>JAAALK010000080.1:75161354-75195818 GCA_019279435.1 Zizania palustris
ATATGAAGGAATTTTACTTGGACTCCGAAAAACACGTGCTCTAGGGGCTACAAGAGTGGTTATAAAGACAGATTCTCAAATAGTAGCAGGGCACGTGGATAAAAGTTTTCAAGTTCGACATCCACAGCTTGCAAAGTACTTAGAAGAAATCTGTAAGATCGAAGCACACTTCAAGGGTATTTCCATTGGGAGTATACCAAGAGCAGAAAATGTGCAAGGAGAAATCTTAGCAAAAGCTACAGCCGGAGCTGTCGATATAGCAGAAGAAGCTTTCTATGAGGAGCTAACTACACCTTCGGTGCTACAAATTCCCTCTGCAGAGATTCTTTGCATTCCAAGTGCAGATTGGAAAAATTCAATCATGGAACTTTTACAAGGAGGGACAAATTTTCCTGAAGAGCCACAACTTTCAAGATTGAAACTCTGGGCTAGAAATTATCAAATAATCAACGGTATTTATACAAGGCCGGAGTATGTTCCCCTCTACTCCGATGTATATCTCAAGCCGAAGGTCAAGAAATTCTTCGAGAAATTCATGAAGGCCTTTGCGGTAGCCATTTAGCCCCTCGAGCTTTGGCAGGAAAAACACTTTGCCAGAGGCTTTATTGGCCTACAATAACAGCTGATGCGGAGAGCTTAGTCCGCACTTGTCAAGGATGTCAGTGGATGGGTCGAAGAAGTCATCGCCCACCAACAGCTCTTCAAGTTATTGCTCCGGTATGGCCTATGGCTAGATGGGGTATGGATTTAATTGGTCCCTTTCCAGTAGACAAGGGAAATCTAAAGTTCGTAGTGGTAGCTATTGAATATTTTTCTAAGTGGGTAGAAGTAGAACCCTTAACAGCTATCACTTCGAACAATGTACAGAAATTCTTTTCGAAAAACATCATTTGCCGGTTCGGAGTACCTAGGCAACTTACAGTTGATAATGGAACTCAGTTCGATGCAGAACCTTTCAGGAAGTTTTGCGAAGATCTAGGTATCCAGTTATGTTTTGCTGCAGTGAGGCATCCTCAGTCTAATGGAGCTGTAGAAAGAGCCAATGGAAATATTTTGTCAGGGCTAAATGGAAGGATAGTAGGATTAGCAAAAGGACTGTGGACCGAAGAGCTTCTGAAGATTTTGTGGTCCATTCGGACTACACAAACAAGGTCCACAGGTTTTACTCCATTCAGATTACTATTCGGAGATGAAGCTATGACTCCAACAGAGCTCAAGGAGGATCACTTCGCAGCACCGAACCAGAGATTGAAGAAGAAAGACAAGCTTCGCTAGATTTATCAGAAGAAACAAGACTTCGAGCCGTGGCAAATTTATCAAAGTATCACCAGCAGACGAAGGCTTGGTTTGACCCGAAGGATAAGATCAATGAACTTAGACCAGGTCATCTTGTTCTACGAAGCATTATAGCGCCAGGGAAGTTAGGAAATAAATGGGAAGGTCCATACCTAATTGTTCGTTCAGGACGTCCTGGCTCTTTTAAACTAGCTAATTTAGAAGGTGAAGAGTTAGCACATACTTGCCATGCGGAGCACCTAAAGCGATACTTCGCATAAGGGCTCCTTGTAATTCGCTTGTAATCATCTTCTAAATCAATAAGCATATGATCCTGATAGTGCCTTCCCCTCATAGACTTCCAGCTTTCGAGTGGACGCACTGGAACCGCGGGGTCAACCGAGAGGGAAGTGTCATGAAGCTGGATTGTATTTTCGGACTTCGAACCCATAAAGTTCGAAGCTTCCGACGTGGGGGCTGGCATAATCCGGAGCCCAGGCCACCGTCTTGTAGGCATCCGTAAAAGAGCCCAAAACCACACCCTACGGAGTCCAAGCCATTGGCTGGTAGACTTCCGTAAAAAGAGCCGAAGGTGGCCAAAACCTACGGAGTCCAAGCCATTGGCTGGTAGACTTCCGTAAAAAGAGCCGAAGGTGGCCAAAACCTGCAAAGTCCAAGCCATTGGCTGGTAGACTTCTGCAAAAAGAGCCGAAGGTAGCCAAAATATACGGAGTCCAAGCCATTGGCTGGTAGACATCCGTAAAAAGAGTCCAAAGAGACCATTGCAAACTCCGAACCATTGGTTCGACAGAGTTAGCGCATACTTGGCATGCGGAGCACTTAAAGCGATACTTCACATAAGGGCTCCTTGTAAATCACTTGTAATCATCTTCTGAATTAATAAAGCATATGGTCCAGATAGTGCCTTCCCCTCATAAACTTCTAGCTTCCGAGTGGACGCACTGGAACCGCGGGGTTGACCGAGAGGGAAGTGTCATAAAGCTGAATCATATTTTCGGACTTCGAATCATTGGTTCGAAGCTTCCAACGTGGGGGCTGACATAATCCGGAGTCCAAGCCACCGGCTTGTAGGCATCCGTAAAAGAGCCCAAAACCACATCATGCGGAGTCCAAGCCATTGGCTAGTAGACTTCCGTAAAAAGAGCCAAAGGTGGCCAAAATATGCGAAGTCCAAGCCATTGGCTGGTAGACTTCCGTAAAAAGAGCCGAAGGTGGCCAAAATATGCGGAGTCCAAGCCATTGGCTGGTAGACTTCCGTAAAAAGAGCCGAAGATGGCAAAAATATGCGGAGCCCAAGCCATTGGCTGGTAGGCATCCGTAAAAAGAGTCCAAAGAGACCATTGCCAACTCCGAACCACGGGTTTGACAGAGTTCGCAAAAAGAGCCGAAGGTGGCCAAAGCAAAACAGAGTTTGAACCATGAGCTTCGAATATCTGTTAACATAGTCCAATGTGACAAATTATCTAAGACACCAAGGTGTCCTGAAAGTTATCTCAAGTGATTTCTTTCAAAGGGTACTAAGTTGCCATTCTTCATACTACAAATAGTCGAAGACATTTTATAAGATTTTAAAAGATCTTTAAATTACAGAGAGGCTCCGAAACCCGAAAAATTGTTCTCCGAAGTTTTTTCTTTGCGCATAACCATCTTTGAATACAGTTCGAAGTTGCTTATACCCAAAGAGGGGCTAGTAGTAAATAGGGAGACAATTTTAAATCGGTATTCATTATTCGAACAAATATGTTTACAGATTACATCATGAAAAATTAGTGTCTATACCAAGAAGGTATCGAAGACCTCTTCGATCTCTAGAGCCAGGGTTGGAACGACTAGTTCCAGTGCTGGGAGTTCTAACAACTTTACGTTTAACTCTCTGGCCTCCCTTCGAAGCTCTAAAGTCTTTTTGTTCTTGTTGAAGCTCAGCCCAAGTTCGAAGCCGTTCGGGGCTCCTTTCCCAGCTTCCAAGTTCTTCAGGTTTTTCACTTCGAGCTTCATTTTCGTCTTCGGACCATATAACGTCTTCAGAAGACGAAGTGTTCAAGTTAACCTCTTTTTCTTCCTCTTTAATATAAGACAGTATATCTTTGCTTACTTCGGGCGTAATTACACCGAAGCTATCTCGAGGAACTAAAAATTGAGAGCGCTTATAAGCTTTTAGAAGATCGAAGGTGGCCCATAATGAGCGAAGTTCATCGTTAATATCTAACATTTCGATATCTTCCGTATGAAGTAAAGCCTAAAAACATGATAAACAAATTTTCATTGATAAATGTACATAAGAACAAAGCTTTACATAGACAAAGATCCTAAGACATATCTAAACCTGCGGGTTCGGAGGAGGCTGACTGCTCGAAGCTTGGAACTGAGCTTGCTTCTGGCGTGACCTTCGTCGATCCAAGCCTTGATCGCAGAGCGACCTTCGGATCTCCATGAAGTTTGGAAGGCTTGCCAGGCAGCAGCCACACCTTCGGAAGGAGTCAGAAGACGCTCGTCGTCGAAGGTAATTGGGCCCTCTCCCGCGCCCAGAGTTATCGATCGGCCCAGATTCCCGTAATAACGAAGTAGGCCAACAGCAGCCACTTGTCCGGAGAGTTCTCCGTAGCGAATGCCTGCTATCTTCATCTGCTTCGCTACTCCTTGAATCCTTTTCAACCGGCGCAGAAGAGAAATATTTTCATCAGAAGGAAGTGTTCCGGTAGTACCGAAGTACTCCAGAACACCTAGCAGTTGATTCATAACTTCCCCAGCTACCTTCTCGGACTTCAGCTTATCTTCGATTAGCACATCCTTCGCCGAAGATACTTCTTCCAGAATTCCGGAAAGTCTAGCAGTCTCTGTAGTCAAGGAATTCTTTTGGTTCAAAAGTTGGCTAGCTTCCTCTTGAAGTCTGACAAGCTTGGTCCCCGTAGTAGCGTGCTCCGCTCGCATTCTTTCAATTTTTGCTCGAAGCACAATTCTTTCTGCTTCGAGCTCCTTATTCGCAGCCTCCAAACCTTGTCTGGCCCTGCGCTCCGTTGACACTATACTATCCATCTGAACCACTCGGCCTTCGGAAATAGTGAGATTCCGTTGAAGAGTTTCGTTTTCCTCTAGAAGGTGAGTGATTTCTCGTTCATTTGATATATTCGCAGCTCGGGCTAAGACTATTTGCTGCGAAGAGAAAAAATCAAGGTAAGAAATTATTTGTATGTAAACTTAATGTTATTTCACAGATGCTTCGTACCTGGTAGGCTGCGCGCTCCATAGCAGCGTTAAGCTCCGAGCTCTTCGCCTCGCTCAGAATGGCCACCAAGTTCGTCTCCCCAATGTCTCGACTAGCTCGATCCAAAGGCTTGAGCAAAGTCCGAAGACCAGTTCTTTGCTCTAAGAAAGGAGCTAGGAGGGGGAGCATACTTATCGCTTGTTGGTCATCTTCGTTTAACGAAGGGCCGGAGTGTTGGCCTGTAGTCTTCGGAGCCCCTGGAGACTGGCCCCCCTCGGTAGATTGACTCTCGTCTGTTGAATCAAACGGAGTTGATCTGGAGGTTGCAGCAGGGAGGGAGTCTTTGTTTCTTTTGCCTCTTCCAGGCCCCATCTGAGTAGCTCTTGGGATTGGCTCCAAAGTCATCGAAGGTCCTGGGATTATATCTTCTTGACGGACCTCTTCCACAGAAATGGACTCTGTAAAAACAAAAGTATTATACATCGTATAAATACGAAAAATAAACATAAAATAATTATTCGAAGTTTACCTTGGACATTTTGGCGAGGAGTAATCATTGGACTGTTCGGCGGATCGAAGGCGAGATCTTCGTCCGAATCAGCCGTCAAATCTTCGACTGCAGGAACATTTTCCTGGACAGTCCTTGTTGCCTCTTCAGGAATCGAAGCCATAGTGACTGCAACTCCACTCTCATCCACAGGAACTTCGTCCTGAGGTAAATCTTATGAACTGCCGAAGTCCTTGGTTGCTCAAGGTTATCTCGAGACTCCGGCACGTTCGCAGGTACTTCGGGTTGTGCTATCCTTTGAGATGCATCTTCGTCTATCAGTCGCACAAGCAACCTCCCTTCGTCCTCTTCGGAGTCAGAGAATGAAGCCCTTGGGCTCAAAGGTGCTGGATTCTTGGGTTTCCGAGCCACCTTCTTGACCGGAGTCTTGGCGGAGCTCGAAGTCCCAGCATCGGCTTTCCTCTTTTTGGGTCCTTTCTCCGAAGGCACCCAATCCATCAAAGGGGGCGGAGTGATTTCCAGCATTCCCCACACTCTGTTAAATCTTTCCCAACTCCCGACCAACTTGATTCTCCATTCTTTTTCGGTCGGAGTTGGAGCACCCAAAATCTTCTCCGAAGTCCGTACGATTTGCTCCGAAGTAATAGGGGCTGAAGAAGCTAAAAAATGAATTAAGTTAGTTACTTCTTCAAATGAATATGCATAATACATGTTGTTTTCGAGGTTACCTGCAGGGCTTGAAGTCGAAGTAATTTTTCGGAGACCACCTTCCGAATCCTCTTCGAAGATGATAGGCCAGTTGGCCATCAACGGAGGGATTTGTAACCCGATGAACTCTTCGGCTAAGTCTCGCATGCTCAACCTTCGATTGATCTTCTGAAGTAGGCTGAGGCGAGCATCGAGCTGACCTTGGTCTGGATGCACTAGGGCTTCCTTCCGGAAATGGATGTCTTTCAGAGGTCCGGCTAGAAGGTTGCTCGCCCCAACTTCGGCATAGAACCATCTCATAATCCAGTTGGTATACCATCTAGCATTGATGGCCTTAGCAGGAAACTGAAGAGCATATTCATCTCGAAGCCTGAAGTTAATACTTCCGAAGGATACTACTATTTTTCACCTCCGGGGCCTATGAAGGTTTTTGGCTGGCACGAAGCTCTGTGCAGCGCTGCAAAGATCTCTGCCCTCCCCTCACAACCTTCGGCTCTCAACGCCCATTCGAAGATAGCTAAATGAGCTACTGCGTTCGGAGAAAGTTGAGGGAGAGTGATGTGAAACAAATCAAGTACCTCGGCCAAGAAGTCCACTGCCGGAAGACCTAAGCCAGCTTCAAAGAAGGCTTCGAAGACGACCACTTCTCCGGGCCTTGGTGTCGGGATTAGTTCCTTTCCAGGTTTGCGGATCATGACTCCCGTACTAATCTTTCCTTCTACTGCGACCGCCAGTGATTCTCTTTTGTAGGTAGAAAGTCCCATTTGGAAGGATTGATCCAAGTATTTCGTTGATGGCGGGCAGAGACCTTGATCATCAACATTTTGGGGATTTCCCCCTCCTGCCGCCATGGATGTCGTTGCAGGTGTTGGAGGTGTCGTCGCTAATGCCGTGGCCGCTGCTGTTGCAGCCGCCTGCTGTCGAGCCAAGGCCGAAGGGGCTCCAGTACTCTTAGTTTTCGCCATTGAAGCTATTAGGTTGCTTTGGGGAAAGAATGGAGGCTAGGGCTCAAAGGGTGTTTGTTTGCAAGAGAGCGATGGAAAGGTACTCAGGAAAGTTCTAGGCCCTCTATTTATAGCCTAGACTTTACATTCTTTACCGTTAGTCCATGCCGTTTCGCATTCTTGCCCATTACTTTTCTCCGAAATTAACGCACTCCGTAACTTCCATTAGAAGAAGGAAGCTAACGGCTATTTTTCTATGTCTAAAAGGCTTTCAAGCTTCTCGAGTCAGTTCTAAGATAGTTCGAAAGTAATTGTCTTAAAACTGATTCGAAGTTTTATATCTACATACATTTCGGAGATAAGTTAAAATCTAATAACCCCTATGCCTGGTTATTTTTTCTTTCGTATACTGCTTTCGTAACATTATAGGCTTAACGGAGAAGCGTATTCGAGGGGCTACTGTTGGGGGAAAATATTCCATCCTCGGGGTTATTGCCGTAACAGCACGAAGGCAGATAATGGATTCGAAGATTTCCAGACGTCCATCTTCGAAGATGTCCTGACTCAAGCTCGAAGTATGAAGGTGGACCTTTGTTCGGAGTATATCTTCGAACTAAGGCTCTTTGAGATCTTTTCTGCCAGCTAAGATGGAAGACTTATCTTCTTTCTTATTAGATTAGTCTTTTACCATTTTAGCCCTATTAAGGGTACCGAATAGTTTCCACTATGTCGGTTGTAATAGAGGGGTAAATAGGTCTTTTCCTTAATGTTTGGGCCTATAAATACCCCCCTTTTAACCCTGTAATAGGGACCGAATACAAGTTATTCAATACACACATTCAAACTATTCTAAGTTGTTATCCTTTCGGAGGCTTAGAACAGTTCACTTCGCAAACACTTCGTTTGTTAGTTTCTAATCTACAGAAACCTGTTAGCGTAATCTTTTACGCCAACAGATAGTAAAAGCATTCAGCCTACACATGCTAGTTACTAGAAGCAATGGTGATCATTTTTCAATTTTAAAGCATAAAAGCCATGCATATGACAGATATCAGACATATCAGGTGAACTGAACCAAAGCATGATCAGCGACAAGTAATCAAAAGCATGTACCGGCTAGAATAAGTAAAGCATGTCAATCATATAACAGAAGCAGGCTCAAAACTGCGATATGTGAATATGCATGATATGAACACACACAAAAAAAACTCAAGAAAATTGTAAAGAAAAAATAAAAAACTGACTCAAAATATCCTAAAAAGGATACACAACACCCAAATCCCCTCGTAAACGCTCAAAAGTAGACTGATCCAGGGGTTTGGTGAAAATGTCAGCTAACTGATGATGGGTATCAACATGAACAAGGTCAATGACACCTTTCTCATATTGATCCCTCAGAAAGTGAAAGCGCACATCAATGTGTTTGGTTTTTGAATGAAGACAAGGGTTTTTCCCTACACTAATCGCACTGGTGCTGTCACAAAACAGAGGCACTCTGGTAGGAAAGAACAACCCAAAGTGTCGCAATGTGGAAATCATCCAAACCAACTGTGAGCAGCAGCTAGCAACAGCTACATACTCAACCTCAGTGGTCGAAAGTGCAACTCCAAATTGCTTTCGAGAAGACCAAGAAACAAGAGACGAACCAAGAAACTGGCAAGTACCGGAAGTCGACTTGCGATCCAACCGGCACCCACCAAAGTCAGCGTCCGAAAAGCCAGAGAAATCAAGAGAAGATGATGCTGAATAATAAAGAGAAAGATCGGGCGCATAGGTGAGATAACTAAAAATGCGCTTGACAACCTGCCGATGAGACGACCGTGGTGAAGACTAGAAGCGCGCGCATAGTCCTACGGCGAACTGTATGTTTAGCCTCCTTGCCGTTAAGTACAGCAGCGAACCGATCATCTCTCGAAACTCTCTCTCGTTGACCTTGACGCCGCTCTCGTCCTTGTCTAGGCCCCCAGATGTACCCATTGGGGTCATCTGAGGCTTCAGCTCTCCACCAAAGTCGAATTTCTTCAACATGTCCTGAGTGTACTTACCCTGTTTGATGAAGGTGTTGTCCTCGGTCTGCTTGATCTAGAGCCCTAGGAAGTACTTGAGCTCACCCATGAGGCTCATCTCAAACTCACTATGCATCTGCTCAAAAAACTTCCCTTGACCATTGTTCCCGAAGGTGATGTATTCCTTGGAGCTCGGGGGAGAGAGACCGGAGAACAATCTATGATGTCCCGTCATGTGGTGAGCATCCTGAGTCCATGATCCAAACGTACTCTAGTCCCCGATCCAGCACAATCAATGGTTATAAGGGGGAGCAAATGGTCAGGCACTAGGTTTAGCAAAGGAACTAAACCAGTGAAGAGCCATCTGCTCAAAAGACGGAAAGCAGAAACCATCATAAGAGTTTGGACCAAAACGCGGCTCAAAGCGTGGTCCTCGGTTCTACCTAAAACCTCGGCCACGAGGTCCAGGACCGTATCCAAAGCGGCCTGGAGCTCTACCAGAATGAACACCACCCTCCGGAGCACGGGCATGAAAGCTGTCTCCTCTACCGCCACCTACACGACGCTGCCTGGCCTCTAGCCTCTCCCCGTGTCGAGGAACTCTCAGCCTACCACCATGCTGGTAGAACTGCTCCTGGTCACCACGAGCTCTCTCTGCTCTCTCAACCCGCTTCCTCCTGAAGCAAAACTCCGCAAGATGCCCGTCTCTCTAACAATACTCACAGTGGTAGGTGGGCTTGTTGGGATTTGGTTGAGGCTTGGGGTTCTTGGGCTTGGTGGTGTTGGGTGTAGTCTTCTTGGTGTGAGAGGGTCCGGGAAGAGAGTCTAGAGAAGTGCAGAGGTGTTTGGGCTTCGGAACCCAGATGGGCTTCTTGGGTGGAGCTTTGGGCTGTTCTTGGAACACTCCATCTTTGGGCTGACTAGCCTGAAAGGACTCAGTGGAGCGAGTCTTGGGGTATCTCTGTTCAGGAGTCATTTTACTCTACTCCACTGCCCGACTGATGGCACTCTCAAAGTCAGCCTTGGTGTAGGTGTAGCCTACCCCAAACCCATCCTGCCTCTTAAACTGCTGGATCATCATGTCGAGTTGTGGCTCTCTAGCACTCACCCAACTCAGGATTTGACGGAGGTAAAAATTCTCATTTTGGACATCAGCTAGCTCCTCTCTCAAGGAAGCTAGAACCTCGACCTAAGAGAAGCAGGTCTCACACTCTCTATCAACCTGGACAGACTTCTCGGCTTTGAGCTTGATCAACTCCAATCTAAGAGTCAAGCAGTTCTCACAGACAGTGGGTGGAATTGACAGTGTCTCAAGATCTAGCCTAGTCTGCCCCAGCTCAGCTCTAACTCTCTCCAACTCGCTCAAATGCTCATCACCCTTGGCTTTCAACTCAGCTAAAACATCTACATGAGATGGGAAATCAACACAGGGCACGACGATAGTGGCATGAGCATATTTAAGCTCCAGCTGAGCGCTCTCAAGCTCAGTGGCGAAAGCGTCCCTCTCATCAAGCCTTTCTGTGTACCTGGACTTCAGAGTCGACAGGTCACACAAAAGCACCTCACACTTTGGGCACTGACTGCTATCACCCAAGCAAGGTGAAGAAGATAGACTCTCAATTATGCCATTGGCCACGGCAAGCTCACTCTCAAGTTCATCTATCCTCTTCTTAGCCCCTCTTAGCAGTTTTTCCCGATATTTTAACTCCTGACGATTACTTTCAAGTAAATCAACGATTTCACATTCATAAGATGATACCTTTTCATTATCGTCGTCGTCGGAGTCATTGGAGGAACCCTTCTCTTCCTTATCCCCAAGAGCCATTGAGCAGAAGCTCTTGCGGGATCTTCAGCATTGATGTGAGTGGCTCTTCGGCCTGTCCCCGAAGGCCATGAAGCAAAGGCCAGCCGGATCGTCCTTATCCTTCCCCTTCCTGATGACAATCTCCTCATCGCTTGAGCTCGATTAAGAGGAAGAAGACGTGGAACGCTTGGAGTAGGTTTTCTCCATATCGGCGAAGAAAGCCTTGTCGCGCTTCTTGTTCTCACGCCGGTAGTCCTTGAGGGCCTTTCTGAAGAATCTGGTCTTTGTCTTGCCCTTTGTGAAGGAAGAGTTGTCGTGCTTGCCGGAGTCATAGAAGCCCCCACTGGTACCCTTCTTGTGACCATTGCGCTTGGGGCAGTCAGCGATGAAGTGACCTGGATTACCACAGTCAAAGCATCCGGTCTTTGTGCCGTGTCTTTTGAACATTCTTTTGTCATAAACACGACGCACCCGGTTGTTAAAAAGACACAGGTCATCATCTCCTAACGACTCGAGCTGGTCCTCAGTGATAGACATCAAGGAGAACCCAGCATAGCTCACAGAAGAGGGATCGGTAGAAGGTGTAGCAAGGGCCAGGGTCTTTGATCCAGAGCCAGTGAGATTTGATCTCAACTGGGTATCAACCTCAGTGGCCTTCAGCTTGCTAAACAACTTAGAAATAGTCAAGGTATCATAAGATGTGCTCTCAATGATAGAGGATACCTTGATCTCACAGATCTTAGGGTCCAAGGTATGGAGAACCTTGAGCGCCTGGTCATGATCTGAGACTAATTGAACACCCTCAGCCTTGTTGGCCCGAAGCTTGTTTATGATCAATTGAAAATGACCAAACAATGCTTCAACAGATTTGTCCGGCTTCTATGTGAAATTCTCATATTCACACATGTAGGTCTGATAGAGCCGAGCCTTGACCTGAGCTGTCCCCTCATGGTGTGCCTGAAAGGTAGCCCAGATCTCTCTCGCAGTGGTGAGATGGCTCACACGCATAAATTCAGTGGGACCTAAACCAGAGAACAAAATATTCACCGCTTTGTTGTTGTTCTGATGCTGGGCGATAATATCTGGAGAATTACGCTCAGCAACAGGCAACACTGTGAAAGTAGCGTGAATACAAATGTCCCAGATGTCCGAGCTTTAGCTCATGAGATAGGCTCGCATGCGAGTCTTCCAATAATTATAGCAATAAGCTTCCAAGGACGAGACCTTTCCAGGAGACGTCATGATCACTAATGGGGTTTAGAACCGGTTAAGGTATGGAAAAACCCTAACCAGGCTCTGATACCACTTATAGGACCGAAAGTAGCGACCAGAAGGGGGGTGAATGGGCGCCTAAAAAATTCTTCCGAATCAATGGCCTGCTCCCAACACCCAACGCACCTCAACAGACTTAGCAGGAAAAGGTAAACAGATCAACAGAACCCAAAAAGATCTAGCCTAAAAACAACCGGTGTCCTAAGCAGGAAGACACCAACACAGTGTTTAAAGGCAGATTAATTTATCATTCAAATCATAAGCAGTTCAAGCATCATAACAGAGTTTTCACATGCAATCAATTCAGGGGCTTATAAAAAGAACAAATATATATAGCTCTGGTTTGAGGCCTGTTCTAAGTCAAAACACGAAGCATGCTTCGGACACGCACACTTCGAAACCTGCCGGAGTCTACTTCGAAAATGCTACGCTCCGAAACCCACAACCAAAAACAGAAGTCAACACTTGTTCTCCGAAGTCTGATTTCGTTTTTGAAGTGTACTACGTGACGAAGGTACTTCGAACAGATGAGGCCTCAACGAACTGTCGGAGACCAAACCAACACCGAAGACTGCCAAAGATCCGAAGCATGTAGCCTTTGCGAAGTCAACAGAAAGCAAACTGAAGACGCGGGCACTACGAAGCCTACAAAGCTTCAGCGAAGTCAAAATTCATTCTTCAAAGTTCACCGAGCAAAGAATACAACTTCGATTTCTGAAGCCCGTGCACACGGTGAGCAGGAACTCCAACGTCCAAACAGCGAAGGCCACACGCAGTCTACTATCCTGTCTTTGTTAGGTTGCCGAAGCCTCAATCAAAAATACTACTCCGAAGAAATATGACAGCCTTCGCTTGACTGAAAAACTTCGAACGAAACGCCAAAACACCTTGAAACAACACGCCAACGAAAACTATTCAAAAACTCTTGCAAACTCCAGCATCTAGGCTAAAACATAGCTGGATGAGATAGCTAATAAAGAACCTACAGCACACACAAGCACAGGGCCTAGAAGTCATAGCTGCTCGGGCTAAGAACAAAAAAAAACCTGCTGCATGACAGCTAGGAAACTACAGCATACAGCTAGGAATCTGCAGCTAATCACAAGAAACGAGAAAAGCTAACAAAGAAATAGAGCCGTAGGAAACTAGACGTGCTACCTAGAAGATCCTAGGGGCTGAAACTACTGCAGCTATACTGCTAAAAAAATTAGATGCACTCAAAAGGTTTCGGCTAGAGCACTTACCAGGAAAGCAGCAAACAAGCAAATAATATAAGCTTCTCCACACGTTCTGCCAGGAGGCAACAATAGCAAAGATTAAAATATGCTATTCGTGAAGCTACATGCAACACAGCTCAATGTAATACATGCATCTAGGAAGAGATTTTTGCAGATCTCGTGATGAATAAAAAAAGGAACAGAGTAGAAAACTGCTCACAAAGAAAACAAAACAGATGACAGGAACACACTATAGCAAAAATCAATAGCTATCGCACATAGATGAACTAGGCACACAAAACGAAGCAATGATTAAAAGACTCCACAACAACGCAGAATGAATAAACCTGATGGAGAGATTTCTTGACGTGTGCGCGATGAAAACAGTGGAAGCGGAGAAGAACCAACACCAGGAAGATCAACAGTAGAACAAAATCGCTAGCGGCGGCAGGAGGTGTGAACAGTTACACAGGGGATGAACTCTGATTTTTAATTAAAGTGAGTTAACCCTAACCCTAGGGATTGGGGCCCTATTTATAGGCAGCCCAATAGACTAGGAAAATACCAAAAGACCCTTAGGGTTTTACATACGCTGAAATAAAATAGAAAAGACCAAACTGCCCTTAGGATATTTTTACAGACTCGACTGATTGACTGTGGGCCTAAGGACAAAATAGTAAACTCCTAATTACATATGACTTATCTGGAAGTGGAGCTTTCGTAGCGACTACGGCTTCGCCCCAGAACGGTCCGATCCGAGATCAGCGGTCGTCAGTTTTGCGCCAAAACTGACAAAGTGTCCACCGACTTTGCACCAGGTACCCGGATTGGGCCGGCCTGATTCCACAGCTCTCTCAGCCCAGCAATCGCTCGCTGCCCATGTACCTGAGTCAATCCTGGTCAACAGCCCAGTGGATCCTCTGCTACTCCTAGCCCATGTACCCGGATTGGGCCAGCCCGACTTCGTGGCCCCTCTGCCCGACAATCGCTCGCTGCCCGTGTACCTGAGTCACAAGCGGCCTAGACGCAGCAGGTCTTCTCTCCTCATCAGTCCTCTTTGACTTTCGTTTACAATGACTCGTCACATCTCGAGCCATGAGGCCCACGCTCTTCAGCATGGCTCCTCACCACCAAAGCCAGCGTCCGAAAAGCTAGATAAATCAAGAGATGATGATGCAGAGTAATAAAGACCAAGATCGGGCGCATAGGTAAGATACCTGCAAATGCGCTTGACAGCCTTTCGATGAGACGCGCGTGGTGAAGACTGGAAGCGCGCACACAGTCCAACGGCAAACTGTATGTCTGGCCTCCTCGCCGTCAAGTACAGCAGCAAACCGATCATCCCTTGAAACTCTCTCTCGTTGACCTTGACGCCGCTCTCGTCCTTGTCCAGGCCCCCAGATGTACCCATTGGGGTCATCTAAGGCTTCAGCTCTCCACCAAAGTCGAACTTCTTCAACATGTCCCGCGTATACTTATAATGGTGGATGAATGTGCCATCCTTGGTCTGCTTGATCTGAAGCCCTAGGAAATACTTGAGCTCACCCATGAGGCTCATCTCAAACTCACTGTGCATCTGCTCAAAAACTTGGGCACAAGAGCATCAGTAGTACCACCAAAGATAATATCATCCACGTAAATCTGAGCAACCAAGAAATCTGATGCATCTCTGAGCAAGAAAAGATTTTATCCACAGAACCCATCACAAAACCCTTCCCCAACAAAAACTGCTTCAACCGGCCATACCAAGCCCTGGGGGCTTTCTTCAGACCGTATTAAGCTTTTTGCAGCTTAAAAACATGTCGAGGAAACTTTGAGTTCTCAAAACTGGGGGGCTGCCTGACATAGACCTCCTCCTCTATGTACCAGTTCAGAAAAGCACTCTTGACATCCATTTGAAAAAGCTTAAAACCCTTCGAAGCGGCAAAAGCTAAAAGAATGCGAATGGACTCAAGACGGGCAACAGGGGCAAAAGTCCCTTCAAAGTCAATAGCCTCCTTCTGGCAAAAACCCTGGGCCACTAGTCAAGCTTTGTTGCGCACCACAACCCCATCTTCACCTTGCTTGTTCTTGAACACCCACTTGGTGCCTATGGGGTTGCATCCGGGTGGTAGCTCAACCAGTGTCCAAACCCGATTGCGGACAAAATTCTCAAGCTCTTCTTGCATAGCATTAATCCAATTCGAATCAGAAAGAGCATGAGAAACGTCTCTGGGCTCAAGAGATGCAATAAAAGAAGATTCAACAAACACAGCAAGAGAGTCAACAGAAGAACACAAAGTCCTCTTAGACAGATCACCGATGATGAGCTCTGGGGGGTGATCATGCTGAACTGCTCGGGATCCCTATTGATCTGAAGTCACCTCACCGGAGTCAGCAACTAGCACCTCTGGACTCAACTGAGAGGGCTCGATCGAAGTGGAAGAAGTAATCAAAGGCCCGCCCTCGTCCTCAATCGAAGTCTCAGAAGGTGTGGGTTCTACAGGCTGTGCAGAAGGCCTACCCTCATCAACAGCTAGAGTGTCATCATCTTCCTCGAAGATGGACTCTCCGAGCTCACCATCTCCGGTCAGCTCAAAAGAAGGAGTCAAAGAAGGCAAGGACTCATCAAAGGAAACCTCACAAGTCTCAACAAGCTGCTAGGAGTCGAGGTTCCAACATGGAAGCCTTGAGAATGCAAAGCATAAACAAGAAAAACTCCATCCCAGCAATGAGACTCAAACCTGTCCAAATGCCCTCCCTTCTTGAGCACAAAGCACTTGCAGCCAAACGCTCGCAAGTGACTCACCTTGGGCTGTCTGCAAAACCGCAACTCATACGAAGTCATACCTAGGTAAGCTCTAAGAAAAATGCGGTTGGCCAGATAGCAAGTCGTGTTCAAGGCTTCAGCACAAAAGCGCCTAGGAGTCTTGTGCTCATCGAGCATCGTCCTGGCCATCTTGACTAGCGTGCGGTTCTTTCGTTCCTCAACGTCGTTCTGTGGGGGAGTGTAAGGAGCCGAAAACTGATTATCAAGACCGTGAGCACTACAGAAGCTGACGAACTGAGAGTTCTTGAACTCAGAGCCATTGTCAGAGCGAATCGCTCGCATCCGACCATTGTTCTCATTCTTCAGCTTAAAAATCAGGTCATGAACAAAATAAAAGTCTCATCCTTAGACTCCAAAAAGAAAACCCACGAGAATCGAGAAAAATCGTCAACGATCACAAGCGCGTACCACTTCCCACCGACTAAGCGTACCTGAGATGGACCAACAGTATCCATGTGTAACAGCTCTCCTAGGTATGAAGTCATCACCTGAGTCACAGGTGAGTGAGAAGCGGCAACCATTTTCTCGTGACGACAGGGATGGAAAACTAGATCCTTCTCCATCTTAAGCTTGGGCAATCCTCGGATGAGGTCCATAGAGCTCAATCTGACAAGCAGATCAAAACTCAAATGGCCTAACCTCCTATGCCACTTCCAGAGCTCAGAGGAGGATCCAACAATCAAGCAACGAGAAGGACCAAAAGAACTAGAGAAGTCAATCCAAAAAACCTTACCAAAGTGTAAGATCTGGCAAATCAAAGACCCTCTAGAATCAATCACAGAACAACTGCCCTTCTTAAAGCGAACCTCCAAACCATCCTCAAGAAGTTGCTAAACAGAAATCAAATTGAAGTTCAAATTTCCAATAAAAGCAACGTTCTTCAAAGAGAAATGGTCAGAGATACGAATTGAGCCAATGTCATGTACCTTCCCTTGACCACTGTTCCTGAAGGTGATGTATTCCTTGGAGCTCGGGGGAGAGAGACTGGAGAACCATCTGCGATGTCCCGTCATGTGGCGAGAGCATCTTGAGTCCATGATCCATACGTCCTCCAGTCCTTGATCCTGCACAATCAGTGGCAATAAGGTGGAGCAAATGGTCCGGCACTAGGTTTAGCAAAAGAACTAAACCAATGTCGAGCCATCTACTCAAAAGACGTAAAGCAGAAATCATTATAGGAGTCTAGACCAAAACGCGGCTCAAAGCACGGTCCTCAGTTCGGCCTAAAGCCTCGACCATGAGGTCCAGGACCGTATCCAAAATGACATGGAGCTCTGCCAGATCGAACACCACACTCCGGAGCACGGGCATGAAAGCCATCTCCTCTACCACCACCTACACGACGCGGCCTGGCCTCTAGCCTCTCCCCACATCGAGGAACTCTCAGTCTACCACCCTGCTGGTAGAACTGCTCCTGGCCACCACGGGCTCTCTCTGCTCTCTCAACCCGCTTCCTCCTGAAGCAAAACTTCACAAGATGCTCGTCTCTCTCACAAAACTCATAGTGGTAAGTGGGCTTCTTGGGATGTGGTTTAGGCTTGGTGTTCTTGGGCTTAGTGGTGTTGGGTGTAGACTCTTTGGTGTGAGAGGGTCCAGAAAAAGAGTCTAGAGAAGTGTGGAGGTGTTTGTGCTTTGGAACCCAGATGGGCTTCTTGGGTGGAGCTTTGGGCTGTTCTTGGAACACTCCATCCTTGGGCTGACTAGCCTGGAAAGACTCAGTGGAGTGAATCTTGGGGTATCTCTGTTCCGGAGTCATTTTACTCCACTCCACTGCCCGACTAATAGCACTCTCAAAATACGCCTTGGTGTAGGTGTAGCCTACCCCAAACCCATCCTGCCTCTTAAACTGCTAGATCATCATGCCGAGCTGTGGATCTCTGGCACTCACCCAACTCAGGATTTGATGGAGGTAAAAGTTCTCATTCTGAACATCAGCTAGCTCCTCTCTCAAAGAAGCTAGAACCTCCACCTGAGACAAGCAGGTCCCACACTCTCTATCAACCTGGACAGACTTCTCGGCTTTCAGCTTGATCAACTCCAATCTAAGAGACAAGCAGTTCTCACAGACAGTGGGTGGTATTGACAGTGTCTCAAGCTCTAGCCTAGTCTACTCCAGCTCAGCTGTAACTCTCTCCAAATCGCTCAAATTCTCATCACCCTTGGCTTTCAGCTCAGCTAAACTAGCTAGATGAGATGGGCAATCAGCACAGGGCACGACGACAGTGGCATGAGCATCTTTTAGCTCCAGCTGAGCGCTCTCAATCTCAGTGGCCAAAGCGTCCCTCTCATCAACCCTTTCTGTGTACTTGGACTTTAGAGTCGTCAGGTCACACAGCAATACCTCACACTTTGGGCACTCACTGCTATTACCCAAGCAAGGAGAAGAAGATAGACTCTCAATTCTGTCATTGGCCATGGCAAGCTCACTCTCATGTTCATCTATCCTCTTCTTAGACCCTCTAAGCAGTTTTTCCTGATATTTCAACTCCTGACGATTACTTTCAAGTAAATCAACGATTTCACGTTCATAAGAGGATACCTTTTCATTGTCATCATCGTCGGAGTCATCGGAGGAACCCTTCTCTTCCTTATCCCCAAGAGCCATTGAGGAGAAGCTCCTGCGGGATCTTCGACGTTGATGTGAGCGGCTCTTCGGCCTGTCCCCGAAGGCCATGAAGCAGAGGCCCGCCGGATCGTCCTTGTCCTTCCCCTTCCTGATGACAATCTCCTCATCGCTTGAGCTCGATGAAGAGGAAGAAGACGTAGACCGCTTGGAGTATCTTTTCTCCATCTCGGCGAAGAAGGCCTTGTCGCGCTTCTTGTTCTCACACCGGTAGTCCTTCAGGGCCTTTCTGAAAGAATCTGGTCTTTGGCTTGCCCTTTGTGAAGGAAGAGCTATCGTGCTTGCTGGAGTCATAGAAGCCACCACCGGTACCCTTCTTGTGACCACTGTGCTTGGGGCAGTCAGCGATGAAGTGACCTGGATCACCACACTCAAAGCATCCGGATTTTGTGTCGTGTCTTTTGAACATTCTCTATCATAGACACGACACACCCGGTTGTTAAATAGACACAGGTCATCATCTCCTAACGTCTTGAGCTGGTCCTTAGTGATAGACATCAAGGAGATCCCAGCACAGCTCATAGAAGAGGGGTCAGCAGAAGGTGTAGCAAGGGCCAGGGTTTTTGATCCAGAGCCAGTGAGATTTGATCTCAACTGGGTATCAACCTCAGTGGCCTTCAGCTTGCTAAACAACTCAGAAATTGTCAACGGTATCATAAGAAGTGCTCTCAATGATAGAGGATACCTTGATCTCTCAGATCTTAGGGTCAAAGGTATGGAGAACCTTGAGCGCCTACTCATGATCTGAGACTAACTGAACTCCCTCAGCCTTGTTGTCCCAAAGCTTGTTGATGATCGATTGAAAAAGACCAAACAAAGCTTCAACAGATTCCCCCGGCTTCTGTGTGAAATTTTCGTATTCAGGCCTGTAGGTCTGATAGAGCCTAGCCTTGACCTGGGCAATCCCCTCATGGTGTGCCTGGAGGGTAGCCCAGATCTCTCTAGAAGTGGTGAGATGGCTCACACGCTCAAATTCAGTGAGACCTAAGCCAGAAAACAAAATGTTCACCGCTTTGTTGTTGTTCTGATGTTGGGCGATAATATCTGGTGTATTACGCTTAGCAACAGGCAATACTGTGAAAGTAGCGTGAACACAAATGTCCCAAATGTCGAGCTTTGGCTCATGAGATAGGCTAACATGCCAGTCTTCCAATAATTATAGCCATAAGCTTCCAAGGACAGGACCTTTCCATGAGAAGTCATGATCACTACTAGGGTTTAGAACCGGTCAAGGTATGGAAAAACCCTAACCTGGCTCTGATACCACTTGTAGGACCGAAAGTAGCGACCAGAGGGGGGGATGAATGGGCGCCTTAAAAATTCTTGCGAATCAATGGTCCTTTTCCCTACACCCAACGCACCTCGACTAACAACCAGTTGATGCTAACAGATCAAACTCAAGAAAATAATCTAGCCTAAAAACAACTGGTGTCCTAAGCGAGAGGACACCAACATAGTGTTCGAAGGCAGATTAGCAGAGCATTTAAAACATGGTCATTTCAAGCTTCATGAAAGTAAATCATCACAGGCATTTAATCTTGAGTGCATGTAAAAAGAGATGAAAGTTTACTGTTCAAAATTTGTCTCCTGTTCGATACTTGTCGAAGCCTGTGCTATGTGGACGTGTGAAGCCTAAAGTTATTGAAGCCTATTCAGTACATCAGCCAAGTGTGTAGTTGTTGAAGCCTGCTTCGAAAAATACAGTACCGATGCCGAAAGATGTGAAGGCAACTCTGAACCACACCCTCCAAAACCAGCAAACAACTGAACAAAGTTGTCAGAGTATGTCCGAAGTCTGCAAGTGCTAATACTCTCGAAGTCTGCCTCTGCAGAGCTTTGCTGAGACCTTCGGTGTGTACTCCGAACCCAACCAAAAACACCAAAAATATCGAAGTCTGTGTGTTCAGACAATGATCTTCGAAGTGAGTGCCATAGTGTTATGCGAAGGAAAACTTTCGAATCTAGCAACAGAGAAAAACGAGGGCTTCGCAACGTCTTGTACCCCGACGAAGTATACTTCGGTATACTTCGAGTTGAAGTATGCTTCGAAAGGAGAAGACTAGATAAAAACAGGCTTTGAACTCCAAAGCAACCACTGCGAAGCTTGAAGAAACGCCAAAGACTATGCTAAACCGTGGGACCCACACTATGAAATTTGTGCCTTGTTTAACGCTGCTGCCAGGATACTTGCGTGAGGTGTAGAGCTACAGCACATGGCCTAACAATAGGAGCTAGTGAGCCTAGCTATGTGGTAGACTGCATTGCTACTCAGTTTTGCTGCTTTCAGGCTGCGTGTAAGAAACGATCTAAAAAACGCACAGCTGTAACAGGAACTAGAAGAAAGAACTAGTATTCTCAGGCGGCTGCAGGCATGTGACTAGCAAAAATCTGCAGACATAGTAAAACTCATTGTCGGGTATAAAAAGAACCAGTCACGTAATATCAAGAATAGCGCCCAGAATAAAATTAGTTCTCAGTGCATAGAACAAGAGCAACCAGATTAATGCATACAGAGAACAAGCCCGAGCACATAAATCAAGGCAAATAGAGAAAACAATCGCACAAAGACGAATTGGCTAGGCACGCAAAATGATTCAACCGATTCGATGAATACACTGCTAAAAACTAATGGCTGAGAACCGGAGATTAAAACCTGAGGAGGCAAAAACTCTCGGTGTGCGCCCGATGAAAGTAGTGGCGGCTGAGAGGAATGAACACCAGGAGGAAGAACAAAAAGTGACCCAATCTCTTGATTAGTAAAGTGATTTCAGAAAAGGGTAACCCAAACCCTAGGGATTGGGGCCCTATTTATAGGCAGCCCAATAGCCTAGGAAAATACCAAAAGACCCTTAGGGTTTTTACAGACGCTGAAATAAAATGGAAAAGACCAAACTGCCCTTACGATATTTTTACAGACTCGACTGACGGACTGTGGGCCTAAAGGCAAAATAGTAAACTTCTAATTACAGATGACTTATCCTGAAGCAGAGCTTTCGTACCGACTACGGCTTCGCCTCAGAATGGTCCGATCCGACATCAGCGGTCGTTAGTTTTGCGCCGAAACGGACAAAGCGTCCACCGACTTTGCACCAGGTACCCGGATTGGGCCGGCCCGATTCCGCAGCTCTCTCAGCCCATCAATCGCTCGCCGCCCATGTACCTGAGTCAATCCTAGTCAACAGCCCAGTGGATCCTCTGCTGCTCCTAGCCCATGTACCCGGATTGGGCTAGCCCGACTTCGCGGCCCCTCTGCCCGACAGTCGCTCGTCGCCCTGTGTACCTGAGTCACATGCGGCCCAGACGCAATAGGTCTTCTCTCCTCTTCTTGTCCTCTTTGACTTCCGTTGATAATGACTCATCACATCTGGAGCCATGAGGCCCACACTCTTCAGCATGGCTCCTCAACCGTTATCCCTTGTCCTACTTGATCTCCATGCATGCATCTGAGATCACTCTCAACTTCGACGGACATCCTCGACCATCTAGCATTAGACTCCATATCTAACCCTGATCCCTTGCCATCGACAGTTGACGAGTATCTCAACCCTGCACACACGAGACAAGCACAGACATAGACATACTTCCAAGCATCAAAACATGAAGATCATAGCCAAACCTCGTCAATCACTCATCATAACCTTGAACTATAGTGAAGACCCTCACTTGGTTCCTGAATCTCCCCCTTGATGAGTGCATTGACAATTCAAGATGAAAAGAAGATTGAAAAACAAGTTCAGCACACAAGTGACCATGAAATCCCTAGAAAGAGCAAAAGAAACATGTCACTTCTAGAAGGATGATAGAACAAAGCTTAAAAACTACCCATGATAGAATAAAGCTTAAAAACTACCTCAAAAACTCAATGAGCAACAAAAGCAACAAACAGTACATGAACTATCCCCCTTTGGCAATGCAGACATCAAGATAGCTCCATGAGTTGTGAGAGTAAAGTGTACATGCAATGCTTCTGGAATATAATTAAGTCCAATTACAGTACAAACAATCCTTGTGCCTCACAAGTTGTCCTATCCAATTGTATGACAATCTCGAATGTATACACTCTAATTAATAGTAAGAGCAAGAATTTTGATGTTTTAGCAAATAAAAGCATCACTACTTAGACTAGCATACTAGACATGGCAAGGTAAGAGATACAAAAGCTAGTCAAAAACAAATTAGATAAGCACATCCCACTACAAGGAGCTGCAGCAAACTTGATATGCGAGGAAATTAAACTTGCAAAAGACGAAGTTGAAAAATTGTTGAAGGCTGGGATTATCAGAGAAGTGGCTCACACAGAATGGTTAGCCAACCCAGTCTTCAGTCAAGAAGAAATCCTCCGAGAAGTGGCGCATGTGCATTGATTTCACATCCTTAAATAAAGCATGCCCTCATGACCCCTACCCCATGCCCCGAATTGATCAATTGGTCGACTCCACCGCAGGTTCGGAGTTATTAAGCTTCCTTGACGCGTACTCCGGTTATCATCAAATATGGTTGAAACGCGAAGATGAGATCAAGACAAGCTTCGTAACTCCCTCGGGAATCTTCTGTTATGTAAGAATGCCTTTTGGCTTAAGAAATGTCGGGGCTACTTTTTCGAGGTTAGTTGCTAAGGCTCTAGGTCATCAATTAGGTCTCAATGTGGAGGCCTATATGGATGATATTGTAATAAAGAGTGCTTTAAAGCACCAACATAGCCTAGACTTAGCAGAAACATTTAATAGCCTTCGGGCATGTGGGATTCGTCTTAACCCCGAGAAATGTATCTTCGGAGCTAAGGCTGGGAAGTTGTTAGGGTATTTAGTTTCAAGCAGAGGGATTGAAGCTAGCCCTACTCAAATAACTGCCCTACAGAAGATGGCTCCTCCAGAAAATTTAAAGCAAGTGCAAAAGTTGACTGGTCGTCTGGTAGCACTTAGCAGATTTTTAGCAAGGTCTGCAGAGAGAAGTTTGCCCATCTTTAAAGCGTTGAAAGGGTCCGAAAGATTTTGCATGGACACCGGAGTGTCAGAAAAGCTTCGAAGATATTAAAGAGTATCTCAGTAATCTTGCTACACTCACAGTGCCTACTACGAACGAAACCCTACTCCTTTACCTTGCAGCTACAGGCTCTGCTGTCAGCGCAATCCTTGTCAGAGAAATGGATTTCAATGGGAAGTTGGTACAAAATCCAGTTTATTTGTGTACGAAGCATTATCAGGAGCGAAGACAAGGTATTCCGAGCTCGAAAAGTTCGCTTATGCTCTGATAATGGCTTCGAGGAAGTTGAGACATTATTTTTTAGCTCATAATGTAATTGTACCAACTTCGTATCCTTTGGGAGATATGCTCCGAAGTAAAGATTCCATTGGAAGAATTGGAAAGTGGGCAGTTGAACTAGCACCCTTCGGCATATCCTTTCTGGCAAGGACAGCAATCAAATCGCAAGTCTTAGCAGATTTTGTAGCAGAATGGACTCCCCCTGCAACGTGGGTTCCGGAGAAGTCAAGTGAAGGAATTTGGACTATTTTTTTCTGATGGGGCTTTCCAAGCATCCGGAGCAGGTGTTGGAGCAGTTTTAATTTCGCCTTCAGGGCAAAGAGCAATGTACTCTGCAAGACTCAACTTTAAGTCTAACCATAATATAGCGGAGTATGAAGGGATTTTACTGGGTCTCCGAAAAGAACGTGCTCTAGGGGCTACAAGAGTTGTTATAAAGACAGATTCTCAAATAGTAGCAGGGCACGTAGATAAAAGTTTTCATGTTCGGCATCCATAGCTTGCAAAGTACTTAGAAGAAATCCATAAGATCGAAGCACAATTCAAGGGTATTTCAATTCGGAGTATACCAAGAACAGAAAATGTGCAAGCGGACATCTTATCAAAAGCTGTAGCCGGAGCTATGGATATACCAGAAGAAGCTTTTTATGAGGAGCTCAGTACACCTTCGGTGCCACAAATTCCCTCCGCAGAGATTCTTTGCATTCCAAGTACGTATTGGAGAAATTCGATCATGGAACTTTTGCAAGGAGGAGCAAATTCGTTTGAAGAGCCACAGTTTTCAAGATTGAAACTCAGGGCTAGGAATTACCAAATAATCAACTGGTATTTTATACAAGGTCAGAGTATGTTCCCCTTTACTTCGATGTATATCCCAAACCGAAGGCCAAGATATTCTTCGAGATATTCATGAAGGGCTTTGCGGTAGCCATTTGGCCCCTCGAGCTTTGGCAGGGAAAACACTTCGCCAGGGGCTTTATTGGCCTACGATAGTAGCAGATGCGGAGAACTTAGTCCGCAAATGCCAAGGATGTCGGTGGATGGGTCGACGGAGTCATCGCCCACCAACAGCTCTTCAAGTTATTGCTCCGGTATGGCCCATGGCCACACGGGGTATGGATTTGATTGGTCCCTTTCCAGTAGCTAAGGGAAATTTAAAGTTCGCAGTGGTAGCTATTGAATATTTTTCTAAGTGGGTAGAAGCAGAGCCCTTAACAGCTATCACTTCGAACAATAGTACAGAAATTCTTTTGGAAAAGTATCATTTCCCGGTTAGGAGTGCCTAGACAACTCACAGTTGATAATGGAACACAGTTCGATGTAGAACCTTTCAGAAAGTTCTGCGAAGATCTAGGCATCCAGTTATGTTTTGCTGCAGTGAGGCATCCTCAGTATAATGGAGCTGTAGAAAGAGCCAATGGAAATATTTTGTCAGGGCTAAATCGAAGGATAGTAGGATTAGCAAAAGGACTGTGGACCGAAGAACTTCCGAATATTTTGTGGTCCATTCGGACTACGCAAACAAGGTCAACAGGTTTTACTCCATTCAGATTACTATTCGGAGATGAAGCTATGACTCCAATGGAGCTCAAAGGAGGATCACTTCGCAGCACCGAACCGGAGATTGAAGAAGAAAGACAAGCTTCGCTAGATTTATCAAAAGAAACAAGACTTCGAGCTGTGGCCAATTTATCAAAGTATCACCAGCAGACGAAGGCTTGGTTTGACCCGAAGGTTAAGATCAATGAGCTTAGATCGGGTCATCTTGTTCTGCGAAGCATTATAGCGCCAGGAAAATTAGGAAATAAATGGGAAGGTTCGTACCTAATTGTTCGTTCAGGACGTCCTGGCTCTTTTAAACTAGCTAATTTAGAAGGTGAAGAGTTAGCGCATACTTGGCATGCGGAGCACCTAAAGCGATACTTTGCATAAGGGCTCCTTGTAAATCACTTGTAATCATCTTCTGAATTAATAAAGCATATGGTTCAGATAGTGCCTTCCCCTCATAAACTTCCAGCTTCCGAGTGGATGCACTGGAACCGCGGGGTTGACCGAGAGGGAAGTGTCATAAGCTGAATCATATTTTCGGACTTTGAACCATTGGTTCGAAGTTTCCGACATGGGGGCTGACATAATCCGGAGTCCAAGCCACTGGCTTGTAAGGCATCCGTAAAAGAGCCCAAAACCACATCATACGGAGTCCAAGCCATCGGCAGGTAGACATCCATAAAAAGAGTCGAAGGCGACCAAAATATATGGAGCCCAAGCCACTAGCTTGTAGGTATCCGTAAAAGAGTCCAAAGAGACCACTGCGAACTCCGAACCACTGGTTTGACAGAATTCGCAAAAAAGAGCTGAAGGTGACCAAAACAAAACAGAGTTTGAGCCATGAGCTTCGAATATATGTTAAGATAGTCCAAAGTGACAAATTATCTAAGACACTAAAGTGTCCTGAATGTTATCTCAAGTGATTTCTTTCAAAAACAAAGGGTACTAAGTTGCCATTCTTTAGACTACAAATAGTCGAAGACATTTTATAAGATTTTAAAAGATCTTTAAATTACAGAGGGGCTCCGAACTCCCAAAATTGTACTCCGAAGTTTTTCTTTGTGCCTAACCATCTTTGAATACAATTCGAAGTTGCTTACGCCCAAAGAGGGGCTAATAAATAGGGAGACAATTTTAATCGATATTTATTATTCGAACGAATATGATTACAGATTACATCATGAAAAATTGGTATCTATACCAAGAAGGAATCGAAGACCTCTTCGATCTCTAGAGCTAGGGTTTGAACGACTAGTTCCAGTGCCGGGAGTTCTAACAATTTTACATTTAACTCTCTTGCCTCCCTTCGAAGCTCTAAAGTCCTTCTGTTCTTGCTGAAGTTTGGCCCAAGTTCGAAGCCGTTCGGGGCTCCTTTCCCAACTTCCAAGTTCTCCAAGTTTTTTACTTCGAGCTTCATCTTCATCTTCGGACCATATAACGTCTTCAGAAGACGAAGTTTCCAAGTTAACCTCTTTTTCTTCCTCTTTAATATAAGATAATATATCTTTGCTTACTTCGGGCGTAATTACACCGGAGTTATCTCGAGGAACTAAAAATCGAGGGCGCTTGTAAACTTTTAAAACCGCGAAGGTAGCCCATAATGAGCGAAGTTCGTCGTTAATGTCTAACACTTCGACATCTTCCATATGAGGCAAAGCCTAAAAACATGATAAAAAATTTTCATTCATAAATGTACATAAGCGTAAAGCTTTACATAGTCAAAGATCCTAAGACATATCTAAACCTGCGGGTTCGGAGGAGGCTGACTACTCGAAGCTTGGGTCCGAGCCTGCTTCTGGCGTTGTCCTTCGTCAATCCAGGCCTTGATCGCAGAACGATCTTCGGCTCTCCATGAAGTTTGGAAGGCTTGCCAGGCAGCGGCCACACCTTCGGAAGGAGTGAGAAGTTGCTCGTCGTCGAAGGTAATGGGCCCCTCTCCTGCGCTCGGAGTTATCGATTGGCCTAGATCCTCGTAGTAACAAAGAAGTCCAACGACAGCCACTTGTCTGGAGAGTTCTCCGTAACGAATGTCTGTTGTCTTCATCTGCTTCGCTACTCCTTGAATCCTTTTCAGCCGGCGCAGCAAGGAAATGTTGTCATCTGAAGGAAGCATTCCAGTAGTATCGAAGTACTCCAAACACCTAGCAGTTGATCCATAACTTCCGCAGCTACCTTCTCGGACTTCAGCTTATCTTCGATTAGCGCATCCTTCGCCGAAGTTAGCTCTTCCAGAACTCCGGAGAGTCTAGCAGCCTCTGTAGTTAAGGAATTCTTTTTGATTCAAAAGCTGGCTAGCTTCCTCTCGGAGCCTAACAAGCTCGGTCCCCGCAGTAGCGTGCTCCGCCCGCATCCTTTCAATTTCTGCTCGAAGCACAATTCTTTCTGCTTCGAGCTCTTTATTCGCAGCCTCCAAGCCTTGTCTGGCCCTACGCTCCGTTGACACCATATTGTCCATATGAGTCACTCGGCCTTCGGAGATAGTGAGATTCCTGTTGAAGAGTTCTGTTTTCCTCTCGAAGGCGAGCGATTTCTCGTTCATTTGATATATTCGCAGCTCGGGCCAAGACTGTTTGTTGCGAAAAGAAAAAACCAAGGTAAGAAATTATTTGTATGTAAATTTGATGTTATTTCACAGATGCTTCATACCTGGTAGGCTGCGCGTTCCATAGCAGCGTTAAGCTCCGAGATCTCCACCTCGCTCAAGATGGCCACCAAGTTTGTCTCCCCAATATCGCGACTAGCTCGATCCAAAGGCTCGAGCAAAGTCCGAAGACCAGTTCTTCACTCTAAGAAAGGAGCTAGAAGGGGGAGCATACTTAAAGCTTGTTGGTCATCTTCGTTCGATGAAGTCCCAGAGTATTGAGCTGTGGTCTTCGGAGCCCCTGGAGACTGGCCCCCCTCGGTAGATTGGCTCTCGTCTGTTGACTCAGACGGAGTTGATCCGGAGCTCGCAGCAAGGAGGGAGTCCATCTTTCCTTTGCCTTTTCCAGGCCCCATCTGAGTGGCTCCTGGGATTGGCTCCGAAGTTGTCGAAGGTCCAGGGATTGTATCTTCCGGACGGACCTCTTCCACTGAAGTGGACTCTGTAAAAACAAAGGTATTATACATTGTATGATTTCGCATTTTTAAAAAAAAGGATAAAAATTATTCGAGGTTTACCTTCGGCATTCTAGCGGCGGGTAAGCATTGGACTGCTTGGCGGATCGAAGGCGAGATCTTCGTCCGAGTCAAGCGTCAAATCTTCGACTGCAGGAACATTTTCCTGAACAGTCCTTGTTGCTTCATCTGGAATCAAAGCCATAGTGACTTCGACTCCACTTTCATCCGCAGGAACTTCGTCCTGAGGTAAATCCTCTTGAACTGCCGAAGTCCTTGTTTGCTCAAGGTTCTCTTGAGACTCCGGCATGTTCGCAGATACTTCAACTTGTGCAGTTCCTTGAGCTGCATCTTTGTCAATCAGGTTCACAAGTAACCTGCCTTCGTCCTCCTGGGAATCTGAGACTGAAGCCCTTGGGCTCGAAGGTGCAGGGTTCTTTGGCTTTCGATCCACCTTCTTGACCGGAGTCTTGGCGGAGCTCGAAGTCCCAGCATCAGCCTTCCTCTTCTTGGGTCCTTTCTCCAAAGGCACCCAATCCACCAAAGGGGGCGGAACGATTTCCAGCATTCCCCACACTCTGTTAAATCTTTCCCAACTCCCGACCAACTTGATTCTCCATTCTTTTTCGGTCGGAGTTGGAGCGCCCAAAATCTTCTCCGAAGCACGTATGATTTGCTCCTAAGTTATAGGGGCTGAAGAAGCTAAAAAAATGAGTTAAGTTAGTTAATTCTTCGAATAAATATACATGGAGTCTGTTGTTTTCGAAGTTACTTGCAGGACTCGAAGTTGAGGAAATTTTTCGGAGACCGCCTTCCGAATCCTCTTCGAAGATGATAGGCCAGTTGGCCATCAGGGGAGAAATTTGGAGCCCAAGGAATTCTTCGGCTAAGTCTCGCATACTCAACCGATGACTAATCTTTTGAAGCAAGCTGAGGTGAGCTTCGAGCTGACCGAAGTCTGGATGCACAAGGGCTTCTTTCCGGAAGTTGATGTCTTGCAGACGTCCAGCTAGACGGTTGCTCGCCCCAACTTCGGCATAAAACCATTTCATGATCCAGTCTGTATACCATCTAGCGTTGATGGCCTTAGCAGGAAACCGAAGGGCGTATTCATCCCGAAGTCTGAAATTGATGCTTCCGAAGGCCACTACCATTTTTTCACCTCCGGGGCCTACGAAGGTCTTTGGCTGGCACGAAGCTCTATGCAACGCAGCGAAGATTTCTGCCCTCCCCTCACAACCTTCGGCTCGCAACGCCCATTCGAAGATGGCTAAACGAGCTACAACATTCGGAGAAAGTTGGGGGAGAGTAACGTGGAACAGATCCAATACCTCAGCCAAGAAATCCACTGCCGGAAGACCTAAGCCAGCTTCGAAGAAGGCTTCGAAGACGACCACTTCTCCGGGTCTTGGTGACGGGATAACTTCCTTTCCGGGTTTGCGGATCATGACTCCCGAACTAATTCTACCATCTACTGCGGCCGCTAGTGATTCTCTTTTGCAGGTTGAAGGCCCCAGTTGGAAGGATTGATCCATGTATTTGTTGATGCCGGGAAGAGGCCTTGATCGCCAACATTTTGGGGATTTCCTCCTCCAGCCGCCATGGTTGCCGCTGCGGGTGTTGGAGCTACTGTCGCCAATGATGCAGCCGCTGCTACAGCAGCAGCCTATTGTCAAGCCAGGGCTGAAGGTGCTCCAGAACCTTTGGTTTTCGCCATTGGAACTACTGAGTTGCTTTGGAAGAAGAATGGAGGCTAGGGCTCAAAGGATGGCTTGTTTGCAAGAAAGCGGTGGAAAGGTACTCAGGAAAGGTCTAGGCCCTCTATTTATAGCCTAGACTTTACATTTTTATCGTTTGTCCATGCCTTTTCGCATTCTTGCCCGTTACTTTTTTCAGAAATTAACGCATTGCTTAACTTCCCTTAGAAGAAAGAAGCCAACGGCTATTTCTTCTAAGTCTAAAAAGGCTTTCGAGCTTTCTGAGTTAGTTCTAAGATGGTTCGAAAGTAATTGTCTTAAAACTGATTCGAAGTTTTATATCTTCATACATTTCGGAGATAAATTAAAATCTAATAACCCCTACGCATGGTTATTTTTCTTCCATATACTGCTCTCCTAACATTACAGGTTTAATGGAGAAGCGTATTCGAGGGGCTACTGTTGGGGGAAAATATTCCATCCTCAGGGTTATTGTAGTAACCACACAAAGGTAGATAATGGATTCGAAGGTTTCCAACATGCATCTTCGGAGATGCCTTGAGTCAAGCTCGAAGTATGAAGATGGACCTTAGTTCGGAGTATATCCTCGAACATGGACTCTTCTGAGATCTTTTCTGCCAGCTAAGATGGAAGACTTATCTTCTTTCTCATTAGATTAGTCTTTTACCATTTTAGCCCTATTAAGGGTACCGAATAGTTTCCACTATGTCGGTTGTAACAGAGGGGTAAAAGGGTCTTTTCCTTAATGTTTGGGCCTATAAATACCCCCCGTTTTACCCTGTAATGGGGACCGAATACAAGTTATTCAATACACACTTTCGAACTATTCTAAGTTATTATCCTTTCGGAGGCTTAGAACAGTTCACTTCGCAAACACTTCGTTTGTTAGTTTCTAATCTTCAGAAACCTGTTAGCGTAATCTTTTACGCCAACAACTTCAATGTCCTAGTTCATACCAAAGTGCAATGGTAAGCAGTATAGAACAAAGTAGTGCGACAATGCAAACCCACCTAGATCTTTTCAATTTTATCAAAAGATAATATTTTTTTTCATTTTCATCATTCATCATTTTTATTTTTATTTTTTTATTTTTTTTAATTTTGAGCATAACAGGATCAAGTTGCGTATTAGCATCCAAGTGAAAAGGACAAAGCTATGAGGTATGTAATAAATAACAAAAGCAACCTAGACTATTCATGCTAGTTTCCAAACTAAGTAGTGACCATTTTCAAATTTTCACAAATAAAATCCATGCTCAAGACAGATAGTTAGATGTATTCAATCCAAGTGTAATCAATAGAAGAATAAGACAGTATTGTAAAAGGCACACTAAAGCATGTACATGTGAAAGCGATTAATCACATTATGGAAGCATATGCAAAAGTACACAACTCCCCCTCACATGATTCCGTAAGGATGACAAATGCCAAGCTCTCCCCCTCAAAAATGCAAATCGAGAAGCATCGAGAGGCTTGGTGAAAATATCTGCATGCTGATTCTGGGTATCGACAAAGCGCAATTTGATATCCCCCTTCTCATTGTGATCTCTTAAGAAATGATAATGCACGTCAATGTGTTTGGTCCTAGAATGTTGTACTGGGTTGTTTGCTAGGCTAATTGCACTTGTGTTGTCACAAAATAGTGGAACTCCTTTAAAATCCAACCCAAAATCCCGCAAAGTAGAAACCTTCTATAAAAGCTGTGCACAATAGCTAGCGGCAGCTACATATTTAGCCTCGGATGTAGACTGTGCAACTGCTAGACTGTTTGCATGAAGACCAACACACAAGAGAAGGACCCAAAAAATGACATGTCCTAGAAGTACTCTTGCGATCAATACGACATCCAGCAAAGTCAGCGTCAAAAAAACCTCTCATGCATAATGAAGATGATGCAGAATACCAAATGTCAAATTCAAGAGTGTGCTTGAGATACCTTAGAATGTGCTTGACAGCTTGACGATGTGAAGCCTTGGGAGAAGCCTGATAATGAGCGCACAGACACACAACAATGTGTATGTCTGGCCTCATAGGCGTCAAGTAAAGGAGGGAGCCGATGATGCTCCGGAACTCCTTCTGATCCATTTCTTCTCTGTCTCCATCTGGATCAAGTGCAACTGAAGTACCCATTGGGGTAGCAAGTGTTTTTGCACCTGACATGTCAAAGCGTTTTAGCATGTCTTTAGTATATTTTGTCTGATGAACAAAAGTTCCTTATTTGCTTTGCTTGATTTGCAAACCAAGGAAGAAAGTCATCTCGCCCATCATCGACATTTTGAATTCCCTACTCATGGATTCAGCAAACTCGGCCACAAGAGTATGATATGAACCACCAAAGATTATGTCATCAACATAAATTTGAACGAGTAAGAAATCTTTGCCATGCATGAGAGTGAACAAGGTCTTGTCAATAGAGCCCATTTTGTACCCGTGCTTAATCAACAAGGTCCTAAGACGATCGTACCATGCCCTCAGAGCTTGCTTGAGCCCATATAGAGCTTTGTGAAGTTTAAAGACTCTATGGGGGTACATGGGATGTTCAAAGCCAGGAGGCAACTTGACATACACATCTTCTCCTATGAAACCATTAATGAAAGCGCTTTTTACATCCATTTGAAAGAGTTTAAAGCCACAAGATGATGCAAAAGCAAGCACGATCCTAATGGCCTCAAGTTGAGCTACCATAGCAAATGTTTCTCCAAAATCAACCCCCTTGACTTGAGTATACCCTTGAGCCAGAAGTCTAGCCTTGTTTCTCACTATAGCCCCATCCTCCCCTGTTTGTTTTTGAAAATCCATTTTGTTCCAATAATATGAATGTTAGGGCGTGGATCAAGAAGAATCCAAACTTGATTTCTATCGAAATTTTCATGTTCCTCATGCATGGCGTTGATCCAACTCGCATCAGACAAAGCATGACTAACATCTAATGGTTCAAAATTTGCGACAAAAGCAGAATCAACGAAGTGAGTATGAGATCGGGTTACTCGTTCGTTTAGCTCGCCTATGATCTGTTCAGGAGGATGCATTCTCTGAATTTGAAGCGGTGCTTCTCTTTGTGAAAGAACCCCCCCCTCACTCTTGCCGAAGTTTTCTCCATGCTTCCAAAGTAGAATCGTCAGGTCCTCTTGTTGATGTAGACGAAGCTTCTAGAGATGTTGTAGAGGGAGGTAGTGGTACAACATCATGATCTTCACCACCTGATGGTTCTTCGTCCTCAAAAAGAGTTTCACTCATATCGCGCTCACAGTCGAAAGTTCAAAATCAGAACTATCACATGGAGATGTTTCATCCAATGACACATCACAAGATTCAGATTGAAAACACGATAAGAGTGACCATGCAAAGTGTAGCCCAAAAAGATTCCATCAGATGCACGTGATTCAAATTTGTCCAAATTACCTCGCTTTAGGATGAAGCATCGGCATCCAAAAACTATGAAGTGACCTTGGGCTTCCTCCCAAAACAAAGTTCATAAGAAGTCACATTCAACAAGGAGTGTAAAAAGATCGTATTGGAGATGTAGCATGATGTACTCATGGCTTTCAGCCTAAAATTTTCTAGGAGTCCTATGCTCGTTGAGCATCATCCTAGCCATCTCCACAAGTGTGCAATTTTTCCTCTCAACAACACCATTTTGCTGAGGGACTCTTGGTGCAGAAAACTGATGTTCAATTCCATGTTCAAGACAAAAATCTTCAAAACAGCTATTCTTGAACTCGGTGTCGTTGTCACTTCGAATGGCTCTCATTGCACCGCGAAGTTCATTAAATAGTCTCAATGCTAAGCTCCGAAAGTGTATGAACACTTCATCCTTGCTTACAAGAAAGAAAACCCAAGAGTAGCGAGAATAGTCATCTAGAACAACGAGAACGTACCATTTTCTGCCTAAAGAGCTAACCCAGGATGGACCAATAGTATCCATATAGAGAAGCTCTCTGGGTCGCTCAGTCATTACCATGTTTATGGGTGAATGTGAGGCGGCAACCATTTTTTCCAAGATGATAAGGAGCACAAATCAGGTTCTTCTCAAATTTAAGCTTCGACAATCCTCGGATGAGTCCTAGGACACTCAATCTTGCAAGAAGATCAAAGCTTATGTGTCCTAGTCTCCTATGCCACATCCCAAGCTCAGATGAAGGTTCAGCTAAAAAGCAATGAGAAGATCCAAATGACTCAGAGAAGTCAGCTCCAAACACTCTCCCTACTCTCAGATTTTGCAAATGAAAACGCTAGAAGAATCAAGCACATGAGAGGCATCACGACCAAAGTGAACCTCAAAACCCTCATCAAGCAATTGAGAGATAGAAAGTAAGTTATCGACTAAATCCTCAACCAATGAAACATTAGTGAGAGAGAAGTTGTCATTGATTTTGATCATACCTTTGCCTTTTACGCTACTTTTGTGATTGTTTCCAAAAGTGATGTGTTCTCGTTGCTTGGTTAAGGTGA
>JAAALK010000080.1:75196818-75286671 GCA_019279435.1 Zizania palustris
AAAATACCTCGAGTACTCAGTGCCGGGTTTAGAAATAAAGTTCTAGGTATCCAGCACTGAACAACTCGAGAGTTAGGTAAGACAAGAGAATGTGTAGGAGGAGAATCATACTAAAACGAGGTCTTCTTGCAAAGTGTTGAGATCTCCTAAAATGATTTGGACCAAAACCCCTATGTGGTTTAACATCATATGAAGCATGATGTAAACCGCGATGGCCATAGTCACCCATATAACTATGAGGAGCCTCAAAATTAGAATAAGTATGATAACCATATTTATGCAAATAAAATGATGGATAATCATGAAAGTTCGTAGCCCGAGCGCGACGTTCATCGTTCATACGACGATAACAAAAACCAATCAAATGACCTACACAATGACAATAAGAGCAATGAAAAACTTTCTTGTGTGTAGGTTCATAGGTTTCTGGTGCAAACTCACAATTTTTCTTGGTTTTTGCTTGGAGTCTGTCTTGGGTGGTGGAATGATTATCTTTTTAGGTTGGGTAGGATTTTTGGCTTTCTAAGGGGTGTCTCACTGGGCTCTCTCTTTCTCAAGGGTAGTAGGTAGAGTAAACACAGTTTTGCTTGGGGTATTTGGTGAAGTTCTCTCATAACCCAGCCCAAGAGCTAACCCTACCCTATCAGCACACATTTTAGTTTTATCCAAAAGCAAATCCATTTTACCCTTCCCTTCAGTACACTTATCCACCATGGAAAGTAGATAATCATTCTTACACTTAAGTTTTTCGACTTGCTCTCTAGCGAAGTTGAGTTGGTCCTTAAGGATGATGCAGATGGAACATGACGACTGCACATTGTTGGGGGAAAATATCTCATCTTTGGGGTTATTGCCGAAGCAACATAAAGGCAGTCAGCTGGTTCGAAGGTTCCCCGAAGATCATCTTCGAAGATACCCGGAATCAAGTTCGAAGTATGAAGATAGGCATTGGTTCGGAGTACATCTTCGAACTAAAGCCCTCCAAGATCTTTTCTGCCAGCTAATATGGAAGACTTATCTTCTTTCTCATTAGATTAGTCTTTTACCATTTTAGCCCTATTAAGGGAACCGAATAGTTTCCACTATGACGGTTGTAATAGAGGGGTAAATAGGTCTTTCCTTAATGTTTGGGCCTATAAATACCCCCCATTTCACCCTGTAATAGGGACCGGATACAAGTTATTCAATATACACATTCGAACTATTCTAAGTTGTTATCCTTTCGGAGGCTTAGAACAGTTCTCTTCGCAAACACTTTGTTTGTTAGTTTCTATTCTACAGAAACCTGTTAGCGTAATCTTTTACGCCAACACACATCATTCGAATACTCAGCACTCTTAATCTAGCCTTAAGTTCATCAACATGTTTATCTCTCAAATTAATGCTTTCAACAAGTAAATAACAATTCAAGCATTCATTGATGACACAAGGACTAGAATCCACCTCCAAAAGTTGTTTCTGAACATTTTCAAGTTTTCAAGATTTTTAGCATGAATCAGATGCAACCGAGCAAGTTCATTCATTACAACAAGACATTACTCTCATTCAGCTTTTTTAGTCTTAGACTTCAAGAAAGCAAGTTCAGTAGAAATAGATTCAATTTTGAGTTTTAGTTCCTTTCGTTCTTTACAAGCAAGTTAAAGTAGTCTATCTTGTGAAATGATTGTGTCATGAAATTCATCGTTTTGAACAAGAATCTGGTCATGAGATAAACTAACCTCAGATGAGTCTAGCTCATCACTGTTGTGCTTGTCATTGGCCATGAAGCAGAGGCCATTGATGTCTTTTGTCTTATCCTTCTTTTCTTCGCTCTTGCATGGTTCTTCTTCATCGAAGCTTGGCTCCTCACTTGAGGTGTTGTCGATGTCGCTAAGTGCAGCCACGAATGCTCTAGCCACTCTTTTTGCCACTTTTCCTCTTTTGCTTTTGAAGAAGGATTTTTTGTCTCTTTTCTGGTGTTTGTGTTCATGTTTATTCTTTGCTTTCAGTTTTGGGCAATTTGCTTTGATATGGTTAAGATCACCGCACTCAAAACATCCTCGAGAGTCGTCTCTTCTTTGACCTCTTTTATCATTGTATAATCTAGTGAATTTTTTGACTATGAGAGCAAGCTCCTCATCGTCCAATTTGTCCACTTGTTCTTTCGTGATAGAGACCAAAGAAGACAAGGCAAAACCTCTAGAAAAAACACAAACTCCAGACAAGTTACCTCCAGATGAGGTGCCACTGCTAGAACTAGAAACTAGTGCCATGGATTGTCTCAAAGAGTTTCCAATTCCAGAACGAGATGCCTTGGCGATATCGGTGGACTTAAGCTTACTAAAAGGTTCATCGCAAGTCAAAGTGACAAAGCTCATGGACTTTTCAATACTTGAGATCTTTACTTTCCATATGCTACGATCAAGAGCATAGAGAAGTTTGATCACCCTGTCATGATCTGAGTAAGCTAACATCCTAGTGGAGCGCAAGTTACTAACAATTCCATCAAAATGTGCAAACATGGCATCTATAGATTCGCCGGGGCCTTGCACATACATTTGGTATTCTTGGTTATAAGTGTTTTGCCTCCTAGCCTTAATCTGAGAAGTTCCCTCATGAAATGTTTTCAAAGTAGTCCAAATCTCACGTGCAGTTCTAAGGTGTTGGACCCTGTCAAACTCATTGCGACTCAGACTGGTGAACAATATGTTTCTTGCTTTGCTATTACAATCGTACTGTAACTTCTCAGTCTCTGAAGTGTGAGTTTCAGGGACCACATATTGGGAAACAACAATGTCCCAAATAGAACTTCCTCGGCTTAGTAGATAAGCCTCCATGCACACCTTCCAATAAGCGTAATCTCGACCATCAAACAACGGAATCTTAGAGTTCTTATCCATGTCGCCACAAGGATCACAAACCGGTTAAGGTCAACTGGTGATCTAACCAGCTCTGATACCAATTGTGGGATTGGAATGGCGACTAGATGGGGGGTGAATAGGCGCCTCGACAAATTCTTCTGAATGTGATGTCCTTTCTAAATCACCCAATCCACCTCTAAGAAATTTAGAATTGCAATTCAGATCTATCCAAATATTTTCTCAGCAAAAATCAAATTCAGATTCAATGTTTGCCCTAGTTCGCAGTTTGTTCTATCGACAAACGTTGTAGGCAACTGAGACTCCGAACTAGAGTAAATATTTCGGTAGATGGTTGATCGACAAGAATATTTCGACTGTTGGAAGTCCGACAAAGATAAAAAATTCAGAATACTTCTTTAACACAATTACTTGTCTCTTTGAATCAGTATTTGTCACACATAATGAAACATAGCAATTTGAATAGTCCTAGATCATGTCCTGATACATTCAGTTGAAATTGAAATAAGTCTCAAGATGAACATTGAGAACTTGAACACATACTTAAAAAATTGCTTCAGTACTGATTGTGAAAAACTAGGTTACTCTGCAAGAACAGATTGTCTGCAATGAAAATTTCAGTACAACCACCATTTAGTAATCATCAGAGATAGAAACTTGTTTACTCACAAAATTTTTAGATCAAAAACTTGTACTGTACTTAGTCTGAAAAGTTCAGAAAACTTCAGTGACTGAGAGTGATCCAGGGATAGAAGAATGCATCTGTAATTTAAATACTACTCCATTTTCAATTCTGATTTAGTAAATCAAATTAGTGTACTGTTCACTTTGCAGATGTGTGAACACTTACTTGATATTCATATATTCAGATGAATTCAAACTGAGAACTTAGTCATTTACTTGAAAATTGGTCACATCAATCATATATTGAAAAACATGTCACTCTAGTTCTGTAATTTCTGAAAATGAACAGTATCTTGAATTCTGAAAATTCAGTGCAATCAAGGCTAAGATGTGTTAACAGGTTTAAATCATAATGCTCAATGAAGTATATCAGCACATTTCAGAATTCACTGAAGAAGATTTCATCAAGCAATTGTTATATCTCAGAAATAGCAGAATCAATTGAGCCAAAACAGTTTTACCAAGATAAACAATATTGTAATCTATTCTATAGATGATCAAGCTTGTATGCAGCAATTGTTTGTGAACAGCATGAGTACAATTGCATTCTCCAGAATTAAAATAGAGATCACTACAAAAAGACCCAAGTGAATCAACTCAAATCAGAACAAATGTCAAAACCTAGATGATGAACAGTATTTAGCCAACCTGAAATGTTTTAGAAATTAAAGGCAAGTTTTCAGAGAAGTCTTCAGCAGAGAGTTTAAACACAGATTAGATGATGAGCAGTAAATACTCTAGCATTGTTTTAAATCAGATCATCAAGACATCAAAGACATTCTTAAGGATTTAGTTTTTTAAACAGCTTCAAGTATTCAGCCAAAATTGGCAGAACTGAACCAACTGATTTCAGAGCAACATCTGAATAGTACTTTGGAAGATATTCAGCAGAGTGTTAAAAACAACTGTATAATTTCAGATGCACAATTACCAAAACAAAATTGGAGCAAATAGCTTTACAACATAAAAATACAACATGATTACTCATCAAATTGGATCAGAATTTAGTGGCAGATTTGATATATAACATAAAAACTGAAACTGCACTTTCTGTCCAATCTCATAGTTGAATCATGTTCACAATCTGATATGACACACAAAGAGTTCTTGACTTTGTATTCTGAACAAAAACTTGAGGTACAACTTTTTAGAACACAAGTAATCAGAAAATTACATGAAAATATATTAAACTCCTTTCCTGAGGAGCTATAGCAATTCAGACAAATCAACCAAGAACCACTGACTGGGACTGCACTTAATCAGCCAACAAAAACTATTCTCAAGACACAATCTAGTCCTAAGCACTGCGATTATACACCATCATGATTAGCAAACAGAAATATCAAGAATCAAAGTGAAAATTTCCTAGCGGCGTTGTAGCAAAACAGAAAATACCAGCAAAACTTTCTAGCCGAATCATAAGAGCTGAGCGACAAAAGGTATAGTGCGCAGATTCTTTAGATGATGATTAGTAATAGGGATTAGCTGAAAGAGGCACACCTTTTGTATTAGATGATGAGGAATTCCTTTCTTGAACAGCACACTTCAATTGAGAGAAATATTTCTGGTTTGGTAAAGTTGGCAGCCCAAAACCCTAGGGTGTGGAGCCCTTTAAATAGGCACACCCTAGAGGGACACTTTACAAAGAGACCCTTTAGAATATTCAGATTAAATAAAAGACCATGAGGTATTTTTAGAATTACATATTCTAAAAAATACCCACACTTGACTCTATTTTATTACAACTTGACTCTATACTTTTAATATATTTTAAGAATTTTGGATGTTCTGAAAAATACTAAAAGTTTATACTTACTCTAAAATACTAGATGAAAATAAACTCCTAATTATTGAAATTTAAAAACATTTAGAGATGAGATGGTTTTCAGCAAAAACCGACAAAGCCTCCCAAATCGTCGATGATCGTCATTAGTCCACGAACTCGACTGCTAGCAATTCTCTCCCGCTCTCGATCCCTCGAGCCGCCTTGTCACTTGAACTGGCTTCCCTTTCGCTGACTCGAACGACACCTCATCTCTATCGACCGTTATCCCTTGTCCTACTTGATCTCCATGCGTACATCTGAGGTCACTCTCAACTTCGACTGACATCCTCGACCATCTGGCATTAGACTCATTGTCTAACCCTGATCCCTTGCCATCGATAGTTGACGAGTATCTCAACCCTGCACACACGAGACAAGAATAGACACACACACATACTGTCAAGCATCCATACATGAACATCATAGCCAAACCACGTCAATCACTCATCATAACCTTGAACCACAGTGAAGACCCTCACTTGGTTCCTCAGATTTTTACAGACTTGACTAACAAACACTGTGGGCCTAAAAGACAAAATAGTAAAATCATAACTAACGGTAACTTCTCCTGATGAGGAGATTTCATAGTATCTACGACTTCTCTTCAGGACAGTCTGGTCTCCAATTGACATTCCAGATTGGGGCGTCAGTTTTGCGCCGAAACTGACAAAGCGCTCATCGCCTCTACCCCGAGTACCCGGATTGGGATGACCCGACTCAATGGCCCCCTTATCCTAGCAGACGCTCACCACCCTTTTACCTGAGTCAAACTTGGTCAAACCACGATGAGTCCCCTGCCGCTTCTGGCCCATGTATTCAGATTGGGCCGGCCCGACTCTATGGCTCCCTCAGCCCAGCAGTCGCTCACTGCTTGCGTACCTGAGTCACATGTGGCCAAGACATGGTAGGTCCTCTCTTCTTCTCCTCTCTTTGAATTTCGTTGACAATCACTCGTCACTTCTAGAGCCATGAGGCCCATGATCTTTAACATGGCTCCTCAAAAACTGGTCGGTGAGATCAAAGTAGGAGGTGGCGGACACGAATGTGAAGGAGGAGGTGGGGTAGACACAGAAGATGATGACACTATGGCCCCAACTGCCACTTGCATCTTCTCACACACCGCCGCCCTTGCCCAACTCCTGGTCGACCGCTGACCGGGTGAAGTCTCTACCAACCTCTTCAATTTCTTGGCCTGAGGAGGACAAGCTTCCTTGTCCTTCCTCTTCTTTCCAGACGTGCCTTCATCCGACCTAATGTCTTTCTGCCCGACCGCCCGAGGGTGCTCTAGCAGTGGTGGTAGAGAGATTAAGGGTGCTCAAGGGAAGGATTGGACTCCGGGGGAAGAACAAGCACTCCATCGCAACTTTCAAGCGGCTAGTTCCATACTTTCTGCCTTGAGCCCTGAGGAGTTCAACAAGGTGGATGGCATAGAAGATGCCAAGGAAATATGGGACACATTGTAAGTGGTGATGAGGACATCCCTACCAATGATACAACCATACATAAATACCAAGATCCAATTATTCGAGCTCGAGAACGATGATTAAATCTCCAAGTCAACTCATTTCTAAGTATCTTAGTATATTATCTTGGGAATAAATTACTACACAATATTATTACTATTGTTAGGAATCATGGAGATGATGAAAATCACTTGGAGATAAACAAAAAGTTGGAGAGGAACCAGGAAGGACGTCTATTGGGGGAAATAGTTTTCCCTTAAACAGGAGTTAAATGACGTCAGCCTCCGAAGGAGTCGGGTTCGAAGCCCGTCAACTCCGAAGCCTCAAGACGAATTATGGCCCCCTCCATCAAAGATAACTCCAAGGGCTGACAAGATTTGCCCCTCCGGGTCCCCTTCGGAGCCAATCCTCTAGGACCCCTCTGGTCCCCTCCAGAGCCATGCCTCCGGGACCCCTCCGGTCCCCTCCGGAGCCAAGCCTCGGTGATCCCTCTAGGATCCCTTAGGGTCCCCTCCACAATCAAGCATCCGGGACCCCTACGGCCCCCTTCGAAGTCCTCTTCGGAGCCCACTTCGGTGACCCCTCAGCTAGCTCCAGCTGAAGCTCTCCGGCAGGTACTACGGCCCAGAAGAAATATCCAAGTACTGCTACAGTGTAAAGCAATACTAGGGCCACAACCCTTGTTATGTCGTATACCTACTCCAGAAGTAATGTATATATGCCACGTCTGTAAAGTTGTATGTACAGTAGCATAGCCTTTTTCCCTTCTTACCCCTATAAAGCCTACGACTTGTAGAGGGAAATTGGGTCTTTTCCTTTAGCCTGTGTGCCTATAAAAGCAGAGCCATTCCCTTGTAACAGGGAGACATGTTCAGTAGAGGCAAACTATGTCAAATCCAATGTAAACTGGACATAGGGTTATTATCCCTCTGGGGAGGCCCGAACCAGTATAAATCCTCTCTCTCTCTCTCTATGAGAACCCTTCGAGGTTCATCCCATACACTATACACCACCACAATAAACCTATTTGTAAGTAACGCAATTGTTACAAAAGTTGGCGCCATCCGTGGGGACCCTAGTACTAAAAGCTAGTGTCTCTACCATCACTCACGCCTCGAAGTGCAACCTTCGGCAAGGGGCTCTAGGTGCTCGTCGAAGGCCTCAGGAGCCCTAGGGGCTATGAGGGAAGCTTTCCAACACCCGAGGCCACTCGGTCTCTTGACCAGTCAAGCTTCCGAAGGTACGTACACAGCCTGAAGCCTTGCTTCGTTCTACTAAGAAGGTGAAACTTAGCTTCATTCTATCAAACCCCGAAGCCTAACTTTGCCTTATTAAAACCCGAAGCCTTGCTTCACTTTATATAATGTCAAAGCCATGCTTCACTTCATATAATGTCGAAGCCCCGCTTCATTTTACTGATTGCGGAAGCCTTCACTTTATTAAAAAACCGAAGCTTTACAGTGTACTTATTGAGACCCGAAGTCAGGGCTTCGTTATTTTAAAAACCGAAGTTACCACTTCGTATCAATAAGGACCAAAGCACTACTTCGATCTATTTAAAATCTGAAGCGCTGCTTCGAAGGCTACACAGTTCCTCTAGGCCCATAGAAGTGGGCTAAAGGACTCCGGGCCACTAGCCTGATGCGTCCAAGGACTCCAGGCCACCGGCCTGATGAATCCAGGATTCCAAGCCACCAGCCTGATGCATCCCAGGATCCTAGGTTCCGTTCCTAGTTTCCAAAGTTGAAGGTGGCTCAGAGTCAAAAGTGCCTCACAATTACAGGTTCGGTTAATCCACACCACTTATTCCATTCTCATTACAGAATCAAGATCAGAAGCCTAGCTTCGCCATCTAAACGTGTTTTGAAGCCTTGCTTCGCGTATATTTACTATCGAGAATTAAGCATGTCGAAGCCATGTTTCGCTTCAAGTTTAAGTTTCGAAGCCCAAGAGAGGCCTCCAAATGACGTGATTTATATATCCACAGCCACCCAAGGCGCACCCCTTCGCATTTTATAATTGCACGCACTGGCAACGCCCAAGTCCCTAACCGCCATGTGCAAGGGTGGACCGAGGTATGTATGCGAAGTGTGCGAATGAAATGTTCGATACGAGAGTATAAACTAAGCATTCGAAGCATGAGATACGTGTGAAGCATGCAAACGAAGTGTGCGCTTATGAATACAATACAAATTCCATTCATGCGAAGTGTGCAAATGAAATGTTCGATATGAGCGTATAAACTAAGCGTTCAAAGCACGCGATACATGCGAAGCATGCAAACGAAGTGTGCGCTTATGAATACAATACAAATTCCATTCATTGAATGCCAAGTTTAAATACAAAGTATGTTACAAGTACACCTCGAAGCTAAAAAACTACGTGTAATATGTATATAAGCCTAAGAAAAAGCGTGCTCGAGGTCCCGACATACTTGGCCCTCGCTTGCTCTTTTTTCGGGTAGGGCCCCCTCGGCTAGACGAAGCCCCATCGGAGCCTAACATCCCACAGCCAGACCTTCCACGCTTCGAAGCCCGCAAAACTCACCTTTCTTCTTGTAGGTCGGCCCAAGTATGAATCACATGTGGTGCCGCATCGAAGATAGAAAAGTCTAGGGCTTCGTTGCCTTGCAAGGCTGTACCCAAAGACTGCACCCCCTCGCCACTTAAGCCTACCTCAAAACAACTTAACTCTGGCGAGGACGTAGAACTCCAAAGGGGCTCCGTCTTCATGGTAGCCAATAGCTCCTGCGCTACTTCGGGAATGACTTCGCCCTAGGACCTCTCGGAAGTTTGAACCGAGGGGGGCCTTCGGACCTAGCTACTTCGAGCACCACCCAAATTTGGTGATGCTCTTCCGAATCCTTGAGCATTTAGAAGTGGACATTTGAAGGATGAGCCTGGGCAGGTCATTTATAGGCCTACGGCAACAAATTACAAAAGAGCCTAAGGAGGTCTACACATTCGGTGGCGAAGGGTTCCACGTCGAAGGCTGAGTTAGCGAGTCCTGCGCCCTGGCTTGGCGTAAGCGGGTGACTCGTTGCAGTTCAAGGACTGCTTCGCACCCTTGGGTCTTCCAAGGTTCCTGAAGCTGGTGCCATGCTTTGCGGACCATCGAGGAAGGTGAAGCCAAGTGAGGGCCTCCGAAGGCCTCCGACGTGGCCAAGTTCACTTCTTCGAGGTGGTTGCACCCCACGTTATGAAGCATCTGTAGCAGTCCATTGCCAGCCACCCGCCCGGCCGTCAGCGCGAAGCCCTTCATTGACACCTCCAATGTCGCCGCTGCCGTCTGAAGGAACTCGAGCTAGTCCCTGATAGGCTCCTGGGGATTGATGTCTGGGGCCCGGAACTCGGTCCCCAAGCAGTGCAGGACTTCGGTAAGGCTCGAGGCGGCTTTATCAACCCCTCGGACCACAAGGCCCTCTAGAGCTTGGCCAGCGGTGTGAAGATCAGAGCACTCCACTGCCTACTTTGCCCTAGTTTCCTCGAAAGCCCGAAGCACTTCCCAAAGCTTTTCAGTCTCTGAGGCCAAGGCTTCTTTTGCCTTAGCTGCCTCGGACCTCGCCGCCTCTACCGCCACTTCGACTTGCTTCTGCCTCTTAACGGCCTCTGAAGCATGGCGCCGAAGGACTTCACTTTCCTCTACCAAGAGGGTTTCTTTGTGGCCCACGTAGGCCGCTGCAGCGGTAGTTAGTGAGAAGGCCTAACAAGATTCAAGATATCTTCAGTATTGATAAAAGAGCTAAGTACCAAATGAATCATGTGCGAAGCTTTGCTCACCTGAACGAGCGCTTCATTGGCATTTATGAAGAGGTCGTTTTGGCTGGTGCAGCTGAGCTATGGCACCAACTCCCCCTTCACCGCAGCCACGCAGCCATCTTAGAAGAAGTCGATGGCCACCTCCATCGTGGGTCCCCTCGAAAGTAGGTGCCGCATGAAGGGCGCCGGGAACACAGGCCCCATCGGAGCAGGGCTCCGGTCCACTACCTCGACCACTTCTTCATGTTGTTCCTAAGGGGCCCCTCCGCCGTGGTGCCCTCCTTGTCCTCTTTGGATGAGGAGCTCTCAGACTCTGAGGTGCTGCTGCTTCCGCTGCTATCGGAGGTCCCCTCCATATCCTCCACAACAGGCCTTGTGTCATCGCCAGTACCTGAAGAAAAGTACAAGTCAATACACATGAATATAAAGAGAAGGGTGATCAAGTGTCTACCTCTGTCAACATCCTCTTCACCCGAAGAGATGTCTTGGAAGGCCGTGGGAGCAATGTGTGCCCCCAGTCCCTCCGCTGGTCTGGCTGGGCCCCAAACTCCGCGCTCGAAGGGGCCACCCTCGAAGCCTCCGGTGCCACCACTTCAGTAGTTGCCACAGCCTTCGGCGCCACCGCTTCGGCCATTGCAGCAGAAGCATCCATGGGCTCCCCTCCAGCAGCGAGGTCCGGAGATGCACGCTCCTCCACACTAGGGGATTCATCCACTAAAGTCTCTGAGCGAACCATCGAGGATTCTGCGGACTTCGCCAAAGGTTCCAAGCCGGTGAAGTCTGGGAGTGTTTGGACCCCCTCAGAGCCGAGCTCGATCCACGCACGGTTCCAACGCTCCCAAGACCCCACCAGGGCGATCCTTCAATTTTGCTCGGCCGGTGTTGGAGGCCCCACAACGCGTTCGGCGGCCACTATAGCCTCCTCTGGAGGCCGCACATCACGCGCAACTTCTTTAGAAACTTCAAGTTAGCACAAGTTAAACTTCACAAGTATGAAAGTAAAAGGGTTCGAAGCCTTACCAAGACGCTCCACAGATACTTCGCTCGGACCCTCTAGGCCTAGAGCCAGAAACAAGTCCTCCAGCCAGGAGAGTGCGAGGGGGCTAAGCCGAAGGGTGATGAATTCTTCGGCCAAGTCCTGCATGCTCATCTTCGAGGCCACCCTTCGTAGGAGCAGGATCCTCGATTAGAGGCTCTTGGAGCTCAACTTCACCGTGCCTTCATGACGGTAGGAGATGAGCGCATTGGTACTCCGAAGGGAGGAGTCCGCGCCCACCGTATCATAGAACCATTCCTGGTCCCACTTCGAATACCACTTGTTTGTTATGGCCCTCGCTGGGAAGTCGTCTAGGAACTCTCTATGGAGTTGGAAGTTGGCGCTCCCGAAGGCTAAGGCCCTCTCGACGCCATCTTGCCCATCCCTTTGTTTTGTCTGATAGCTCACATTGTGAAGGGCGATAAAAATGTCCATGCGCCCTTCGCAGCCTTCGGCTCTCATGGCCCACTGAAAAATTACAAGCCTCGCCACGACATTCGGGGACAGGTGAGGGAGCTTGAAGTTGTAAGACTTCAGCACCTCGCTCAGCATGTCCACCACTGGCTGCCCGAGCCCCGCCTCGAAGTAGGCCTCGAAGATGACAACTTCATCAGGCTAAGGCCTTAGGATTGTCACTGAATTCTTGGGCACTCGAAGTCAGATGCCCTCAGAAATCCTCCCCTCGTAGATCCGCTGAACGGACTCCACCATCGCGACCGTAGCCCAGAACTCCAAAGTTTTCTCGAACCTATCAGATGGTGACTGAACATCCCTTGGCCCGAGGCACCTCACAGTAGGCTTCGCCGCCGCCGCCTGGGCCTAGACCGAGCTCGAGCTCATGCCTGTGGCCAAGGCCTTCTTCAACGTAGCCTTCTTTGGCATCTTGCGAAGGGCTTCGGTGCGAAGGGCGCTAAGGGCCTTCGAAGCATAAAGCGTGCGAAAATAAAGGAGGAGAGTAGAGAACGAAGGTGTCTAGGGGCTGAAGTAGGAAGTGAATGAAGGTGTGGGCACTACCACGGTACGTCAAGCCCCTTTTATAGGTTGTAAAAAGCGACAGCGTGCCCTGCGCTGAGGTCTTTTTTCACTGGTTACCCGTCCCCACAGTCTCTAACCACTAGGGCTAGGTGGAAACTGAAGCAAACCGTCGCGCCCCCTGCACTATAACGACCCAATTTCCAACTGTTGCGGGGTCGATTGGGCTCCACGAGGGTGTCACATGTGCTCTTAACAAGCATTTATTGCCTGCACAGTTCGAAGCCAGCCTTCGGCCCTGGGCTCTGAAGGTCTGCCTTCCGCGAAGCATCATTTCTTTTAGGTCATTTCTCTCGAGGTGCACGCACCCCTTTCTCCATAGGGCTACGAGTGAGGGGCTACTGCCTGGGTCACCTCCAGAGCCAAGCCTCCAGGTTCCCTTCGGGTCCCCTCTGGAGTCAACCCTCCGGGACCCCTCTGGCCCCCTTCGAAGTCCTCTTCCGAGCCCACTTCGGGGTCCAGTTCGGTGTCCACTTCAAAGCCCCCTCAGCTAGCTCCAACTGAATCCCTCCAGCTGGTACCCCGGCCCAAAAGAAATATCCAAGTACTGCTACAGTGTAAAGCCATACCAGGGCCACAACCCCTAGTATGTCGTATACTCGTATACCTACTCTAGAAGTGATGTATATCTGCCACGTCTGTAAAGTTGTATGTACAGTAGCATAGCATTTTTCCCTTCTTACCCCTATAAAGCATACGACTTGTAGAGTGCAATTGGGTCATTTCCTTTGGCCTGCATGCCTATAAAAGTAGGGCCATGCCCTTGTAACAGGGAGACATGTTCAGTAGAGGCAAACTATGCCAAATCCATTGTAAACTGGACGTAGGGTTATTATCCCTCCGGGGAGGCCCGAACCAGTATAAATCCGCAATCTCTCTGTGAGAACCCTTCGAGGTTCATCCCATACACTATACACCACCACATTAAATTTGTTTGTAACTAACGCAATTGTTACCACAACGTCCAAGCAAATTTGAGAGTCCAATCCAACTACAATTCGTGTCCAACTCGGATTCTAGGAGCAACATGCACTAAAATCATCACCCAAGCCACATAGGGACTCCGTTTTTGATGTTCCACCCAGCCATGGAAAGATAACTTCAGAACCTTTCCAATGCCGCCAGTTTAATTTCAAAATTTCTTCTAGATCAATGGAAATCGTCAAAACAAGATAAAGTTTAGAATCTATCAGCATGCTATTTTCTACGTTATTGGGCCTTTGGGCTGTGCATCCAGTTGAGCCCATTATGGGTGCATCCCGAACTACTATATAAGATGTTTCTACAGACATATAGGGTTTTTGGGTTTAGTTTACATGTTGCTTTAATAGCCTCTACTTCGACGGATTTGTAAGTGAACCCCAACTCGCAAATTCCAATAGAATTTCAATTCAATTGCGTTTTCTGCGTTCTTGGTTGTGTTCTTTGATTCGCAGGCAAGGATTAGCCTTCTTGGAGACATCAATCAGGTCGTGCTTGGTTGATAACCAATGGAGCAATGGTGTAGCGATTGCAAGGGCTGATCTCGTGGATCGGAAGCCAGATTGTCAACGTCGAGTTCTCCACAAATCGTTGTTTATCCCCAACCTGACGGAGGATAGGGCACCCCCTCCTCTATCAAGTGGTATTAAAGCATGGTTTACCTTCAGGTTCATGTATCTTAGATTAGATTGATTTTAAATTCATCCCATAGTCCACGAAAAAGCCAACAAAAAATTTGTAATCGTAGGTTTTCCCCAATCAAAGACCATCCCTAGCCTTCGCATGTTTTTGTTTCAGAGTTCGTAGTATTGAGTTTGTGTCCTTGGAAAAGTATGGTTGTTGGTTAGTATTGTGATCCTTTTTTTCTAAATCCCTTATACTAGCCACCACCCATAAATCCCATTTGATTTGCAATTCACGTCTGGACTAGAACCTCAAAAACATGATTCAAGCTACCTTTGATAAAAATAGTCATATCTTCTACATACGGACTCCGAATAAGGCAAATAAATACATTTTTGAAATCTACAGAAAAAGTTAGATCTATGTTTTCCAAATCTGGTCGGAAAGATCGAGTTTTCTAGCCCCGAATTTTCTTTCGTAGATTTTTCAACTCATCTTTATTTATCTACATAGTACTTTTTTGCAGCAAAATTGTATCACATTTTCTTGGTTTCTCTTCTTTGTGCTCCGAGTAAAAACAGTTCAAAAAAAGAGTTAAAAAATATCGAAAAAAGAAGAATATCGAAAAAAGTGGAGCACTTAGTCATCCTTTGAGCCTCGACCGCTCTCTCATATAAGCCTTGTTGTCTTAGGGATCACATTCAAACCAACAATTAGTACAAGTACTCTGGACACTTATTTAATATTACTATATGTTTCTGAATCGTGTTCCACCATGTAGAATACTCTTGTTTAATCACCTAGACTCCACATATATACTTCTGATTCGTGCAGCTTGAGTCTTTGCAATCATATACCACTCTCTTTGAAAGTCACCAACTAGTCAAGAATTGTGCCACGACCAAGATTGTACCATCCACTACCCTATGATGGTAAGAACCTTGTAAGATTGTGGTAACACACTTGAGTGTGAGTGAGAGAACCTTCCACTACCTAATAGTTGATAGGGCTAATATTTTTTCCTAGTGTTTTTTACTTTTCTACTAACTATGGCAGATATGGGAGGTACGACAAATCATAGGTAACAATGTTTCTTCTATCAAAACTAAGTTTACCATCCCATCGTTTTATGGTGAATATGATGCTGAAGAATACCTAGATTGGGAGATGACCATAGAGCATAAATTTAACTTATATCTAGTTCTTGAACAACATAGAGTTAAACAAGCAACTGGTATGTTTAAAAATTGTGCTTCAATTTTGTGGGAAGATATAAGTGAACTTCAATTACAACCTGATACATGGGGTCATTTAAAAAGAGCTATGCGTAGTAAATTTGTCTCTCCTTATCATCGTGAACTATGTAAGAAACTACAATGCTTAGTTCAAGGTAACATGCCTGTGAGAGAGTATTATGTTGTGCTTCGAGAGAGCATGACCCGTTGTGGTATTGTGGAGCACTCGGAGGGCACGATGTGGCGCTTCTATGATGGATTGAGGCATGAGATTCAAGATATCGTTTATTATAAAGAATTTAATACTCTTAGTCGTTTGTTCCATTTTGCCATCATTGTAGAGAAAGAATTGCAGGAAGGACAATACAAGGAAAGAGACTTCTATCCACCACGAGTGACAAGCACACCGGATTAACCAAGCCTTTCTCTTATTTAAGTATTCGTCATGCACCTACACATGTACCTGCACCGACATCAACAAGCATATGGCCTTCCATCTCTACATGAGTTGAGATGTTAGGTAAAAAGTCCTTATAGGTACCCATTGAGGTTGCTTCATCAGCTGAAATAATAGAACACCCCTTGCAATTTGATAATGATGCACTTCACCACAATAGGACTAATAACTATACTATTGTGCATGAGGATGTAAAATCTACTTTGTTACTTTCAACTTCTGATGAAATTGTTAAATATGGTATCGAGACATAAATTAATGAGAGCAAACAACATGATATTAGATCTGAAATTCAGCATGAAATCAAATTAAAATATTCTTCTATCCTTGCACATAAAACTGATCAAACTAAAATTTATAGTCAAGATGTGTGCTATGTTTTGATTTGTGAGACTGCTTATTATTCTCTTACTAATATAGATTATACTTTGCCGCTAGGTATCACTAAGTATTTATCTCATATTGAGCAACATAAGTGTAAATTTGATATGCCTCCCAAGTTTTTATCTCCTGTTGAGTTACATAACTATAAACTTGTCTTGCCTCCCAAGTTTTGGGATAGTTCTACACTTAACGTTAAAGAATTGAAACCAACCATGGGAGCAAAAGATGAGTATGAGTTGAGACCGACTCTATTTCAAGATGGGGAGAATGATAAGAACATCACTAGTTTGAATAGGATCATGATTGTGAGGAAACAAGTTAAGGTGCATGCTTTCTATGTTATATTTAATTTTTATATATTTGAACCTTAGATACTGTTGGCGTAAAAGATTATGCTAACAGGTTTCTGAAGATTAGAAACTAACAAACGAAGTGTTTGCGAAGGAAACTATTCCAAGCCTCCGAAAGGATAATAACTTAGAATAGTTCAAAAGTGTGTATTGAATGACTTGTATTCGGTCCCTATTACAAGGTAAAACGGGGGTATTTATAGGCCAAAACATTAAGGAAAAGACCCTTTTACCCCTTTATTACAACCGACATAGTAGAAACTATTCGGTACCCTTAATAGGGCTAAAATGGTAAAAGACTAATCTAATGAGAAAGAAGATAAGTCTTCCATCTTAGCTGGCAAGGAAGCTCTCGGAAGAGTTCAAGCTCGAAGATATACTCCGAATTGGAATCTGTCATCATACTTCGAACTTGACTCCATGCATCCTCGAAGTCATATGCTGGAAGTCTTGGACTTAATCGCCAATTTTTGTCTTGTTACTGCAATAACCCTGAAGATGGAATATTTTCCCCCAACAGTAGCCCCTCGAATACGCTTCTTCGCTAAATCTATAATGTTAGGAGAGCAGTATACGCAAGAAAAATAATCATGCGTAGGGGTTAGCAGATTTAACCATCTTCGAACTACGTGAAGATGTAAACTTTGAATCAGTTTCTAAGAAAATTACATTCGAAGCAACTTAGAACTAAATCGAAAAGTCAGAAAGTCTTTTTAGACTTAGAAGAAATAGTCGTTGGCTTCTTTCTTATAACGGAAGTTACGCAATGCGTTAATTTCGGAGCAAAGTAACGGTTAAGAATGTGAAATGGCATAGGCAAACGGTAAAAAATCGGGGTCTGGACTATAAATAGAGGGCCCAGACCCTTCTCGAGTACCTTTCCACCGCTTTCGTGCAAGCAGACCATCAATCGAGCCCTAGCCTCCATTCTTCTTCCGAAGCAATCCGTGAGATTTAATGGCGAAAACCAAAGGTCTTGGAGCAGCTTCAACTGTGGCTTGGCAACAGGCTACGGCAGCAGTGGCGGCTGCAACATTGGCGGCGACTCCGACTCCAGTAATGGCAACAATGGTGGCGGCGACAGGAAATCCTCAGAATCTTGGCCCTCAAGATCTCTTTCCGGCGTCGACTAAGTACACGGACCAGTCTTATCAACTGGGGCCTTCAACCTGCAGAAGGGAATCGCTTGCGGCCGCAGTAGAAGGCAAGATCAGTTCTGGGGTTATGATTCGCAAACCTGGAAAGGAAATCGTCCCGTCACCAAAACCTGGAGAAGTGGTTGTTTTCGAAGCCTTCTTCGAAGCTGGCTTGGGACTTCCGGCGGTCGACTTCTTGGCAGAGGTATTGGATTTGTTCCACGTCACTCTCCCCCAACTCTCTCCGAACGCTGTAGCACGTCTGGCCATCTTCGAATGGGCGTTGCGAGCCGAGGGTTGTGAAGGAAGGGCAGAGATCTTCGCAGCACTGCACAGAGCTTCTTGTCAGCCGAAGACCTTCGTAGGTCCCGGAGGCGAGAAGATGGTGGTGGCCTTCGAAAGTATCAACTTCAGGCTCCGGGACGAGTATGCTCTCCGGTTTCCCGCCAAGGCCATCAATGCCAGATGGTACACCGACTGGATCTTGAAGTGGTTTAACGCCGAAGTTGGGGCGAGCAGCCGTCTAGCCGGACCTTTGCAAGACATCAACTTCCGAAAGGAAGCCCTTGTGCATCCAGATCCGGGTCAGCTCGAAGCTCACCTCAGCTTGCTTCAAAAAATGAGTCACCGCCTGAGTATGCGGGATTTAGCCGAAGAATTCCTCGGGCTTAAAATTCCTCCCCTGATGTCCAACTGGCCGATCACTTTCGAGGAATATTCGGAGGACGGTCTTCGGAAAATTTCTTCAACTTCGAGCCCTGCAGGTAACTTCAAAAACAACATATATCATGTATATTTATTCGAAGAGTTAATGAACTTAACTCATTTTTCAGCTTCTTCAGCTCCTATAACTTCGGAGCAGATTGTACGGGCTTCAGAGAAGATTTTGGGCGTCCCAACTCCGACCGAGAAAGAATGGAGAATCAAATTGGTTGGAACCTGGGAGCGATCCAACCGAGTATGGGGGCTACTCGAAGTTGTTCCGCCCCTTCTTATGGATTGGGTGCCTTCGGAGAAAGGGCCCAAAAAGAGAAAAGCCGAAGCTGGAGCTTCGAGTTCTGCCAAGACTCTGCTCAAGAAGGTGGATCGAAAGCCAAGAGTTCCTGCGCCTTCGAGTCCAAGAGCTTCAATCTCCGATTCTTTGGAGGATGAGGGCAGGATGCTTGTTGGCCTGATTGATGAGGACGCAGCCCAAAAAGATGCACATATTGATGATGTTGCGAGCGTGCCGGAGTCTCAAGTCAACCTTGAGCAAGTGAGGACTCCGGCTGCTCAAAAGATTTACCTCAAGATGGAGCCCCTGTGGATGAAAGCGGAGTCGAAGTTACTGCAGCTTCGATTCCGGGCGAAGTAACAACGGCTGCTCAAGAATATGCTCCAATAGTCGAAGATTTGACCGTTGACTCCGACGAAGACTTTGGAGTAGCCTTCGACCCGCCAAGCAGTCCAATGCTTACTCGTCGCCAAAATGTCGAAGGTAAACTTCGCATAATTCTTTTGTTCTTTTTCCCTGCGAAATTATACAATGTATAATACCTTTGCTTTTACAGGATCCACTCCCGTGGATGAGGTCCATCGTGAAGACGTAATTCCTGGACCTTCGACAACTTCAGAGCCAATTCCAGGAGACACTCAAATGGTCCTGGAAAAGGCAAAGGAAAGATGGACCCCCTCCCTGCTCCGAGCTCAGGATCAACTCCGTCTGAGTCAACAGACGAGAGCCAATCTACTGAGGGGGGCCAGTCTACCGGGGCTCCAAAAACCACAACTCAGCACTCCGGGCCTTCACCAAACGAAGATGACCAGCAAGACTTGAGCATGCTCCCTCTTCTAGCTCCTTTCTTGGAGCGAAGAACCGGGCTTCGGACTTTGCTCGAGCCTTTGGATCGAGCTAGTTGCGAAGTCGGGGAGACGGACTTGGTGGCCATCTTGAGCGAAGCTGAGAGTTCGGAGCTTAACGCTGGCATGGAACATGCAGCATACCAGGTACGAAGTATCTACAAAACAACATCAAATTTATATACAAATAATTTCTCACCTTAGTTTTTCCTTTTCGCAGCAAACAGTCTTGGCCCGAGCTGCGAACATCTCAAATGAACGTGGAAGCGTTCGCCTTCAAGAAGAAAATGCAACTCCTCAACGAAATCTTACTATCTCTGATGGTCGAGTGGCCCACTTGGACAACATGGTTTCAACTGGAGCGCAGGGCCAGACAAGGCTTGAAAGCTATGAACAAAGAGCTCGAAGCAGAAAAATTTGTGCTTCGAGCGGAAATTGAAAAGATGCGGGGGAGCACGCTACTGTGGGGGCTGAGCTTGTTAGACTCCAAGAAGAAGGTAGCCAGCTACTGAATCAGAAGAATTCTTTAGCTACGGAGGTAGCTAGGCTCTCTGGAGTAGTAAGAGAATTAACTTCGACGAAGGATGCCTTCATTGAAGAAAAGCTGAAGTCGGAGAAGGTAGCTGCGGAGGTCATGGACCAATTGCTAGGCGTTCTGGAGTACTTCGGTACTACTGGGATGCTTCCTTCGGATGACAACATCTCCCTACTGCGACGGTTGAAGAGGATCCAAGGAGCAGCGAAGCAAATGAAGACAGCAGGCATTCGGTACGGAGAAATCTCTGGACAAGTGGCTTCTATCGGCATACTTCGTTACTACGAAGATCTGGGCCAATCGATAACTCCGCGTGCAGGGGGCTCCCATTACCTTCGATGACGACCAGCTTCTTACTCCTTCCGAAGGTGTGGCCGCTGCTTGGCAAGCCTTTCAAACCTCATGGAGAGCCGAAGGTCGCTCTGCGATCAAGGCCTGGATTGACGAAGGGCAACGCCAGAAGCAAGCTCGGTCCCAAGCTTCGAGCAGTCAGCCCCCACCAAACCCGCAGGTTTAGAATTATTTTAGGGTCTTCGACTATGTAAAGTATTCTGCTTTTGTACATTTATGAATGAAAATTTGCTTATCATGTTTTTAGGCTTTGCCTCATATGGAAGATATTGAAGTGTTAGACGTTAACGACGAACTTCGCTTATTATGGGCTACCTTCAACATCTTAAAACTTCATAAGCGGCCTCGATTTTTAGTTCCTCGAGATAGCTCCGGAGCGATTACGTCCGAAGTAAGCAAAGATATATTATCTTGTATTAAAGAGGAAGAAAAAGAAGTTAACTTGGAAACTTCATCTTCCAAAGACATTATATGGTCCGAAGACGAAGATGAAGCTCAAGGTAAAAAGCCTGAAGAACTTGGAAGCTGGGAAAGGAGCCCCGAACGGCTTCGAACTTGGGCCAAGCTTCAACAAGAACAAAAAGACTTTAGAGCTTCGAAGGGAGGTAGGAGAGTTAAACGCAAAGTTGTTAGAACTCCCAGCTCTAGGACTAGTCGTTCCAACCCTAGCTCTAGAGATCGAAGAGGTCTTCGATTCCTTCTTGGTATAGATACCAATTTTTCATGTTGTAATCATATTTGTTTGAATAATAAATATCAATTTAAAATTGTCTCCCTATTTACTAGCCCCTCTTTTGGCGTAAACAACTTCGAACTGTATTCAAAGATGGTTAGGCACAAAGAAAAACTTAGGAGTACAATTTTCAGGGTTCGGAGCCCCTCAGCAATTTAAAGATTGATTAAAATCTTATAAAATGTCTTTGACTATTTGTAGTCTGAAGATTGGTAACTTAGTACCTTATGTTTTTGAAAGAAATCACTTTGGATGACTTTCCGGACATTTTATTGTCCTAGGTAATTTGTCACTTTGGCCTTTCTTAACAGACATTCGAAGCTCATGGCTCAAACTCTGTTTTGTATTGGCCTCCTTCGGCTCTTTTTGCGAATTCTGTCAAACCAGTGGTTTGGAGTCCGCAGTGGTCTCTTTGGACTCTTTTTACGGATGCCTACAAGCCGGTGGCTTGGGCTCCGCATCATTTGGTCTCCTTGGACTCTTTTTACGGATGTCTACCAGCCGGTGGCTTGGACTCCGCATCTTGTGGTCTCGGGCTCTTTTACGGATGCCTACAAGCTGGTGGCTTGGACTCCGGATTATGCCAGCCCACCACGTCGGAAACTTCGGTCCAGTGGTCCGAAGTCCGAAAATATGATTCAAATTAATGACACTTCCCTCTCGGTCAACTCCGCTATTCCAATGCGTCCACTCGGAAGTGGGAAGTTTATGAGGGGTAGGCATTATCTGAACCATATGCTTTATTAATTCGGAAAGTGCTTACAAATGATTACAAGGAGCCCTTATGCGAAGTATCGCTTTAGGTGCTCTGCATGCCAAGTACGTGCTAACTCTTCACCTTCCAAATTAGCTAATTTAAAAGAACCAGGACGCCCTGAGCGGACAATTAAGTATGGATCTTCCCATTTATTTCATAATTTTCCTGGTGCTATGATACTTCGCAAAACGAGATGACCCGGCCTAAGTTCATTAATCTTAACCTTCGGGTCGAACCAAGCCTTCGTCTGCTACTGATACTTTGATAAATTTGCCACAGCTCGAAGTCTTGTCTCCTCTGTTAAATCCAGTGAAGCTTGTCTTTCTCCTTCTACTTCCGGTTCGGTGCTGCGAAGTGATCCTCGTTTGATTTATGTTGGAGTCATAGCTTCATCTCCGAATAATAGTCTGAATGGAGTGAAACCCGTGGACCTCGTTTGAGTGGTCCAAATGGACCACAAAATCTTCGGAAGTTCTTTGTTCTAGAGTCCTTTTGCCAATCCTACTATCCTTCGATTTAGCCCTGACAAATATTACCATTGGCTCTTTCTACAGCTCCGTTAGACTGAGGGTGTCGCACTGCAGCAAAGCATAGCTCGATGCCTAGATCTTCGCAAAATTTCTTGAAGGGTTCTGCATCGAATTGTGTTCCATTGTCAACTGTGAGTTGTCTAGGCACTCCGAACCGGCAAATGATATTCTTCCAAAAAAATTTTTGTACATTGTTCGAAGTGATAGCTGTTATGGGCTCTGCTTCGACCCACTTTGAAAAGTATTCAATTGCTACCACTGCGAACTTCAAATTTCCTTTTGCTGTTGAAAAGGGACCAATAAGATCCATGCCCCATCTGGCCATGGGCCATACTGGAGCTATGACTTGAAGGGTTGTTGGTGGGCGATGACTCCTTCGTCCCATCCATTGACATCCTTGGCAAGTGCAGGACCAAGGTTTCCGCATCAGCTGTTATTGTAGGCCAATAAAGCCCCTGACGAAGTGTTTTTCCTGCCAAAGCTCGAGGGGCCAGATGGCTACCGCAAAGTCCTTCATGGATTTCTCGAAGAATTTCATGACCTTCAGCTTGAGATATACATCGGAGCAGAGGGGAACATACTCCGGCCTTGTATAAAATACCGTTGATTATTTGATAATTCCGAGTTCTAAACTTTAACCTCGAAAGTTGTGGCCCTTCGGACATATTTGCTTCTCCTTGCAACACTTCCATTATTGAGCTTCGCCAATCTGTACTTGGAATGCAAAGGACTTCCGCAGCTGGAATTTGTGGCACCGAAGGTGAACTGAGTTCTTCATAAAAAGCTTCTTCGGGTATGTCCATGGCTCCGGCTGCAGCTTTTGCTAAGATGTCAGCTTGCATATTTTCTGCTCTAGGTATACTCCGAATGGAAATCCCTTTAAATACTGCTTCGATCTTCCGGATTTCTTCTAAGTACTTTGCAAGCTGTGGATGTCGGACTTGGAAACTCTTGTCCACGTGCCCTTCTACAATTTGAGAATATGTTTTAATAACAACTCTTGTAGCCCCTAGAGCACGTGCCTTGCGAAGTCCCAATAGAATTCCCTCATACTCCGCTGTATTATTGGTAGACTTAAAGTTGAGTCTTGCGGAGTACAATGCCTTTTGCCCCGAAGGTGAAATTATCACAGCTCCGACGCCTCCTCCAGATGCTTGAAAAGCTCCATCAGAGTAAATAGTCCAAATTTCTTCACTTGGCTTCTCCGGAGCCCATGCTGCAGGGGGAGTCCACTCTGCCACGAAGTCGGCTAATACTTGCCACTTAATTGCTGTTCTTGCCAAAAAAGGTATGCCGAAGGGTGCTAACTCAACAGCCCACTTCCCAATTCTTCCGGTGGAATCCTTACTTCGGAGCATATCTCCTAAAGGATACGAAGTTGGTACAACAACATTATGTGCCAAAAAATAATGTCTTAACTTCCTCGAAGCCATTATCAGAGCATAAACGAATTTCTCAAGCTCAGAATATCTTGTTTTTGCTCCGGACAATGCTTTGGACACAAAGTAAACTGGATTTTGTACCAACTTCTCGTTGAAATCAATCTCTCTGACAAGAACTACACTGACAGCAGAGCCAGTAGCTGCAAGGTAGAGGAGTAGGGTTTCGTCCGCAACAGGCACCATGAGTGTAGCAAGGTTACTGAGATAGTTTTTAATATCTTCGAAGCTCTTTTGACACTCCGATGTCCATGCAAAATCTTCGGACCCTTTCAATGCTTTGAAAATAGGCAAACTTCTCTCCGCAGACCTTGCCAGAAATCTGCTAAGTGCTGCTAGATGACCGGTCAGCTTTTGCACCTGCATTAAATTCTCTGGAGGAGCCATCTTCTACAACGCAGTTATTTGAGTGGGGCTAGCTTTGATCCCTCTGCTTGAAACTAGGTACCCTAACAATTTTCTAGCCTGCGCTCCGAAGATACATTTTTCGAGGTTGAGACTGATCCCACATGCCCGAAGGCTATTGAATGTTTCTGCTAAGTCTAGTCTATGTTGGTGCTTTAAGGCACTCTTGATTAAAATATCATCCATATAGGCCTCTACATTACGACCTAATTGATGACCTAGAGCCTTAGCAATTAATCTCGAAAATGTATCCTCGGCATTTCTTAAGCCAAAGGGCATTCTTACATAACAAAAGACTCCTGAAGGAGTTACGAAGCTTGTCTTGATTTCATCTTCGCGCTTCAACCAAATTTGATGATAGCCGGAATACGCGTCAAGGAAGCTTAATAACTCCGAACCAACAGTGGAGTTGACCAACTGATCAATTCGGGGCATGGGGTAGGGGTCGCGGGGGCATGCTTTATTCAGAGATGTAAAATCAATACACATGTGCCACTTCCCTGAAGATTTCTTCTTAACGAAGACTGGGTTGGCTAACCACTCCGTATGAGCCACTTCCCTGATAATCCCGGCCTTTAGCAACTTTTCAACTTCATCTTTAGCAAGGACAGCTCTCTCCGCAGACATCTTCTGGAGTCCTTGCCTAATAGGCCGAGCCTTCGGGTTCACAAGTAGACTGTGTTCAATAATGTCCCGACTGACTCCGGTGATGTCTTCATCAGACCAAGCAAAGACATCCAAATTTTCATCAACTACTTTTTCTAAGGAGGCAGCAACTTCTGGGGGCAAGTCTTTACCAAATTGAAATGAATATTCCTTGCCATCTTTGACAATAACCTTCGTTGCAATCTCTCCTTCAGGACTTGTTCTTTGGAAGGATCTTTTCGGGAGTTCGCTAGGAGCAGAAAAATTCTCCGGATCATCTTGCACACTGTTCACCTGTCTTGGGTCAAGAGGAGGGCCATGATGAGGAGCCTTGCTGAATAGCGTGGGCCTCATGGCTCCAGATGTGATGAGTCATTGTCAACGATAGTCAAAGAGGACTGAAGAAGAGAGGAGATCTGCTGTTTCATGGGCCGCGTGTGACTCAGGTACACGGGCAGCAAGCGACTGTCGAGTAGAGGAGGCTGCGAAGTCGGGCTGGCCCAATCCGGGTACATGGGCCAGAAGCAGTAGAAGACCCACTAGGCTGTTGACCAAGGTTGACTCAGGTACACGGGCGGCGAGTGATTGCCGGGCTGAGAGAGCCGCGGAGTCGGGCCGGTCCAATCCGGGTACATGGTGCAAAGTCAGTGGAGGCTTTGTCAGTTTCGGCGCAAAACTGACAACCGTTGATCTTGTATCCGACTGTCCAGAAGAGAAGCCGTAGTCGCTACGAAAGCTTAGAGTCTTTTCCTAAGGGCCACAGTCAGTCAGTCGTGTCTGTAAAAATTCCTAAGGGCAGTAGAGTCTTTTCCTTTATTCCTGCGTCTGTAAAAAACCCTAAGGGGCTGGTGGAATATTCCTAGTGTTGGGCAGCCTATAAATAGGGCCCCAATCCCTAGGGTTAGGTCACCCTTCTAGAAATCACTTTTGCAATCATTCCTTGGGTCATTCCTGTTTCTGCGTTTTTGCCTCTCTCTCTTGTTGTGCGCCGCCAAGCTGCTGGTTGTGGCATTTTGAGTTGCATTTATTTCATTCTTACTGATGCAGTGAAGCGTCTATTCTCTAATCGTGCGCAGCAAATCTGCAGCAGTTTTTATGGCTTCATTTCACGTGCACAGGCATTTGCTTGAGTGATTGTGTCTCTGTTGCGTTTTGTTCTTCACTCAAGTAGTACTAGTTCTTGCTGTTGCAAGTAGTACTACTTTCCTGTAGCAACAGTACACTAGTACTCCAGGCTTACTTTTTCTGCGTAGCTTTTTTATCGAAGCAGACAAGACTGAATACCTTTTCTGGTTGTTCTTTGGCGAAGCCCCTTCTCTGTTCGAAGCCCCTCAGCTCCGTGAGGCAGGCTTCGATCTGACATCCTCGAGGGCTTTGCTTGAACTTCGACTTCTCTCTTGTTCTATGAATCTAGCTTCGAAGTATGTGTTGCACTTAGTCTGTTGGCTTGTCATACTTTGATAGTATTTGCGAAGGTGTTCTTAGTCTCGAGCTGTTCGAAGTCACTACTTTGTCAGGCTTCAAAGTTAGCTTCGAAGCTATTCTCACTGATAGACTTCGCTCAGCATTTGCAGCTATCTGTTTCGAAGGTCTTGATGTGTTTGTTCGAAGGTAGAACATAGGCTTTGATTTTGGTTCTCTGTCGCGTGTCAGCCTTCGCTTCTCCTTCGAAGGTAGTCTTTTTGTGCGACGTGTTCGAAGGTCTGTTCGAAGGTTGTGCTTCGAAGTACTCTGTTCGAAGCAAGCTTCGTTACCTTCGTATGTTGCTTCGAAGCATTCTCCGCTTTTTCCTCTTGAGATCGGATAGATCAACTTAACCTTCGGCACGTATCTGTCAACCTTCGACAACCATCTCTGAACCAGGCTTCGACCAGCGAAGCAGGCTTCGACCACCGAAGCAGACCTCGACGGGCGAAGCAGGCTTTGCCAAGTTCCAAACAGGAGACAGATTTGAACAGTAACTTCTCTTCTCTTTCATAGTGCACTTAGATTGCATTACTGAGAAGTTTATCTTGCCTTGTCTCGTGTACTCTGTTTTATTTGTCTTTTAGCACTACACTGGCATTTCTCTATGTATCAACAGTTGCTTCTAGGCTAGATACCCTTAGACTTAGGCTATCTGTTCATTCTTTGCTGATTAGTCTTTAGAGGTGCCTTGGGCATTGGGAGCAGGCCATTGATTCGAAAGAATTTTTAGGCGCCCATTCACCCCCCTCTGGTCGCTACTTTCGGTCCTACAAGTGGTATCAGAGCAAGGTTAGGGTTTTTCCATACCTTAACCGGTTCTAAACCCCAGTAGTGACCATGACATCTCCCGGCAAGGTCCCGTCCTTGGAAGCCTATGGCTATAACTATTGGAAGACTCGCATGCGAGCCTATCTCATGAGCCAGGGTTCGGACATTTGGGACATTTGTGTTCACACCACGTTTGTCATATTGCCAGTCGCTGAGCATGGTACTGCTGGTATCATTACTCAGCATCTGAGCAACAGTAAGGCTGTGAACATTCTTTTCTCTTGTTTAGGTCCCACTGAGTTTGAGCGTGTGAGCCATCTCTCCATTGCGAGAGATATCTGGGCTACCCTCAAGGCACACCATGAGGGAACAGCCCAGGTCAAGGCTCGGCTCTATCAGACCTACCGACGTGAGTACGAGAACTTCACACAGAAGCTGGGTGAATCTGTTGAAGCCTTGTTTGGTCGTTTTCAATCAATCATTAACAAGCTTCGGGACAACAAGGCTGAGGGTGCTTAGTTAGTCTCAGATCACGAGCAGGCGCTCAAGGTTCTCCATACCTTGGACCCAAAGATCTGGGAGATCAAGGTATCCTCTATCGTTGAGAGCACTTCTTACGATATCTTGACCATTTCTGAGTTATTTAGCAAGCTGATGGCCACTGAGGTAGATATCCAGCTGAGATCAAATCTCACTGGTTCTGGATCAAAATCCGTGGCCCTTGCTACACCTTCTGTTGATCCCTCTACTGTGAGCTGTGCTGGGTTCTCCTTGATGTCTATCACTGAGGATCAGCTTGAGTCTTTGGGAGATGATGATTTGTGTCTCTTTAACAACTGGGTGCGTCGTGTCTATGACAAGAGAATGTTCAAAAGACACGGCACAAAATCTGGGTGCTTTGAGTGTGGTGATCCAGGACACTTCATCGCCGACTGCCCCAAGCGCAATGGTCACAAGAAGGGCACCGGTGGTGGCTTCCACGACTCCGGCAAGCACGAGAGCTCATCCTTCAACAAGGGCAAGCCAAAGACTAGATTCTTCAAGAAGGCCCTGAAGGACTACCAGCGAGAGAACAAGAAGCGCGACAAGGCCTTCTTCGCCGAGAAGGAGAAAAGCTACTCCAAGCAGTCCACGTCTTCTTCCTCTTCATCGAGCTCAAGCGATGAGGAGATCATCATCAGGAAGGGGAAGGACAAGGATGATCCAGTGGGCCTTTGCTTCATGGCCTTCGGGGACAGACCGAAGAGCCGCTCACATCAGCACCGAAGATCCCGCAAGAGCTTCTGCTCAATGGCTCTTGGGGATAAGGAAGAAAAGAGCTCCTCCGATGACTCCGACGACAACGACAACGAAAAGGATCGGGGACTGGAGGACGTTTGGATCATGGACTCAGGATGCTCTCGCCACATGACGGGACATCGCAGATGCTTCTCCAGTCTCCCTCCCCCGAGCTCCAAAGAGTACATCACGTTCGGGAACAGTGGTCAAGGGAAGGTAAGTGGCATAGGCTCTATTCGCATTTCAGATCATTTCTCATTGAAGAATGTTGCTTTGGTTAAGAATTTGAACTTCAATTTGATTTCTGTTTCGCAACTTCTTGAGGATGGTTTGGAAGTGCGTTTTAAGAAGGGCAGTTCTTCTGTATTTGATTCTAGAGGGTCTTTGATTTGCCAGATCTTACCATTCGGTAAAGTTTTTCGAATTGACTTCTCTAGTTCTTTTGGCACCTCTCGCTGTTTGATTGCTGGATCCTCCTCTGAGCTCTGGAAGTGGAATAGGAGGTTAGGTCATTTGAGTTTTGATTTGCTAGTCAGGTTGAGCTCTATGGACCTCATCTGAGGATTGCCCAAGCTTAAGATGGAGAAGGATCTAGTTTGTCATCCCTGTCGTCATGGGAAAATGGTTGCCGCTTCTCATTCACCTGTGACTCAGGTGATGACTTTGTATCCGGGCGAGCTTTTACACTTGGACACTGTTGGTCCAGCTCTGGTACGTTCAGTCGGTGGGAAGTTGTATGCACTTGTGATTGTTGATGATTTCTCTCGATTCTCGTGGGTTTTCTTTTTAGAGTCTAAGGATGAAACTTTTCAATTTGTTCATGACCTGATTTTGAAGCTGAAGAATGAGAACAATGGTCGGATGCAAGCAATTCACTCCGACAACGGCTCTGAGTTCAAGAACTCTCAGTTCGTCAGCTTCTATAGTGATCAGGGTCTGGACCATCAGTTTTCTTCTCCTTATACTCCCCCACAGAACGGCGTTGTGGAACAAAAGAACCGCACGCTAGTCGAGATGGCCAGGATGATGCTCGATGAGCACAGGACTCCTAGGCGGTTTTGGGCTAAAGCCATGAACACGGCTTGCTATCTGGCCAACCGCATTTTTCTTCGAGCTTACTTAGGTAAGACTTCGTATGAGTTGCGATTTGGCAGACAGCCCAAGGTGAGTCACTTGCGAGCGTTTGGCTACAAGTGCTTGTGCTCAAGAAGGGAGGGCATTTGGACAAGTTTGAGTCTCGTTGCTAGGACGGAGTTTTTCTTGGTTATGCATTGCATTCTCGAGGTTTCCGTGTTTGGAACATCGAATCCCAGCAGCTTGTCGAGACTTGCGAGGTTTCTTTTGATGAGTCCTTGCCTTCTTTAACTCCTTTTGAGCTTTCTGGTGATGATGAGCTCAGAGCGTCCATCTTCGAGGAAGATGAGTGTAACACCCCAAATTTTCAAAACAATAAAAATATTATTAAATTCAATTTATTGGAATTATTATTTCAGAAAATACTTTTAAATCCCTTTTATACCCTTTTGAACTACAACATAGAGTAGATGACCAAATCAGGAGGTGAAACTTTTTGTATATGATCCTAAGACCAAAATATAATTTTGAGAATTTTTATAAATTTTTACCAGCCTTGGAAGTAGCCCTAATCTTTTAATTTATTTTCTGGAATTATTTTTATTCAGAAAAGTATTAGAACAGTAATGGGCTCCTCCCCCTCCCTTTTTTTTTTCTCTCCCGGCCGGCCCAGCCCGTTACCGCGCTCGCCTTAGGCTGACAACCCGGTCCCACCTGCGGCGCCGAATCCCTCCCCTCGCGCGCGAACCCGACAACCCGGCCCCGCCTGTCAGTCCCCTCTCTCGCGCGCTCGCACCCGCTGACCACCTTGGCCCACCTGTCGGACCCGTCTTCCCCGCGGGATCCGCCCCCAAATCCCCCCCCCCTCGCCGGCCGAAGCCCTAATCCCGCCTCGGATCCGCCCCCGCCGGCCCCCTCCCTTAAATTCGTCGCCGGCAATGAATTCCCCTCAACGCGCTGACCGTTTTCCCCCCTATTAATTCGGCCGATTCACGTCCAGGTTCGATGAACCGCGTCAAACCGAGCTCACCGGCGTCATGGCGTCATTAACCTCGGCCACCGTCAATTGCGCCCTCCCTGCCCCCGCTGGTACCTCTATTTAAGTCCTTGCCCTTCACCGCGTTCGGTTCACCCAACCATTCGCACTCAGACCAAGCAGAGCGCCCGCACTTCGCCGGTTAGAGCACTCCCTCTATTTCGTCTCCGGCCGCCGTTCGCCCTCGCCTCAGACCACCTCCGCCAGTGCCTCCGCCACCAACGTGACCGCAGGAACGACCCCGACCTCGGCCACCCCTCCGCCGACGTCGTACACCGCCGGAACACCATCGCCGACGAGGAGCCCGAACCACTCCGCCGTCTACCCTCGTCGCCGGCCACGCCCCGTCGTCCCCGGACCACCGCCAAGGTACCATCGTGACCGCCGTAGCGTCCCCCTTCCATTTCTAGGCTTAGCTAGGACCGCCGTCGCTCGCCGTGGCCGCTGGCCCGCTCGCCGTCGTCGGAGAAGACGACCGGCACGGGTCGAGTACCCGTGCCGTGTCGGATCTGATCCCGACCGTGCGATCGCGATCGGACGACGCACGTGAGCCCACGTACGCGATCTAATCCGCGCCGTCGGATCTGGTCAAAGCGTTACGTTTTAATCCCGTGCGTCCATTTGTTTTAAAATCCCGCGTTCAATCTCGTGCGTCCACGTGGTACCGGTTCGCACGTTTTAATCCTGGCCGTCCGTAGCCACTTACGCGTCCCGCCTCGCCCTCGCGCGTCGGATCTAGATCCGACGGTCCAGATCGACCCGGTGCACGCGCACAGTGCGCGGGTTCACCGTGGGCCTGGCTCACCGTGGACCCGAGAGGTTTAAAATTTGAAAATAAATTCCAGAAATGCTTTTAAACTTGTAAAATTCATATCTAATGCATTTGGACTCTAAAAATTGCCATTCCAATTTTAGAAAATTCATAAAATTATTCTCTACATGTTTAGGCAATAAAACAGTAGGTTTATTTGGACATTTTCATGTTTATTCAAATAATTATTCAAAAGCCTTTAGGATTAAAATATGGATTAAAATATTTAAACTTCAGAAAAATTATTATTAATTTCCTTTCTGTTCATTCACTGAAAACCACCAAATTGACATGAACTTTTCATTTCACACTTATTTAAGGATTTAATATGACCATGATCCCATTTAAACATTTGTTTTCTAAAAAGGACAACCCTTCATTTTAATCCCTTTAAAATTATTTATAAAATTCAGAACCTTAACCTTTGGGTTTATTTCTTCAAACCAACTTTAACTTATGTGTTTATAATGTAATGTTATACTGTTTGATTAGATGTTATGTTCTTTTTATTTTACTTTATATTAAAAAGACTACGACGTCGCCGAGGAGCCGGAGTACTTCCCCGAAGTCCCTCCCTCTCCCTTTGCTGAACAAGGCAAGTCACCAAACAATTCTTTTGAGCATATTGAACCCATGTCTGAATTGACTATCGCTAAAACACATAGGTTATATATGCATTAGTCAAATGAACCCTTACATTATATTTATTTAGGATCCCCCGACCTTGATGTGCAACCCAAGCCATGCTATCTCGCCTAACCTCCTTGTCACCATATGATCAATGATATTAGCTAGTGTCCAATGTATTGACACGGCCGCTATAGGATAAAAATGAGTCGTAGCAAAATGGTTCTATTATATGATCCCCGTTGCTTCTTATCCATGGGAATTCTGTTGGTGATGAGTCATGGTTGTGAGTGTATGCATGGTGGGTTCCGGGTGCAAGCTAGGGCATTGGTCAGTCGCACCCGGGGCACTATAAGGACCGGTCTGAGGGATCCGTTGCAATACACTTACGTACTAACCACAAGTCTAGTGGGTAAGTCCTAACTAAGGTATGGGTTGTTCCAAACCGAGGCCACCACTTGGAGATGGGTCAAGTTGCACCTGCGGGTGACTTGTACCAATGTGGCGCAAAAGGGGGTGCGACGTTAGCCGGGATGCGGCCCGGCGCGCCGGCGAAACCTAGAGCGGGTGGTTATCGCTTGGAACGTCTCATATTGAGGTTTTGGCACGAGTTCCCGTGAAATGGGTCATCTCGTTGAGATGAGTGCGTGCCTTGTGGGTACAGTAGTACATCTCTGATCAGAGTCTTAAATCTTTTCGAAAAGCCGAGCCCACGGTCAAGGGCGGGTTGCGTGACATCCCCCAGTTAGTTGCTATGAATATGATTGTGCATGATGGATTGACATGTAAGGACCGTTGTGCGAGGAGGTAAAACGTACTCCTCGAGTTAGTTGATGTTGATGATGCTCATGTTTACTTTCCGCATGATTAAAATATGATTACACTAAATGTCATAACTGCAACTGCTTTATTCCGCATTGTTAGCCATTACCCTTCCTTGTTTATTATCCTGCATTATTATTTGCATTTGCGGTGGCTTGTTGAGTACTTTTTGTACTCATACCCGTTGGACCCCACAGAGGATGCATATCTTGAAGACGGTCTGGAGTAGCGACCCAGTCAAGAAGAAAAATCCTGAAGAAGAAGTTCGTCATGCCGTTTTCTAATTATTTTACTCTACTGTTTTATTAAAACAATGATGTAATAAATATGGTCTGCGTACCATGAACAATGTCGTATGTACGGTTGTCGCATGATGAACCTCTTGTATTATTGTTTTTCTTATGAAATTCAATAATGTCTCGATTTTGTTTAAATCGGGGCGTCACAAGATGGTATCAGAGCCAACTTGACTGTAGGAAGCCAAACAGACCCGCCTAGCCATTAAGCCATAGGAAATTATTTCTTGAAAATCTACTCCATAAACTTTGTTCCTCTCCTCACTTTTATTCAACTTGCTGTTTTGTAGATGCCAGTCTACCAAGTTCACAGTTACTGCCGCCACTATGAGGGCTTCGTCCGGGAGCTCCGCATGATGCTCACCTTCCTCGGGTTCCTCTTCGAACCCGAATTTCAAGGAGTCTACCCCGACGAGTTCGCCGGGCCTTGCGACGTCTCCCTCACCGTCCATGGCTCCGGAGAACATCTGCCGCCCTACACCACCGCACTTGGAGGCCCGACTTTCGACGTCGCGTGCCAACGAGTCGCCCTCCAGGCCCTCATGGAGCTGAGGATGATCTACGACGATCGTCTTCAGAACTCATCCTTCCGGCTTGTGCCGAAGCGTACTCCCGGAGCCCACCGTAGTATCTACCTCGGAGTTCACTCCGTGCGTGATCCGGTCATGGCTCGGCAGTCGCGTCTTCTGCAGGCCATGGATGATCTCCACACCGAGGCGGTGCTCGACGCCGACGAGCACCATGAGGCGGTTGCGTTTCTTCGTGAGGAAACGAAGAACCTGATCCAGCAGAACGGCGAGTTGCAGCGCAAGATCATGCAGCTGCAGAAGGACATCGCGGAGATGGTTCCTCTTCTTCCAAGGAAGAAGAAGCCTATCCGTGAGCCCCTCCCTCGCCCCAAGAGGATCCCGCCACGACCCTCCCCCGCCAGGCCTTCCACCAGCGCCCCTACACCACGCCCCGGCCTCGTCTCCGACTCCATCATCGAGAATTTTCTCGAGCCCACCATCTCTCTGGAGCCGCGCGCTCGTGGTTCCGAGAGCACGGAGACCGCCTCCGGTGGCGAGTAGGCGTTAGGAGACGCTAGCTAAATAAGAATCAAACTTTTGTATGTGGTGCTGCCCACGACGAGTGTGTCATGGGTAGAATAAAAACTTGATTGTAACAAACACTTTATGCCACTATATATAATTATGCGCTTGAATCTTATATGATTGTATTATCATCTCGTCATTCTTTGCTTTATCGCTTTGTATATTCAGAAGATGGCCGACCACCAGAACACCGGCTCCAACAACGGAGCAGGAGGAAGCCGAGATGCGCCCGAGGGCGTTGTGCCCAACTGGGGTGCGACAGGCCCGCGCCAATCCGGGTCGCCTTCCGCCAACCACCCCACCTTGGCGGAAATGATGGCGAATCAGAATCATCTGATCACCGCCCTCCTCACCCAAATGCAGCACCAACAGGCTCAGTTGGACCGTCTGCAGAACGGGGACCCCGCCCCTCGCGCACCAGCACCCGCGGCCGCTCCGCAACTCTCCGAGTTCTTGCGCGTGCGCCCGCCCATCTTCTCGAGCACAACCAACCCGATGGAGGCCGGAGATTGGCTTCGCACCATCGAGAAGAAGCTCGACCTCCTCCCCTGCACAGACCGGGAGCGAGTGGCCTTCGCCACTCATCAGCTCCAGGGTCCCGCCGCCGAGTGGTGGGACAACTATCGCGCGTCCCAGCCAGAGGGCCACATGGTGACTTGGGCGGAGTTCACCATCGCCTTTCGTGCCGCTCACGTCCCCGCCGGTGTCATCGCGGTCAAACAGCAGGAATTCCGCGACCTGCAGCAGGGCAACAGGACTGTCATGGAGTACCTCCATGAGTTCAACCGCCTCGCCCGCTACGCGCCGGAGGAAGTGCGCACCGACGCCCTCCGCCAAGCCAAGTTCCTCAGGGGACTTAAGGATGAGCTGTCCATCCAGCTCGTCGCCGCCGACTTTGCCGACTTCCAGCGGCTGGTCAACAAAGCGCTCATCCAAGAGACTGAGCAGAACAAGCTGGACCTCAAGAAGAGGAAGATGATCGCCTTCAAGCACCAGCAGGCGAACACTCAGAGGCCACGCTTCGTCCCTCCGCCACCAGCGCCCGCCTACCATCCTCGACCCGCCTACAGGCCTCCTCACGCAGCCGGTGGATCCAACGCCGGGCATCCTCGCCCCGCTCCACCAGCTCCGGCCGCTCAGCCGGCACCGGCCGCCAAGGCCCCGATCTTGAGGGATCGTCAAGGAAGGCCGGTCGTCTGCTTCAACTGCCGTAAGGAAGGACACTATTCGCACCAGTGTCCTCACCCCAAGCAGAACCAAGGCGCAGCACCCCACCAGGCCGTTCGCGCCCGCGTCAACCACATCAGCGCGGAGGAAGCTCAGGAGGCGCCTGAAGTCGTACTCGGTACGTTTACTATGAATTCCGTACCGGCCGTCATATTATTTGACTCTGGAGCAACCCACTCCTTTGTCTCGGAAGATTTTGCAAAAACAAACCATCTGGACGTGCTCCCTCTACCAATTCCCATGGTGATTGCCACCACCGGTAATAGGACCTCAGCTCGCTTCTACAGCCCTAAGGTTCAACTTGACATCCAAGGAGTGCTGTTTCGGGCCGAGCCTGTCCTCATCCAATGCACCGGACTCGACCTTATACTAGGTATGGATTGGTTGATGAAGCACAAGGGAGTGATCGACTGTGCCAACAAGTCCGTCACGGTGACCAGTCCTGAAGGCGTAACCGTCACCTTCCGGATGACCAGCCGCAAACCACTCGGAGCATCCCTTCGCTCTATGGCTCTTGAGGAAGTACCAATAGTCAAGGAGTTTGCAGATGTTTTCCCCGAAGATCTGCCCGGAATGCCTCCCAAGCGGGACATCGAATTCAGAATCGAGCTTGTCCCGGGGACCACTCCAATCTCCAAGCGCCCATACCGAATGGCCGCCAATGAACTAGCCGAAGTCAAGAGCAACATCGAAGACCTAGAGCAGAAAGGTTACATCCGACCGAGTACCTCACCTTGGGGTGCACCGGTCATATTTGCCATGAAGAAGGACAAGACCAAGAGGATGTGCGTGGACTATAGAGCCTTGAATGACGTAACCATCAAGAACAAATACCCATTGCCTCGGATCGACGACCTGTTCGATCAGCTGAAAGGATCCTCGGTGTTTTCCAAGATTGACCTCAGGTCAGGTTACCACCAGTTGAGGATCAGGGAGGAAGATATACCCAAGACTGCTTTCACCTCCCGCTATGGACTCTACGAGTACACAGTGATGTCGTTCGGACTCACGAATGCTCCGGCCTTTTTCATGAACATGATGAACAACGTATTCATGGAGTTCCTGGATAAGTTCATCGTGGTATTCATCGACGATATCCTCGTTTACTCCAAGACCAAGGAAGAACACGAGACTCACCTCCGTCTGACCCTCGGAAAGCTAAGGGAGCAGCAACTGTACGCCAAATACAGCAAATGCGAATTTTGGTCGTCTGAGGTGAAGTTCCTCGGCCATGTTATATCTGCCGGAGGAATAGCAGTGGACCCAACCACCGTTGAGGCGGTAACCAACTGGCTACAGCCAACGACCGTGACTGAGATCCGGAGTTTTCTCGGATTGGCCGGATACTACCGCCGGTTCATCGAGAATTTTTCCAAGATCGCCAAGCCTATGACCAGACTTCTGCAGAAAGAGGTAAAGTTTGACTGGACCCCCGACTGCGAAGAAAGCTTCCAGACCCTCAAGAAGAAGCTCGTGTCAGCCCCCATTCTGACTCTGCCAGACATCCGGAAAGACTTCCACGTCTACTGTGATGCCTCTCGTCAAGGATTGGGATGCGTCTTAATGCAGAAGGGAAAGTGATATCCTACGCCTCCCGGCAATTGAGACCGCATGAGCTGAACTACCCAACCCACGACCTGGAACTAGCAGCCGTGGTTCATGCCTTGAAGATATGGAGACATTACCTTGTGGGAAATCGGTGTGAGGTCTTCACCGACCACAAGAGCCTCAAGTATATATTCACCCAACCAGATCTGAACCTCAGGCAAAGAAGATGGTTGGAACTGATCAAGGATTACGACTTGGGCATCCATTATCATCCGGGCAAGGCGAATGTGGTGGCAGACGCTCTTAGTCGAAAAGGGTACTGCAATGCCATCATAATTCAAGACCAGGCTCCTCTACTTTATAAAGAGATGGAAAGGCTAAACCTAGGGATCACCACTCGAGAGTACCTCGCTGCCTTGGAGTCTCGGCTTGTCTTAATAGACCAGATCCGAGAGAAGCAGAAGGAAGACCCCGATATCCTAGAGATCCAACAAAACATGAGGAAGGGTAAAGCCCCCGGATTCTCCGAGGATGAACATGGTACCATTTGGTTCGGAAACCGAGTATGCGTACCCAACCTACCTGAGTTGAAGACTCTCATCCTTCAGGAAGCCCACGATACTCTATACTCCATCCATCCCGGGAGTACAAAGATGTACCAAGACCTGAAGGAGAAATATTGGTGGGTCAGCATGAAGAGAGAGATAGCCGAGTATGTGGCCAAGTGCGACACATGCCGGCGAGTCAAGGCAGAGCATCAGAGACCTGCCGGACTTCTTCAACCCCTCAAAGTCCCTGAATGGAAGTGGGAAGAAATAGGAATGGACTTCATCACGGGACTACCCAGGACCCAAGCTGGTCATGATTCTATCTGGGTGATCGTCGATCGACTCACCAAGGTAGCTCACTTCGTTCCGGTCAAGACAACTTACACCGTCGCCAAGTTGGCTGAGTTGTATATGACCCGGATCGTGTGCCTCCACGGAGTTCCCAAGAAGATTGTATCTGACCGCGGGAGTCAGTTTACCTCCAAGTTTTGGAAGAACCTTCAAGAGGAACTCGGCACCTGGCTGAACTTTAGCACCGCCTATCATCCACAGACCGACGGTCAAACCGAAAGGGTCAACCAGATATTGGAAGATATGCTTAGAGCTTGTGCTCTAGACTTTGGCGGAATGTGGGACAAGAACTTACCTTATGCAGAGTTCTCTTACAACAACAGCTATCAAGCCAGCCTGCAAATGTCTCCGTTCGAAGCACTCTATGGGCGTAAGTGCAGAACGCCGTTGCTCTGGGATCAAACTGGAGAATCACAACTGTTTGGGACTGACCTATTGAGAGAAGCTGAAGAGAAGGTTAAAATCATAAGAGACCGACTGAAGGCAGCCCAATCCAGGCAAAAGAGCTATGCCGACAACCGTCGAAGAGATCTAGCCTTTGAGGAGGGCGATTATGTCTACCTCCGGGTCACTCCCCTCCGTGGCACTCAAAGGTTCAACATGAAAGGCAAACTAGCACCCCGCTACGTCGGACCTTTCCAGATCCTCCGTCGACAAGGAGAAGTGGCATATCAACTTGAACTGCCTCCATCCCTGGCAGGAGTTCATGATGTGTTCCATGTCTCTCAGCTGAAGAAGTGCCTCCGTGTACCCACCGAGCAAGCCGACCTTCAGCAGCTCAATGTCCAAGAAGACTTGACCTACATAGAGAGACCCGTCAAGATTTTGGAAACCAAGGAGAGAGTAACCAGAAGTCGCATCGTCCGCTTCTGCAAAGTCCAATGGAACAACCATCCCGCAGAAGAAGCCACTTGGGAAAAAGAAGACGAGCTGAAAGCCCAATACCCCGAGCTATTCGAGTAGCGTTCCAATCTCGAGGACGAGATTCTTGTAAGGGGGATAGGTTTGTAACACCCCAAATTTTCAAAACAATAAAAATATTATTAAATTCAATTTATTGGAATTATTATTTCAGAAAATACTTTTAAATCCCTTTTATACCCTTTTGAACTACAACATAGAGTAGATGACCAAATCAGGAGGTGAAACTTTTTGTATATGATCCTAAGACCAAAATATAATTTTGAGAATTTTTATAAATTTTTACCAGCCTTGGAAGTAGCCCTAATCTTTTAATTTATTTTCTGGAATTATTTTTATTCAGAAAAGTATTAGAACAGTAATGGGCTCCTCCCCCTCCCTTTTTTTTTCTCTCCCGGCCGGCCCAGCCCGTTACCCGCGCTCGCCTTAGGCTGACAACCCGGTCCCACCTGTCGGCGCCGAATCCCTCCCCTCGCGCGCGAACCCGACAACCCGGCCCCGCCTGTCAGTCCCCTCTCTCGCGCGCTCGCACCCGCTGACCACCTTGGCCCACCTGTCGGACCCGTCTTCCCCGCGGGATCCTCCCCCAATCCCCCCCCCCTCGCCAGCCGAAGCCCTAATCCCGCCTCGGATCCGCCCCCGCCGGCCCCCTCCCTTAAATTCGTCGCCGGCAATGAATTCCCCTCAACGCGCTGACCGTTTTCCCCCTATTAATTCGGCCGATTCACGTCCAGGTTCGATGAACCGCGTCAAACCGAGCTTACCGGCGTCATGGCGTCATTAACCTCGGCCACCGTCAATTGCGCCCTCCCTGCCCCCGCCGGTACCTCTATTTAAGTCCTTGCCCTTCACCGCGTTCGGTTCACCCAACCATTCGCACTCAGACCAAGCAGAGCGCCCGCACTTCGCCGGTTAGAGCACTCCCTCTATTTCGTCTCCGGCCGCCGTTCGCCCTCGCCTCAGACCACCTCCGCCAGTGCCTCCGCCACCAACGTGACCGCAGGAATGACCCCGACCTCGGCCACCCCTCCGCCGACGTCGTACCCCGCCGGAACACCATCGCCGACGAGGAGCCCGAACCACTCCGCCGTCTACCCTCGTCGCCGGCCACGTCCCGTCGTCCCCGGACCACCGCCAAGGTACCATCGTGACCGCCGTAGCGTCCCCCTTCCATTTCTAGGCTTAGCTAGGACCGCCGTCGCTCGCCGTGGCCGCTGGCCCGCTCGCCGTCGTCGGAGAAGACGACCGGCACGGGTCGAGTACCCGTGCCGTGTCGGATCTGATCCCGACCGTGCGATCGCGATCGGACGACGCACGTGAGCCCACGTACGCGATCTAATCCGCGCCGTCGGATCTGGTCAAAGCGTTACGTTTTAATCCCGTGCGTCCATTTGTTTTAAAATCCCGCGTTCAATCTCGTGCGTCCACGTGGTACCGGTTCGCACGTTTTAATCCTGGCCGTCCGTAGCCACTTACGCGTCCCGCCTCGCCCTCGCGCGTCGGATCTGGATCCGACGGTCCAGATCGACCCGGTGCACGCGCACAGTGCGCGGGTTCACCGTGGGCCTGGCTCACCGTGGACCCGAGAGGTTTAAAATTTGAAAATAAATTCCAGAAATGCTTTTAAACTTGTAAAATTCATATCTAATGCATTTGGACTCTAAAAATTGCCATTCCAATTTTAGAAAATTCATAAAATTATTCTCTACATGTTTAGGCAATAAAACAGTAGGTTTATTTGGACATTTTCATGTTTATTCAAATAATTATTCAAAAGCCTTTAGGATTAAAATATGGATTAAAATATTTAAACTTCAGAAAAATTATTATTAATTTCCTTTCTGTTCATTCACTGAAAACCACCAAATTGACATGAACTTTTCATTTCACACTTATTTAAGGATTTAATATGACCATGATCCCATTTAAACATTTGTTTTCTAAAAAGGACAACCCTTCATTTTAATCCCTTTAAAATTATTTATAAAATTCAGAACCTTAACCTTTGGGTTTATTTCTTCAAACCAACTTTAACTTATGTGTTTATAATGTAATGTTATACTGTTTGATTAGATGTTATGTTCTTTTTATTTTACTTTATATTAAAAGACTACGACGTCGCCGAGGAGCCGGAGTACTTCCCCGAAGTCCCTCCCTCTCCCTTTGCTGAACAAGGCAAGTCACCAAACAATTCTTTTGAGCATATTGAACCCATGTCTGAATTGACTATCGCTAAAACACATAGGTTATATATGCATTAGTCAAATGAACCCTTACATTATATTTATTTAGGATCCCCCGACCTTGATGTGCAACCCAAGCCATGCTATCTCGCCTAACCTCCTTGTCACCATATGATCAATGATATTAGCTAGTGTCCAATGTATTGACACGGCCGCTATAGGATAAAAATGAGTCGTAGCAAAATGGTTCTATTATATGATCCCCGTTGCTTCTTATCCATGGGAATTCTGTTGGTGATGAGTCATGGTTGTGAGTGTATGCATGGTGGGTTCCGGGTGCAAGCTAGGGCATTGGTCAGTCGCACCCGGGGCACTATAAGGACCGGTCTGAGGGATCCGTTGCAATACACTTACGTACTAACCACAAGTCTAGTGGGTAAGTCCTAACTAAGGTATGGGTTGTTCCAAACCGAGGCCACCACTTGGAGATGGGTCAAGTTGCACCTGCGGGTGACTTGTACCAATGTGGCGCAAAAGGGGGTGCGACGTTAGCCGGGATGCGGCCCGGCGCGCCGGCGAAACCTAGAGCGGGTGGTTATCGCTTGGAACGTCTCATATTGAGGTTTTGGCACGAGTTCCCGTGAAATGGGTCATCTCGTTGAGATGAGTGCGTGCCTTGTGGGTACAGTAGTACATCTCTGATCAGAGTCTTAAATCTTTTCGAAAAGCCGAGCCCACGGTCAAGGGCGGGTTGCGTGACATCCCCCAGTTAGTTGCTATGAATATGATTGTGCATGATGGATTGACATGTAAGGACCGTTGTGCGAGGAGGTAAAACGTACTCCTCGAGTTAGTTGATGTTGATGATGCTCATGTTTACTTTCCGCATGATTAAAATATGATTACACTAAATGTCATAACTGCAACTGCTTTATTCCGCATTGTTAGCCATTATCCTTCCTTGTTTATTATCCTGCATTATTATTTGCATTTGCGGTGGCTTGTTGAGTACTTTTTGTACTCATACCCGTTGGACCCCACAGAGGATGCATATCTTGAAGACGGTCTGGAGTAGCGACCCAGTCAAGAAGAAAAATCCTGAAGAAGAAGTTCGTCATGCCGTTTTCTAATTATTTTACTCTACTGTTTTATTAAAACAATGATGTAATAAATATGGTCTGCGTACCATGAACAATGTCGTATGTACGGTTGTCGCATGATGAACCTCTTGTATTATTGTTTTTCTTATGAAATTCAATAATGTCTCGATTTTGTTTAAATCGGGGCGTCACAATGAGGATACTCCAGCTGCTGATGAGGGTGGGCCTTCTGCACCCCCTGCAGAGCCCACACCTTCTGAGACTTCGACTGAGGATGAGGGCGGACCTCTGATCACTTCTTCCACTACGATCGAGCCCCCTCAGTTGAGTCCAGAGGTGCCAGCTGCTGACTCCGGTGAGGTGACTTCAGATCACCAAGGATCCCGAGCAGTTCAGCGTGATCACCCCTCAGAGCTCATCATAGGTGATTTGACTGAGAGAACTTTGCGTTCATCAAATGCCTCTCTTGCTGTGTTTGCTGAATCTGCTTTTGTTGCATCTTTTGAGCCCAGAGATGTTTCTCATGCTCTTTCTGATTCAAATTGGATTAATGCTATGCAAGAAGAGCTTGAGAGCTTTGTCCGTAATCGGGTTTGGACACTAGTCGAGCCGCCACCAGGATGCAACCCCATAGGCACCAAGTGGGTATTTAAGAACAAACAAGGTGAAGATGGGGTTGTGGTGCGCAACAAAGCTCGACTAGTTGCCCAGGGTTTTTGCCAGAAAGAGGGTATTGATTTTGAAGAAACTTTTGCCCCTGTTGCCCGTCTTGAGTCCATTCGCATTCTCTTAGCTTTTGCCGCTTCGAAGGGTTTAAGCTTTTTCAAATGGACGTTAAGAGTGCTTTTCTGAACGGGTTCATAGAGGAGGAAGTTTATGTTAGGCAACCCCCCGGTTTTGAGAACCCTAAGTTTCCTCGACATGTTTTTAAGCTGCAGAAAGCTTTATATGGGTTGAAGCAAGCCCCTAGGTCTTGGTATGATCGGTTTAAGCGGTTTTTGTTGGGGAAGGGCTTTGTGATGGGCTCTGTGGATAAAACTCTTTTCCTACTCAGAGATGCTTCAGATTTCTTAGTCACTCAGATCTACGTGGATGATATTATTTTGGCGGTACTACTAATGATCTTGTGTCCAAGTTTTCTGAGCAGATGCACAGTGAGTTTGAGATGAGCCTCATGGGTGAGCTCAAGTATTTCCTAGGGCTCTAGATCAAGCAGACCAAGGACAACACCTTCATCCACCAGGGTAAGTACACTAGGGACATGTTGAAGAAATTCGACTTTGGTGGAGAGCTGAAGCCTCAGATGACACCAATGGGCACGTCTGGGGGTCTGGACAAGGACGAGAGCGGTGTCAAGGTCAACGAGAGGGAGTTTCGAGGGATGATTGGTTCTCTATTGTACTTAACGGCGACAAGACCAGACATTCAGTTCGCCGTGGGACTTTGCGCGCATTTTCAGTCTTCACCGCGCACGTTTCATCGGTAGGCTATCAAGCGCATCTTCAGGTATCTCACTTATGCACCTGATTTCGGTCTCTACTATTCAGCATCATCATCTCTTGATTTATTTGTCTTTTCGGATGCCGACTTTGGTGGGTGCCGGTTGGATCGCAAGTCGACTTCCGGTACTTGCCAGTTTCTTGGCTCTTCCCTTGTTTTTCGGTCTTCTCGAAATAAATATGGAGTTGCTCTTTCGACCACTGAGGCTGAGTATGTAGCTGCTGCTAGCTGCTGCTCACAGTTAGTTTGGATGATTTCCACTTTGCGAGATTTTGGGTTGTTCTTTCCTACCGGGGTTCCATTGTTTTGCGACAGCACCAGTGCTATTAGTGTAGGGAAAAACCCTTGTCTCCATTCAAAAACCAAACATATTGATGTGCGCTTTCACTTTCTGCGGGATCAATATGAGAAAGGTGTCATTGACCTTGTTCATGTTGATACCCATCATCAATTGGCTGACATTTTCACCAAACCCCTAGATCAGTCTACTTTTGAACGTTTACGAGGGGATTTAGGTGTTGTGTATCCTTTCTAGGATATTTTGCATCAGTTTTCTTTCTTCTTTACTCTTTTCTTGAGTCTTTTTGTGTGTGTTCATATCTTGCATATTCACATATCACACCTTAGAGCTGCTTCTGTTATATGATTGAACTGCTTTACTTATTCTAGCTGGTACATGCTCTTGAATACTTGTCAATGATCATGCTTTGGTCCAGTTCACTTGATATGTCTGATATCTGTCATATGCATGGCTTTTATGCTTTAATCTTGAAAACATGATCACCATTGCTTCTGGTAACTAGAATGCGTAGGCTGAATTTTCTTGCTATCTGTTAACATGTCTGGTAGCTAGTTCCTGACTTAGATGCAAACATGCAACTTGGACATCTTTCTGCTTTAAAACATGGAAATGTGCGTTAAAAATGATAAAAATCAAGAAAAATGTAAATTCCATGCCTTTTTATGCATAACTTGCAAAGATCTAGGTGGGTTTGCTTTGTCGCATTACATTGTTTTGGACTGCATACCATAGAACTTTGGTATGAACTAGGACAATGTAGTGTCTGCCAAGACCAAATGTCTTAAGCTTCTGATGGTCCAGTTCTGGCCTAGGCTTGACTTGGTCGGTCAGCATAAGGTTTGACATGCAAATAACCCCTGGCAAAAATGAAAAAGGAAAGAGAAAAAGCCTGAAAAATGATATGATAACAAGTTTGCTGAAGCACTTTGTTTTGGATAATGCTTATCATGGTAGATATCAGATAGCTTTTGCATCTCATGCTTTACCTTGCTTGTTTACTGGAAAATGTGGTGATGCTTTTGTTTGCAAAAACTGGAACATGCGTGCTAATGACTTTCTTTATATATCATCTGTTGCACTGATCATGCCATGTGTCTTAGACAGTATGTCTTTTGCTCTACTTGTTAGATGTTGTAATTGCAGTCAATCATATCTGAGAAGCATGCTTTATTCACTCCTCATGCACCCCAGTTGCATTCATTGCATATTTTGAGGGGGAGTTGCGTTTCAGGGGGAGTATGTGTCTCTTTTGAGTGCTTGATGAGTTCACTTGTCAACAAGGGGGAGAAATTTTGGGATAAGAGTTCGAGGGGGAGTTTTTGTCTCACTTACTCTTCTGATATCCTTGTTGATGTTTCTGAGATCGCACTCATTCTAAGCTTTTACCTTTGGTTAACCATAATGACCGCTTCTTGCTTTTGTTCGGCTTTTGGTCATTAGGGTTAAACTTTTACCTTATTTTTCTTCTTCTTTGTTTCCTTGTGTTTTTGTTTTCGTGTTTCCACAGTTGATTCGCAGGTACTAAAGAGCTGAAGAAATGAAGTGTTGACAATGCACTCATCAAGGGGGAGATTGAGGAGCCATGCTGAATAGCGTGGGCCTCATGGCTCCAGATGTGATGAGTCATTGTCAACGATAGTCAAAGAGGACTGAAGAAGAGAGGAGATCTGCTGTTTCATGGGCCACGTGTGACCCAGGTACACGGGCAGCAAGCGACTGTCGAGCAGAGGAGGCTGCGAAGTTGGGCTGGCCCAATCCGGGTACATGGGCCAGAAGCAGTAGAAGACCCACTAGGCTGTTGACCAAGGTTGACTCAGGTACACGGGCGGCGAGTGATTGCCGGGCTGAGAGAGCTGCGAAGTCGGGCTGGCCCAATCCGGGTACCTGGTGCAAAGTCGGTGGAGGCTTTGTCAGTTTTGGCGCAAAACTGACAACCGTTGATCTTGTATCCGACTGTCCAGAAGAGAAGCCGTAGTCGCTACGAAAGCTTAGCTTCCGGATAAGTCATCTGTATCTCTAGGCCCACAGTCAGTTAGTCGTGTCTGTAAAAATTCCTAAGGGCAGTAGAGTCTTTTCCTTTATTCCGCGTCTGTAAAAAACCCTAAGGGGCTGGTGGAATATTCCTAGTGTTGGGCAGCCTATAAATAAGGCCCCAATCCCTAGGGTTAGGTCACCCTTCTAGAAATCACTTTTGCATCATTCCTTGGGTCATTCCTGTTTCTTCGTTTTTGCCTCTCTCTCCTGTTGTGCGCCGCTAGGCTGCTGGTTGTGGCATTTTGAGTTGCATTTATTTCGTTCTTACTAATGCAGTGAAGCTTCTATTCTCTAATCGTGCGCAGCAAATCTGCAGCACTTTTTATGGCTTCCTTTCACGTGCACAGGCATTTTCTTGAGTGATTGTGTCTCTGTTGCGTTTTGTTCTTCACTCAAGTAGTACTAGTTCTTGCTGTTGCAAGTAGTACTACTTCCCTGTAGCAACAGTACACTAGTACTCCAGGCTTTCTTTTTCTGCGTAGCTTTTTGATCGAAGCAGACAAGACTAATACCTTTTCTGGCTGTTCTTTGGCGAAGCCCCTTATCTGTTCGAAGCCCCTCAGCTCCGTGAGGCAGGCTTCGATCTGACATCCTCGAGGGCTTCGCTTGAACTTCGACTTCGCTCTTGTTCTGTGAATCTAGCTTCGAAGTATGTGTTGCACTTAGTCTGTTGGCTTGTCATACTTCGATAGTCTTTGCGAAGGTGTTCTCAGTCTCGAGCTGTTCGAAGTCACTACTTCGTCAGGCTTCGAAGTTAGCTTCGAAGCTATTCTCACTGATAGACTTCGCTCAGCGTTTGCAGCTGTCTGTTCCGAAGGTCTTGATGTGTTTGTTCGAAGGTAGAACGTAGGCTTCGATTTTGGTTCTCTGTCACGTGTCAGCCTTCACTTCTCCTTCGAAGGTAGTCTTTCTGTGCGACGTGTTCGAAGGTCTGTTCGAAGGTTGTGCTTCGAAGTACTATGTTCGAAGCAAGCTTCGTTACCTTCGTATGTTGCTTCGAAGCATTCTCCGCTTTTTCCACTTGAGATCAGATAGATCAACTTAACCTTCGGCACGTATCTGTCAACCTTCGACAACCATCTCCGAAGCAGGCTTTGACCAGTGAAGCAGGCTTCGACCAGCGAAGCAGGCTTCGACCACCGAAGCAGACCTCGATGGGCGAAGCAGGCTTCGCCAAGTTCCGAACAGGAGACAGATTTGAACAGTAACTTCTCTTCTCTTTCATAGTGCACTTAGATTGCATTACTGAGAAGTTTATCTTGCCTTGTCTCGTGTACTCTGTTTTATCTGTCTTTTAGCACTACACTGGCATTTCTCTGTATATCAACAGTTGCTTCTAGGCTAGATACCCTTAGACTTAGGCTATCTGTTCATTCTCTGCTGATTAGTCTTTAGAGGTGCATTGGGTATTGGGAGCAAGCCATTGATTAGAAAGAATTTTTAGGCGCCCATTCACCCCCCTCTGGTCGCTACTTTCGGTCCTACACATGACCATATTCCACTCTTCGTGCGATGGCCTGATCTCCAAAACGGTGAGCACTCCTGCTTGTGTGGGCCTCTTCATACATAAGTAATTATGATGTGCCACAACTCCGAATTGGTTTAACATGCCTCTTCCGAAGATGACATTGTATGCATATGGAGCATCTACAACATCGAAGATCACTTCCTCCATCCTGGCTAGTAGCCCCTCTCCGAAAGTAACTTCCAGGCCAATCTAGACGAGGGCATCAAGAGGGGTCCTGCAAATCCTTGCAAAGGACGGGTTATTGGGAGAAGATCCTTTCTGGAGATGCAGAGTTGGTCAAAAGCTTGGACAAAAATAATATCTGCTGAACTCCCTCCATCAATTAGCACTCTCCGAACCTCCGTTCCTGCTATGTCGGCAGTAATGACAAGTGGGTCTGCATGTGGAAATTTAACACCAGCTGCATCATCTGTAGAAAAGGATATTGGCACATGAGACCATTCGGGCATAGCAGCTGCAGACGAAGAAGTTCCAATATGGCCCACTTCTCTGACATATTCTCTTCTATACCTCTTGGACATACTTCCGAGAGTACCTCCTTCGGAGATGTGGAGGACTACTCTTTTTCCTCGATCTTGCCCCTCTTCTTGCTTCGGAGGTGGCATAATATTGACCACCGGAGGGCGTCTTGCCGAATTGAAATTCTCTATCCGCGCCACAGCTTGGACAGGCTCTGGACGCACTTCAGCTGGAACTCGGTCAGTAGTGCCTCGACCCGAAGTTCGTTCCAGATACTCTCCTCTCAGAGCAAGTATAGCCTTGCACGTATCAGTTGCATGGCTCTGGTTTTCACCATGGATACAACAGAAAAAGGTCTGGCCTTTGCCAGCCGGTTTCCCTGGCGGCCTCTAGCCACTGGTCTTGCTTCTTGAGGGTTGCGGAGCTCTTTGGGCAAACTTCTGTGGGGGTGCAATGTTCAGAACTTCTGAACAACGATGCTTTTGCCCCCTACGCCTATCATGCTGAACTTCGAAGCTAGGCCCTTGCGGCTGTGCTGAAGTTTTTACTTCCAATTTTACTTCTTGTAGTATCGAAGGGGTTGCAGCAGTTCTTCGAAGCCATCCTTCTTCTGACCTTGCATACTCTTCGAAATATGACATCAACTGAGAAACAGAAGATATGCTTTTCCGGTGAAGTTTATCAAGGAGGCCTGGATGAATAACTCCCTCTCGAGCTGCGTCAACTATTGAAGACGTAGTTAACCCTCGAATCTGCGACTTCCTATGAGCGAAGCGCTTGAAATATTGTCTCAATGTCTCTCCAGGGAGCTGCTTCACCTGGAAAAGACTTCCTGTTGACATTGGGGGCACGAAGGTGCCTTGGAAATTGCTTACGAACTTCTTCTTCAGCTGCCCCCATGAATTAATTGATCTTGGCTTCAGGGACAAAACCACCGTAATGCCACTCCTTGAAGAGCTAGGGGAAAGCATTTTGCCATAGTGTCCCGCACTGCCCCACAGGCTTTAATTGTTAGAGCATAAGAACGGACAAATTCTCCAGGATCTTCATCTCCGGCATACTTGCAAAGCTTCAAGTTTTAAACTTAGGGTTGAAGCGTACTTTCTACAACTCAGGATGCAGCGGAGACTCGGTATCGAAGGTAGCATTCTCTGGGGCTTTGGGATAAAAAACCTCTTTGTCTTCGGGCACTTCGGGAATGGTTGGGGTGGCTTGAGAGCGAAGCCTATTCGTGGCTTCTTGCCGCCACCTTGCAACTTCAGCTTGGAGGCTGGCCATTTGAGCGGCCATATCACCAAGACTGTCTTCATCTCCTCTGGAAGGATCTTCCGGGTCTTGAGAACTGTAGGGATCAGTTCGAAGTGGAACATGAGGTGGGAGAGGGACTCCGGCTGGCCGAAGTATAGATGGAGTTGGCGGAGGAACTCCGTATGCTCGAGGAAGGGGAATCCCTTCTGGAGTTTGAGGTGGAGGAAACGTCGAAGGTCCTCCGACCTCAACTGTATCTGAAGATCTTACTCCAGAGGTCCGAGGGGACCTCCGAATAGGATTACCGGCTGCACTCCGCTTAGGAGGCATGGTGTGAGAAGTTGGTAGAGAACGAAGTTTTTTGAACTAGGTCCCCACGGACGGCGCCAACTGTTGGTGTAAAAGATTACGCTAACAGGTTTCTGAAGATTAGAAACTAACAAACGAAGTGTTTGCGAAGGAAACTATTCCAAGCCTCCGAAAGGATAATAACTTAGAATAGTTCGAAAGTATGTATTGAATGACTTGTATTCGGTCCCTATTACAAGGTAAAACGGGGGTATTTATAGGCCCAAACATTAAGGAAAAGACCCTTTTACCCCTCTATTACAACCGACATAGTAGAAACTATTCGATACCCTTAATAGGGCTAAAATGGTAAAAGACTAATCTAATGAGAAGAAGATAAGTCTTCCATCTTAGCTGGCAAGGAAGCTCTCGGAAGAGTTCAAGTTCGAAGATATACTCCGAATTGGAATCTGTCATCATACTTCGAACTTGACTCCATGCATCCTCGAAGTCATATGCTGGAAGTCTTGGACTTAATCGCCAATTTTTGTCTTGTTACTGCAATAACCCTGAAGATGGAATATTTTCCCCCAACAGATACTACACCATGAGATACATTCATTTTCAATTTCAGAAATACTTTCTTGGATCAATAGAAGATATGTATGTATATGGAACTCTTGTATTATCATAGAAGTTGATTGGGGACCAATAGACGTTGAGTCGATGATGACTCCAAATCAAGAAGGGGAGGATGATGAGGACATCCCTACTAATGATACAACCATACATAAATACCATGATTCAATTATTCGAGTTTGAGCACGATGATTAAATCTCCAGGTCAACTCGTTTCCAAGTATCTTAGTATATTATCATGGGAATAAATTACTACCTAATATTATTACTATTGTTAGGAACCATGGAGATGATGAAAATCACTTGGAGATAAACAAAGAGTTGGAGAGGAACCAGGAAGGACTGTCCAAGCCAATTTGAGAGTCCAATCCAACTATAATTCGTGTCAACTCGGATTCTAGGAGCAATGTGAACTACTATCATCGCCCAGGCCGCATACAGGACTCCGTTTTTGACGTTCCACCCAGAACCGGAAAGATAACTTCACAGCCTTTCCAATGACACTAGTTTCATTTCAAAATTCCTTCTAAATCAACGGGAATCATCAAAACAAGATAGATTATAGAGTCTGTCAGCATGCTGTTTTCTGCGTTATTGGGCCTTTAGGCCGTGCATCTAGTTGAGCGCATTAGGGATGCATCCTGAACTACTATATAAGGTGTTTCTACAACCATCTAGGGTTTTTGGGTTTAGTTTACACATTTCTTTGATAGCTACCGCTTTGCCGGATTTGGAAGTGAACCCCAACTCGTAGATTCCAATAGAATTTCAACTCGGTTGTGTTTTCTGTGTTCTTGCTTGTGTTCTTTGATTCACATGCAAGGATTAGCCTTCTTGGCGAGGTCAATCAGGTTGTGCTTGGTTGATAACCAACGGAGCATTGGTGTAGTGATTGCAAGGGCCAATCTCGTGGATCGGAAGCCGGAATGTCAACGTCGAGTTCTCCACAAATCGTTGTTTATCCCCAACCCTGATGGAAGATCGGGCACCCCTCTCCTCCATCAAGTGGCCCATGAAGGTACATAGTCTGTGCTGGAGTCGAAGATTGAGCTTCTTGAAGGAAAGATTGGAATATTTGTGATGGAATATGATGAGACTCCCCAAGAGATGTATGACCGACTCATGGTGTTGGTCAACAAGAACAAGGGTATTTGGAGCAAGGAGATGACCGACCATGTGGTGGTGAAAAGACTTTTCCGAGCAATTTCACCAAGAAATCCAACCTTCATGACGTTGCTCTGATAAAGAAAAGATTTCAAGAAGTTGACACCAAGCGATGTGCTAGGAAGGATAATAGCACATGAGCTATTGGAGGAAGAAGCAAAAGAAGTTAAGGACCTTGCCAAGTTCACTAGAAAGAGCAAGGATGTAGCCTTGAAGGCTAAGAAGGATGAAGACTCAAGTGATGAATGTGAAGATGAAGAACTAGCTCTACTAGTCAAGAAAATTCATGAAGAAAGGCGGATATGATAAACATAAGTAAAAATATGACAAGACAAAGAAGCAGCAATCTAAGAGAGCTTGCTATGAGTGTGGTGACATTGACCACTTCATAGCGGATTGTCCAAAGAAGAATAAGGATGAAGATTATAAAGGGAAGAACAAGTATCACAAGAAGAAGCCAAGAGGCCACACACATATTGGGGAGGAGTGGGACTCCAACTACGAATCCGAATCGAAGTCGGACTCCGATTCATGCAAGAAGGGAGTCGTCACTGTCGCCATCATCCTATTTCAAGACTCCAAGACCTTGATTCTTTGGAGAGTCAAGCGACAATGATGACTACATTATCTCCCCCAAGTGCTTCATGGCAAAGAGCAAGAAGGTAACTAAAAAGGATTTAAATAATAATGATGCTTTTGAGTCTAGTACTGATAGTACCTCTAGTGACGATGAATCAAATGAGTTATTGCTTAAATCCATTAGTAGATCATGTAGATTAAAATTTAAAGAACTATTGAAAACAATAGAGTCGCAAGAAGCAACCATTGAGAAGTAAAAGGCAACCCTTGAAAAGCAAGAGGAAACTCTTGAAAATCAAGATGAGCTATTTATTCGTGAAAAAGAAAAGAATGCAGATCTTGAGTTGCTTCTTGCTAAGGAGAAGGAAAAGATTGAGACATTGACTAATGATAACAAGTTAGTCAATGAATCAAATGTTGAGTTAAAAGAGACTATCAAGTCTCTCTATAGTGAACTTGTGATTCTAAAAGAATTCAACAAGTGTCTAGATGAGAAACTTGAGTCTATCAAGTCAAAACCTATTCCATCTCCTTCTATTTCTTCAACAAGTAATGGTTATGATAAATGTTATAAACTTTATTTAAATGCTTATGAGACTAACATGAAGGAAATATAGATCCTATGAAAGGAGAATGATAGGCTTGGCACCCTAGTGAGCTATGGGTGCATCGAGACTTACAAGTCGAAGGATGCTCTATACAAGACCCTCAACGCCAAGGTAATGTTGAGAGGCGTGGGCTAGGTTATCACCCCAATGAGACCAAGTCCACACCTAGAATCAAGAACAAGGGCAAAGAGGTAATCAAGTTTGTGAGAGAAGGGGGTGCTCCTCAAAAGGCCAACAATAAACTCCACGCCTCACAAACTACATTTTACGCTTCATACTTGGTCAAGAGGAACCACCATGGTAAAGTGGTTGCTCAATTGGTAGGAACTAGAAATGAAAAATCGCTTAGGAAAGTTTGGATTCCTAAGGTTCTTGTTAATAACATTGAAGGACCCAAAAGAATTTGGGTACCTACAACCAAGAACTAATCTCTTGTAGAAATATGCCTCCAGTGGATCGAGTTGAGTGATCTATAGTGGATGCACCCACCACATGACCGGAGAGAAGAAGATGTTCATCACATTTGAGCCAAAGCAACATCATGATGAAACCATAGTGTTTGGCTACAATGGAAAAGGTGAGGTGTTGGGCGTAGGTAAAGTTTGTATCACAAGTGATTTTTCAATTTCAAATGTCCTTTTAGTTGAATCATTGAGTTACAATTTGTTTGTGGGATCAGAATGGCGACTAGAGGGGGAGTGAATAGGCGCCTCGATACTTTCTTTTGAAGTGATGGCCTAATCAAATCACCCAACGCTCCTCTAAAAATACAAAATCATGTCTCAATTCAAACAGTACGAGTGTTGAGCTCAAACAGAGTCAAAAAATCAAAAATAGCTTTGACTCAAGTTCCTAGACAACACCTATCAGAAATACTCACTCTGGAGATCAATTAAACTGCAAAAAGTAACTCAGATTGTTTTAATTGCAACACAACAGAGATTCAAACAATTCTTAAATTTATCGGACGATGAATAGTAAAAGTAATTTCAGCAAAGCAAATTTGTTCAATTTGCATGTTTCAATTTTAGATTCACTCTAGATCAGCACAAACTAAATCAGAATATGATGAGCAAAATGGAACCTGAAACTTTATAGTTCTGATCATACACAATCAAAGTTCTTTGAAACATATTCTAAAACATCACTATTCCTTATCCGAAAACACACTAGAAGGCTTGACAAAATTTGAGTATTCTCTTCAAAATGCACTCATGCAAAACATTTGAATAATCTTAACAGATTCAGAAAAGATCCTAGAAATGTAGTTTTCAGATTGCATTTCCAAAACTAGAAATCAACAGATATAAAAGCATTTGATTCAAAAAACAGAACTGATTGCTAATCTGAAATTTACTAAAACAGGATTGATCACTTATACATTACTTCAGATCAAGTACTTTCAAACCTATTCAGAAATCAGTTTATAGTCGAATTTGAATATTTCTATTTCTGAGCAAACTTCATTTCAACAATCAGAATCAGATTAGTGACATAGGATATAGCATTTCAGAATAAAACCTCTCAGCACCTATTATCAATTTAGCACTTGATAAACAAATCTAGGCATTCAATAGTATACTCAGAACATGACTAGTGATTCCAGTTCATATAAACCAATTCAGCAGAAATACATTTTCAGAAAACTATAAAACTTCTAATAATAGCAAACGTGAAGAACAGGTGAATTCTGGACAAGAATCTGAAACCTAATTACTCAACATATATTTCTAAAACATCCAGATTAATTCACATGAAAAACAAACTTCAAATCATCAGTGTGATCACAGAAGTTTTGAGGATCAACTTACATGAACTCTTGCTGAGTGTTTCTGATTTTTGAATGATGAACAGAGCTGTTGGCAGCCATGTTGAGGATCCGGCAAAAACTGTGCACTGTTTTAAATCATGCGCTCAGCCAAAAATCTAGGATGAACAAAAATTGCAAGCCAAATCCAATTTTAGTTTTGGTTCTACGAACGTTTTGGTGGTTCAAAAAGCTCACACTATTCCAGAGCCGACAATATTCACTTTGGAGCAGGAACAATGTAATTGATTTGTGTTTTCTCAAATGTTCATCCACATTTCAAAGAGGATCATCACAGAAAAACCTTCTCAGATCATCTAGCAAATCACATAAAATTCAAAGAGAAAATACCTGATCAACCACAAAAAAAGTGAGGCAGCAAACCTGTGAATAGTTTTTCCTAGAAAGCCTGAGCAGCATGAAGCAAATCCGGCACAAAAGCTTTCGGAGTTGTTCACGGTAAATCTCAACGCAGGAAAAACTCTCACGGTATTCAACCAGTTTGAGAAGCAGCTACAAATTTTGATTCAGTGCAGAAAAAAATTTCATCACTTGCCAAAGAACATTACCTGAGCAGCATGTAGCATATCCGGGGCACACAGATTCTGAGCGCTGTTCACAATCTTGAAATTTCAGTAGGATAAAATCTCATTCGGTAGAACAAGCTGAAGCAAGCAAAAATGAATTTGATTTGTATCTCAACGAAAGTTATGGATCCTCTCCTTGGTTCAGCCAGCACACACACCCAGGGATATTTATCCCAACAACTCCACATTCTAGAAGGCATAATTTGCACTAAGACCCCTAGAAAAGACACTAATTACAAAACTGAAAATACAAATAGAAAATACCCTATTTTACTCTAGAAAATTACACATGACACCTCTTTAGAATATTTTCAGATTATTTGAACTCCAAAAATACTCTAAAAAATACACACGAAGACACTAAAAATTTAAACTAATACAAGACTCAAATTTTATTGAAAAAGTAAAAACGATAAACATTTCGACGGTTTTCAGCAAAAACTGACAAAGCCTTTTCAGATCTTCGACTCATGACACCGCTTCGTGACTCCGAGCGCCAGCAAGCCACTTTCGCTCTTGATTCCCTCGAGCCACGCGAATGCTTGTCCTGGCCTCCCTCTCGTGAACACGACCGAAACGTCGTCGCAATCGGCCATCCAGTCCGAGTCTCGCTTCGTCTCTTCGTGCACTCTTGAGATCTTCTCCAACTTCGCCCGGCCTCCCTGATCCTCGGCATCAAGCTCCCTGCTTGACCCTCAATCACCCTTCGTCGACAGTCGGTCAGCATCTCCACCCTGCACAAACAAGACAAGCCAAAACAAGAACGAAACGCACTCCTGAAACCCTCGGCAACCACGCCTTCACCCCACATCGAAACCCTCGATGCACTCCACATACTCTCAACCACTCATTCTCTCATCCTTGTCAATCTCTCATCATTCAGACCGAAGACACCCGTTGGTTTCTCATTGTTTTCTATTTTGCAATTGTGTGAAATGGATTAATTGTAACTTCTGTCATGAGGGTGTGACCGTTTTGAGAAGAAGTGACAATTCTGTGGCACTCACGGGTAGGTTGAAGGGAAAGCTATATATTGTCGATTTTGTACAAGATAGAGTGGAACCAGAAACTTGCCTAGATGCCAAGTCTAGCATGGGTTAGATATGGCATCGCATACTAGCTCATGTTTGGATGAGGAATTTGGCAAAACTTCTCAAAGGGGGTCACATTCTATGACTAACAAATGTTGTTTTTGAGAAATATAGGTTGTGTAATGCATGTCAAGCCGGAAGCAAGTTGGAGCGCCACACCTCGCCAAGAATATCATGATGACAAATAGACCACTTGAGCTCCTACACATGGCCCTTTTCAGACCCGTGGCCTACATTAGCATTGGCGGTAACAAATTTGGATTTGTTATTGTAGATGATTTTCTAGATTCACTTTGTTTGTTCTTTTTGCATGACAAAGGTGAAACACAAGAAATCTTCAAAAGTTTTGCAAGAAGAGCACAAAATGAGCATGAAGTCAAGATGAAGAAAGTGAGTAGCGATAATGGAGGTGAGTTCAAGAATACTCAATTGAAGACTTTCTTGACAAGCAAGGGATCAAACATGAATTCTCCACTCCATATGATCCACCTCAAAATGGAGTAGTAGAGCGGAAGAACCGAACCTTAGTGGAGGCAGCGAGAACCGTGCTACATGGGTACAAGACTTCGGACATCTTTTGGGCCAAAGCCGTCAACACCGCATGGCATGCCATCAACCGTCTCTACCTCCACAAGATTCTCAAGAAGACGGCATATGATCTTTTAACCGGTAACAAACCAAACGTCTCATACTTTAGAGTTTTTGATAGAAAATGTTACATTTTAGTTAAACATCCAAGAAGTTCAAAGTTTGCCTCTAAAGTAGATGAAGGCTTCTTGGTCGGATATGAGTCAAATGCACATGCCTATCATGTATTCAACAAAACCACCAATATTGTTGAAGTCACTATGGATGTGACATTTGATGAGACTAATGCCTCTCAGGTAGAGGAAGTTTATCCAAGTGATGTAGGTGAAGAAGCACCTCCATGTGAGGCAATCAAGAACATGCCTATTGGACACATTAGGCCGAGAGAAGATGCCTATTAAGAGCAAGCGGTGTTGGAAGAGGTACAAGAAACTCAAGATGGAGAGATCCAAGAAGAAATTCAATACCCTAGAGTCCACCGAAGCATTCAAAGAGACCATCCCATCGACAACATCCTAAGAGACATACAAGAGGGGGTAACTACTCATTCTAGAATTGCAAATTTTTGTGAGTGTTACTCTTTTGTGTCTTCTTTGGATACTACTAGAGTGGAAGAATCTCTTGAAGACCCAGATTGGGTGATGGCCATGAATGAAGAGCTCAACAACTTCAAGAGAAAATAAGTTTGGGAGTTGGTGGAAAGACCAAAGAAAAATGTGGTTGGCACCAAATGGATCTTCCACAACAAACAAGATGAGCATGGAGTGGTCAAAAGGAACAAAGCAAGGTTGGTTTCTCAAGGCTACACACAAATAGAAGGTTTGGACTTTGGTGAGACTTATGCTCCCATAGCTCTCTTGAGTCAATTCAAATATTATTAGTTTTTCCTACTCACCATGATTTCAAGCTTTACCAAATGGACGTGAAAAGTGCATTTCTCAATGGACCAATCTCCGAGTTGGTATATGTGGAGCAACCACCTAGATTTGAAGATCCTAGCCAACCCGACCATGTCTACAAGCTCCATAAGGCACTCTATGGGCTCAAGCAAGCTCCTAGAGCATGGTATGAATGCCTTAGGGATTTTCTCCTAAGGAAAGACTTTGAAATAGGCAAAGCCGATCCTAATCTCTTCTTTAAGCATTTCAATGATGATTTGTTTGTTTGCCAAATATATGTCGATGACATTATATTTGGTTCTACTAACAATGCTTTTTCCTAAGAGTTTAGTAGGATGAGGACTAAGAGGTCTGAGATGTCCATGATGGGTGAGTTGAAATATTTCTTGTGATTCCAAATCATGTAACTCAAGGAAGGCACCTTCATTTACCAAACAAAGTATATCAAGGACATGTTGAAGAAGTTTGGCATGGAGAATGCAAAGGCCATCAAGACCCCATGCAAACCAATGGCCACCTAGATCTAAATCAAGAAGGGACCATCGTCGATCAAAAGGTATATCGCTCCATGATCGGTTCCATTTTATATTTGTGTGCATCTAGGCCGGATGTCATGCTTAGTGTTTGTTTGTGCACAATATTTCAAGCCGCACCAAAAGAAATTCATTTGGTGGTTGTTAAGAGAATTTTGAGATATTTGGCTGACACTCTAAACCTAGGACTTTTGTATCTGAAAGGCTCAACCATTGATCTAATTTGCTATTCGGACTCTGATTATACTGGTTGCAAAGTGGATAGGAAAAGCACATCCGAAACTTACCAATTTCTTAGAAGATCTCTTGTTTCATGGTCTTCCAAGAAACAAAACTTTGTAGCTTTATCAACCACCGAAGCCGAATATGTAGCAGCCGGTAGTTGTTGTGCCCAACTACTTTGGATGAAACAAACCTTGAGAGACTTTGGGCTCAACAACATGACCAAAATCCCACTTATGTGTTACAATGAGAGTGCCATCAAAATAGCCAACAATCCTATCCAACACTAAACATTGATATTCACCACCATTTCTTGAGAGACCATGAGATCAAGGGATATATTAGCATAAGCCATGTGAGAACCGAAAAAAAACTCGCTGATATTTTCACTAAGCCTCTAGATGAGCAACGGTTTTGTGAGTTAAGAAATGAGCTTGATTCTCGAAACATAGCTTGAAATTTTGCATATCAATAGTACCCATGTTGAAAATTGGGAGGGTAAACTAATTGCCCTCCTTCTCATTTATTGGGCCACATTTTTAAAATAACCACAAAAAACATATTTTGTATATGCCATGAGTATGTTGAAGTGTCAATTTCTATTCCATGTCTATGACAATGACATGCTTATGTTGTGCTAAAAATGCCCCTTTGTGATGATTTCGGTCATTTGAGAAAATTTGAGTTGAATGATTGATTATATACCAAGCCATGATGCTTTTATGGTCATACATATGTTTGAAATGTTTGTGGTGAAATATTGTTGAAATGCCAAAAAGTTCATGCCACTTAGCCTTTATTTAGCAAAGCTCAGTTTTTGATATAGGGCAATTAGAAGTTTCAAAAATATATCTGAAGTTCCGATTCTAGGGCTATTTGTGCGTTGTTTTGGTCGCATCGGAAGTTCCGATTGATCGTAATTTTTCGATCATCTTTAGTCACGTCGGAAGTTCCGACGCCTGATTGGAAGTTCCGATCGGGACTTGGTATAAATAGGCCAGGCGCCCTCATTTCCTCTCTTCTCGTTTTGGGCTCCTCTCTCTCTCCCTCTCTCAGGTTCTCACCATATCCACCTAAAATCTTCATTTTTCTCCATGGGAATTGTGGGATATCTTCAGGGGTAGTCAAGGACATCCTCTAGAGCGTCGATCCGCATGTTTCCCATCGATTTTCATCGATTTTGAGGTATTTTGCTCAAACCCTAGTTTTGGGTTTCCCCTTATTTTAGCCATCTAAACTCCATTCCTTTTTGCTCAAATTGCTCCTGGGAATTAGTTTAGGTGTATCCTATCTACACTGTGTAGATCGAAAGATTTTGTGCATTTTTGTGTCGATCGGAAGTTCCGACCCTATGTCGGAAGTTCTGATCCATCGAAAGTTCATATCCTAGGATCGACAGTTCCGATGTAATGGCAGCACGCTGAATTTGGTTCTAATTTATTCCATTCCTTGCTTGCCTTGATCCTCAGCCCTGTTGGGATGACTCAGGGTCGAGGAGTGAATACACTCCCTCTGATCATGAGATAGTTCCGTCGCCCGCTTCAACGGCTAGGTCAAAGCACATAGTTAAGCGAAAGACCGATCCTCTAGCTGCATTTCCTCAGTTCTCAGCTCGCCAAAGTGCTCAAGCCCCTCACCTAGCAGATGTCGCCCCAGTCCAATCTAAGGGCAAAGAAATGGCTCCAGCTGGTGGGTCCTCTTCTTGAGGATTGTTGGTATTTTAGAGGAAGCATGTGTCCTTCCTACCTGACCAAGTCAGGAGGAAGTGTGATTACTCCAGATTCTCCAACGAAGTGGCCAGATATTAGAATGGAGACCCAAGAGATTTTGAAAGGGATGCACATGACTACAGATTCTACAATACCTTTCATGACAACTATTATCACTATGTGGTCGATCCTCAGAAGAATCCCATTGCCAATATGAAGTGGATCAACTGGTCAAATCTGAGAAATAAGAACCATCCAGTGTTAAATGAAGTGATAAAGACTTGCAAGGACAAGCACCTGTTTGATTTGATGGGATTGAAGCAAGACTGTTGTGAAGAGGCCTTTTGTCAGTTCTACACTAACCTCTTCCAGGCCATTGAGGATGATGAGCACACTTATCACTGGAGGATTGAGGGAGCTGATTATGAGGTATCCATCTCAAACTTTGCCATCATTCTTGGGCTTGACCGGAATAACCTCAAGTGTCACCATCTGGACCTATAGGAGAAACTAGAGGGAAATCATGTGAGGTATCTGTTGATAGCAAAAAATGGCATTAATGGCTGACATTGTCAAAATATCAATTTTGGTGATTTGGGCCAAAAATACACATGTCCGGGGTCAGGCCGAAGCCCTATAGGGCAGAAGGTCCATTGGGCTGTGGCTCCGAAAGCCTCTGGTCAACTCACGGGCTTTGACCAGGAAGCCTTCGGAGGCCCACGCCACCGAATCTTCGGCCCGAGGAGCAGGCTTCGACGGGCCTAGCCGAAGCCCACATCGGCAGAGACAGAGTTGGATACAATTCCGGCATTGTTTTTATTTCTATCCAAGCTGAAATATAGCAGATTAGATCAGAAGTTTGGCCCCTATAAATAGAGAGGCGAGGCCAGCTTAGAGCCACCCCCAACGCAAATCAAACACAAAGCCCTAGCTTTGATCGCATTTATTTACCTTTACTTTTCTGTACCTCTTCGTGGGTTTGCCTGGAAGCCCTCCGCCGGCCACTTCGGAATAGTGGTAATCCTCGTTACTTCGCTTGCGAAGTATCCGTTAATCTACGTAATAGATTGCTATCGCCTTGTCACTTCGCCTATGAAGTATCCGCTAATCTGCATAACAGATTGCTACCTTCGCTACTAGTGCAACACTTAGCAGAATTCGGTCCTCAGACCGAATTGGTACTTCAAACCCCTTTGTTGCAGGTTTCCATGTTCGGAGCTACTTCGTCGGAGGCATCCGGAGCTGAGAGATTGGTTTCGGAGGTTGCTGGAACACCCTTCGGCAAGACTACGGGCTTCTCCTACACGCTTCGCTCGCACACTTCGTTGCTACAGGATTCTCCACGCTCGTACCTCGCTCTGGACAAACTCACGCCCGCGCGCAGCGTTTGGGTCATTATTTTGTACTTTGTTGTATCAAAGACTTCATGCCGAACCCCACCGTTCGAAGGTGATTTTCGTGTCCAGATCCGTTCAGAGTTCATTTTCGACCAGATCAGTTCGAACGCCGAAGGTACCCTTCGGTGGGACACTTTGCACCAGACGCCGAAGGTATACTTCGACGACCCCCTTCACACCAGACTCCGAAGCAGACAGGCTCCGACCGGTTTGCTGATTTATTCTATTTAAATATATTTCTTTCGGCTAATTGCATTATTTTGTGTGATCTGATTGCCTAGCGACTCCACCCCCCTTATCACGAATAAGGGTAGTCAGAATGCGACGCCGGTGCTGCGTCACGCTTAGGCCTGTCCCTAAGTATCTGCACACTTTTGGATCGTCGAACTGACCCAAGTGCGGGGGCACGTTTTCATGTCAACACACTTTTTGGTGACTCCGCTGGGGAAAAGCTACGCCAACATGACAAGTACGTCTACATTGGCCACCGGTACATCTACATCGAGTACTACGTCTACACCGCTGATGGACACCATAGGAAGCACAAATATCGACAACCGCAACATCTTGACACCTACGCTTGAAGATATCCCCATAGAAAACCAAGCAGAGATCGAGGCAAAGTTGAAAGCACTCCATGATGTGATGCTTGGGGGCTACGTTTCGACACGCGCAGGCTTCATGAAACGTGACATCGTCACGCCCGACCTCGCTCAGGTCTAGGTAACACCTGTATCGCCTCATTTGTCTTCTTTAGAGATTGAGCAAAAAATAGCCGCATCAGTAGATCAAGCTGTTAGCGCTTCGCTAGCCAACCGTTTAGATTTGGCAGTCAGTTCCCAAGTAGAGGCAACTCTTAGAAGGTTCGGCTTTACTGAGGCGGTACCCCCGGTCCCTATTTTTAGTGCACCTCCGGTACACCATGTGTACGACAGAACCAACGGTAGCACATGGCACGACCGTGATGTCTCCGGCCTTCCACACTTATGGCCGAGACTAATCATTATACTTACGGCCAAACTAGCACTACATACCATGCACCACCACCTGCATCGATACCGGCACTGCTAGCACCACATGCGCAGGCACTCGGACACGAGCACGTCATGCAGATAATGCGGAGGGAAGAGACCCATGGCCGACATGCCGATATCCCACCGTGTGTCATGCCCCCGCATGAGAGGCGCACACAGGAGACATGCCAAGATGACATAGAGGAGCGGGTTCGCGCACTATTTAGAGAGTGTGCCGGCTTCGTGCCCAAGGGACGGGTAAGGGTTTACCGTAAGCCATACCCTGACCATCTCGATACAATACCCTACCCTTGCGGCTATAGAATCCCTGAATTCACCAAGTTCGACGACGAGTATAGCAAGACCACACTAGAGCAGGTTAGTCAATTTTTGGCACAGTGTGGACAAGTTAGCGGGATAGATGCCCTAAAAGTTAGGCTATTTTCTCTCTTGCTATCCGGCACCGCTTTCACTTGGTTTTCGGCGCTCCCGCCGAACTCCGTTCAGACATGGGATGATTTAGAGCGCAAATTCCATGATTACTTTTACACAGGCGAGACATAACTTAGGCTTTCACACTTGACATCGGTTAGACAAAAATTTAACGAGAATGCCTCTGAATACATCAAGCGTTTTAGGGACACTAGAAACCGATGTTTTAGCCTTAATATTTCGGAAAGAGACTTGGCGGAGCTACCATTTAATGGGTTGCATCCCGAGATTAAAGAAATATTAGACAACTACAACTTTTTAGAAGTTAGCCAAGTTTTACGATAGGCTCTGGTCCAGGAAGGCCGAAACAAAGATAAAAGGTTTATTAAGACATTTAACAAGCCTAGGCTGAAATCCACATCATGGAATGCTCTGACGAGGAGGAATCAGAAGAGGAGGATTCAGCCGACATGTACGCAGCTGAATGGGTTTGGAACGCTAAGAATAAACTGTCACCTGCTCCGAGTTATGGCCATCTCCCACAAAGAATCAACCTAGTGAGGTCAAGTACTCATTCGATATAACCAAGTGTGACAAAATATTTGATTTTATCTTAAAAAGCCAGCTTCTCAGGTTACCCAAAGGACAAGTCATTCCATCTGCCAATGAGTTAAAGAAGCATCCATACTGTAAGTGGCATGATTCACATTCACATAATACTAACGACTGCAATGTTTTTCGATGGCAGATCCAATCGGCCATACAAGAAGGATGATTGAAGATAGACCATAATCCAAAGATGAAGATGGATAAAGATCCTTTTCTCGTCAACGCCGTCGACCTCGGCGAGAAGAAGGTGTTGATTTGGCCAGAACAGGCCGAGTCGGCTAAGGGGAAGGATGTAATTGTTGGAGAGCCGCGCACTCGCACGCTCATACCGAAGAACCCCAAGGTAGGAGTGTGGAAACAGAACATTAACACCCCTTCGGCTAAGGCTCACAAGAGGCCCAAGGTAACGTACAACATGCTGTTGAACAAGCATAGAAGAAGGGCCAGAGAAGCAGGTCCCCACATTAAGAAACTGGGATAGCCGAAGGGTCCAAGACTTTCATACGGTGACTTCGGACCGAAGCAGCCGAGCCCTCAGCACAACGGCTTCAGGCCACAGTTGCCTGATGCTCCGTTCGATGGTGTCGAGCCTCAATGGCCGAACCCCCCGTGCGGTGGCTTCGAGCCTCAGTGGCCGAACCCATATACAGCAACTCCAACACTTATTGGGCGAACCCCGCACCGTTTTGGATGAACTCTCCGACGGGAGACTTCGGCCCGCACTGGCCGAACGTAACTCCGGCGTGGCGGGACCCTTCGTTGGTATGGTCTGAGACACCGTCGAATCTGCCGAACCCCCCTCTAGGTAACGGGTTCGGCTCACAGTGGGCAAGGCCACTAGAGCCACCTATGCCTTCGCCGTACAACTGGGCAGGAACTCCGTGGGCTCCGCACGTGTCCGGGTCGGAGTACCCTCCGTAACTTAGCACTATGCCTTGTTTTTCTTCAAAATATTACAGATGGTAGGGACAAACAGACACAGCGGAGGGTGGCTTCATCCACAGGCTATCTGTGGTACCTTCGAATCAGACCATGCAGAGCGAAGCCGAAGGGTGTAGGCACGAGGAGGCCGAGGAAAGGGAGTTCGGAACTATCACCATCAGAGTGGGGTCTCAGGAAGTCCCAATCCCGAAGGCTTCATCGCAGGAGTCGGACGAAGGTGAGTCCCATACTTCAGTCGGAGCCCGCGCCGAAGCTGGGTTCGATCGGCCGGGCAAGGCCGGTATAACAACCGGGGTCCACATCGAGGGCTCCTCCGAGAACAGGGTGCACAAGGCCGAAGGGTGCAGTACCACTTCAGCCAGAGTTGATAGAAGCCAGGCAGTAGCACCCAGCACCAAGCCACAGCCATCTTGGGTGCCTCCAGGCATGTCCAAATCACAGAAGAGACATCTACAATGACTACGAGCATAGGAGATGCGCGAAAAGAAAGCCGAGGATGAGCGCGATGCTATCTTCGAGGAAATCCACCCTCGGCCAGCTATAAGATAGGTATGGAGGGGGAAGCCGGTTGAGATAACCAACCCGGCTCCTAGTCTGAGTGACGACAACAATGACATGCTCGATGATGACTACTCACCCATTTCCGAAGGGCCCGCACCCCAGGTGATGGACATCAACATCGTCGCGCTGCCCGCCGAGTTCGCCCTGCCACGGGACGAGGCCGAGGTCGCTCAATTGAGCCTCGGCCCGCGCAATGCAATCTTCGAGAAGCCCGAGGACTCGGATCGCCATCTGAAACCCCTCTACGTTAGAGGTCACATTGATGGAAAGCCGATTTCCCGAATGCTCATCGATGGTGGTGCCACTATTAACTTAATGCCTTACTCATTGTTGAAGAAACTTGGCAGGGGCGAGGATGATCTGAAGAAGACTAACTTGATGCTCAATGGCTTCAACGGAGAGAGCTCCGAGGCCAAGGGCGTACTCTCCATGGAGTTGACGGTGGGCAACAAGACATTGCCAACAACATTTTTCGTCATCGATGTACAAGGTAACTACAGCGTGCTACTTGGGCGTGACTGGATTCACGCGAATTGCTGCATTCCTTCTACCCTACACCAGTGCCTGATACAGTGGGACAGCAATGAGGTAGAGGTCATTCCCGTAGATACTTCGGCCCATGTAGCATTGGTCGATGTATCGGTTGACGTCATCCATAACACAGTAGAGTGTTTGTCAAGGTAGAGATATTTCGGATTATGATTTTGTTAGCATGTCCGGAGGACATTTTGTACCAGTGTCTGTAAAGCCGGCTGGAGTAGCACGACTGTTTTTGTATTAATAGTCATGTCTAGCAAGAGTAATCTATATTGGCTAAACTCTCGTTTAGAGCAATATCGGTCTAGCAAAGACGGTATTGCCGAGGCCATCGGGGACTTTAGCGAAGTAGATAAATTAGGACAAGGTTTTGCGTAGGCCGATCCCTTGGAGGAAGTTGACATAGGTAATGGTAGCATCCCGAGGCCGACTTTTGTAAACCAACATTTAATGCCTGATGAAAAGGCCGAGGTAATAAAGTTACTTCGGTCGTATGTCGATTGTTTCGCATGGGAGTATAGCGAGATGCTAGGACTAAGTTGCGAGCTCGTGGAGCATTGGCTACCTATCAAGTCCTGATTTAGGCCTTATAAGAAGCCTATTCTCCACTTTAACTCGGCCGTCTATGACCGAGTTAAAGAAGAAGTAGAGTGACTACTCAAGGCTGAATTTATTAGGCCATGCAGGTATGTGGAATGGGTCGCTAACATTGTGCCTGTAGAGAAGAAAGGGAGCGGCAAGATATGGGTATGTATTGATTTCAGAGATCTAAACAGAGCCACTCTGAAAGATGAGTACCCAATGCCGATAGCCAACATGCTAATCAACGATGCTTTAGGACACAAGGTACTAAGTTTTCTTTATGGCAATGCTGGTTATAATCAGATCTTTATGGCTGAAGAGGACGTCTACAAGACTGCCTTTCGATGCTCTAGTTTTGTCGGTTTATTCGAGTGGGTCTTCATGACTTTTGGTTTGAAGAATGCTGGCGCCACGTATCAGCGCACTATGAAGTTAATCTTTCATGATTTACTAGGGGTTATGTTAGAAGTTTACATCGACGATGTTGTAGTCAAATCAGACGATATGGGAAACCATTTAGCCGATTTGAATGTTGCTTTTGATAGAATGCGACAGTATTGTTTGAAAATGAACCCACTCAAGTGTGCTTTTGGTGTGTCGGCGGGTAAGTTCTTAGGTTTCATGATTCATGAGAGAGGCATAGAAATTGACCCTAAGAGGCTTGAAAAGATTAGAAACATTGCAGCGCCGACGTGCAAAAGAGATGTACAGAAGCTGCTAGGCAAGATGAACTATTTGCGTCACTTTATATCCAACTTGTCCGGCAAATTTAATGCCTTTGTCCCCATACTCCGGCTAAAAAACGAAGCCAAGTTCACTTGGGGGGTACGCCAGCAAAGTGCCTTTGAGAAAATCAAGGAGTGCTTGTCATCACCGCCTGTGGTGAGAGCACCCAAAGCCGGGATTCCATTTCGGCTATACATCGCTACTGAAGATAGCGTGATTGGGGTCGTGCTAACCCAGGAGGTAGAAGGAAAAGAATACATCATCACGTTCTTGAGCCGCCGCCTGCTGGACGCCAAAACCAGGTACGCGTTTGTGGAACGTTTGTGTTTATCACTTTACTACGCGTGCACCAAATTATGCCATTATCTTCTCCCCACTACATGTGTTGTCATTTGCCAAACCGATGTTATAAAGCACATGTTACAGAAGCCGATTCTAACTGGAAAAATCGGAAAATGGGCTTACACGTTGATTGAATATTATTTGGCCTACGAACCCCTGAGAGCTATGAAAGGCCAAATCGTAGCCAACTTTATAGTTGATCACCACATAGATGTCAGCTGGAGTAAAAATGTTGCTCTAGTTGAGGTAGTGCCATGGAAACTCTATTTTGACGGTTCAGCTTGCAAGAGTGGCCAAGGTATTGGAGTGGTTCTCATATCACCTAATGGAATGCACTTTGAAATTTCGGCCCGCCTAGAATTTCCTTCCACTAATAACCAAGTTGAACACGAAGCTTTATTGCTAGGTCTTGAATTACTAGAATCTGTAGGTGCTAGACATGTCCACGCATATGGTGATTCCTTGTTAGTAGTGCAACAAGTAGCTAAAAGTTCTCAATGCTTTAACGGCTTGCTGAATAGTTACTTGGATAAATGTCTAGACATAGTTGCTGCTTTTGATGACTTCAAAATATCTCACGTGTCAAGAGAAGCCAATTCAGTCGCAAATGATTTGTCTCAGCAAGAATCTGCTACCAAGTCAGGAGAGGAAAATTTTCTGGATGGGAGAAGCCGATGCTTGGTCTCACTGCCAAAGCTAGTGACAGTGGGCAAGAGCACCGTCCGGGTCAGAACCATCCAGCCACCGAAGGTCACTGCATGCCGAGGTACCTGGACCAGAGTACTCTGCTAACTAAGGGACCTAGCATGCAAGAGGCCGTAGGCCGAAGCCTTCCACATAGGTGAGGGCTCTCGGGAGTCTGAACCCTCCGGAGGGCTTCGGCCTAGCACACTCCGAATGACTAGCCCCGACCAGGCTTTGGCAGGAGCAGGAATGGCTCGGGGGGCATCTTGAAGTCAGTAGGTTAGAAATTTTTTCAGAAGGTGAGCTAGTGGGACCCTCTGAAGCCCATGAGGGCGATTGGAGAATTTCGATCATCCAGTATTTGAGAGACCCTAGCCAAAGGGTTGATCGGAAGGTTCGGCGACAGGCGTTCAAATTCGTATTGATAGACGACACATTGTATCACCAAACCATCGATGGAGTGCTATTGAAGTGTTTAGACCACAAACATTCCCAGGTAGCTACGGGAGAAGTACATGAAGGACTTTGTGGCACTCATCAGTCGGCCCAGAAGATGAGTTGGATGCTCAAAAGAGCAGGTTTTTATTGGCCGACTATGACTGAGGATTGTTTTAAGTATTATAGAGGGTGTGAAGCATGTCAGAAGTTTGGCAATATTCAGTTAGCTTCTGCCTCATTACTCAACCCTATTATCGAGCCATGGATGTTTCGAGGTTGGGTTTAGACTTCATCGGCCAGATTCACCCTGCTTCCTCAAAAGGGCATCGGTTCGTATTGATGGCGACGGATTATTTCACTATGTTGACCGAGGCCGTACCTCTCAAGAACATGACTCACAATGAGGTACGTGATTTTATCTTGAAGCACATCATACATAGATTTGGCATTCCTCAAACTCTTACTACAGATCAAGGTAGTTCATTTGTTTCTGGAGAAGTGAGGGACTTCGCCGAATATTATTGTATTAAGTTGATAAACTCTTCACCTTATTATGCTCAGGCCAATGGTCAGGCCGAGTCTAGTAATAAAACCGTGATTAAGCTCATTAAGAAGAAAATTGAAGAGTTTCCTAAAAGGTGGCATGAAGTGCTTTCCGAGGCGCTATGGGTTTGTAGAATTGCGAAGCATGGTGCTACCAAAGTCAGTACATATGAGTTGGTATATGGACAAGAAGTCGTTCTGCCTGTAGAGGTAGATCTTGGCTCCTTAAGATTGTTAAAGCAAGATGGCTTATCGGTCAACGAGTATGAAACTCTTTTGAAGTACAATCTAGAGGAAGTGACCGATAAGAGACTAAGGGCTTTAGAAGCAATATAAGTAGACAAGAGGAGAGTAGCTAAAGCCTACAATAAGAAGGTTAAACCAAAATCGTTTCTAGTAGGAGATTTGGTTTGGAAGACGATTTTGCCCTTAGGCACGAAGAGTCCCAAATTTGGTAAATGGTCACCTAGTTGGGACGGTCCTTTTAAGATAGCTGAAATCACTCCCAGCAATGCATACATGCTGGAATCTCTACAAGGAGAGCAGTTTCGAAGAGCTTTGAATGGCAGGTACTTGAAAAGGTATTTCCCAAGCGTGTGGCAAACAACATAAAAGGTGTCGAAAAGCCGATATGGACTGTATCGTCTTCAGCTCGTTGTGCTTTTAGTTCACTCAGTTCACTAAAAGGCAGAGGGGCATGTGTTGATAGCAAAAAATGGCATTAATGGCTGAGATTGTCAAAATATCAATTTTGGTGATTTGGGCCAAAAATACACATGTCCGGCGTCTGGTCGAAGCCCTATAGGGCCGAAGGTCCATTGGGCTGTGGGCTCCAAAAGCCTCTGGCCAGCTCACGGGCTTCGGCTAGGAAGCCTTCAGAGGTCCACACCACCGAATCTTCGGCCCGAGGAGCAAGCTTCGACGGGCCTGGCCGAAGCCCACTTCGACAGAGACAGAGTTGGATACAATTCCGGCTAAGTTTTTATTTCTATCCAAGCTAAATATAGTAGATTAGATCAGAAGTTTGGCCCCTATAAATAGAGAGGCGAGGCTAGCTTTGATCGCATTTATTTACCTTTACTTTTCTGTACCTCTTCGTGGGTGTTGGGGGAATAAGTTTTCCCTTAAACAGGGGCCAAATGACGATAGCCTCCGTCGACTTTCGGCCCAGAGCCCGACTACTATCGAAGCAGGTTCCGGCCTGCCGTAGTTATTTCCAAGCATCACAAGACTCCTTTCGCAGCCCTCTGGATCAAAACTTTCAGACTCCTTCTGGAGCCCTCCAGATCAAAGCCTCCAGGCCCCCTTCCGAAGTTTGCCAGAAGCCAAGTCATGCTCTCTTTAAAGTCTCTTCGGAGTTAACCTCCGGGCTACCTTTGGAGTTAGCCTCGGGGCTATCTCCGGAGTTAACCTTCGAGTTCCTTTCGGAGCTCCCCAGAGCCAGTCTCCGGACCATCTTCAGCCGATTCGAAGCTAAGTCTCCGAGAACCCAGTTCAGAGTTCAGTTTGGAGTATACATCGAAGCCCACTTCTGAATGTCCTTCGAAGCCTTCTTCACAACATCCGCCTGAAGATCTCCGGCCACTACTCCGAACCCAGAAATATCCGTACTTCGCTACAGTGTAGAAGTCATACCAGGGGCCCCTCTGCCCCTAGTATGTCGTTTAGCTGGTCAAGAAGTGACGTTTTTCTAACACGTCTGTAAGGCTGTAAAGCACTTTGTATAGTAGACTAGCCTTTTTCCCTTTTTGCCCCTATAAAGCCTATGACTTATAGAGGGCATTTAGGTCTTTTCCTTTGGCCTACGTGCGTATAAAAGCAGGGCCAAGCCCTTGTAACAGTTCAGCTCCTCCAGAGCTATGAGAGCCTCTAGATCCATTAGTTTCAACCAAGGCATACTATCCCAAATCCACCACAAACTGGACGTAGGGCTATTATCCCCTTGGGGAGGTCCGAACCAGTATAAATCTTTTCTCCTTCTGAGAGAACCACAAACTGGGAGGAGAGCGGTTTCGAAGAGCTTTAAATGGTAGGTACTTGAAAAGGCATTTCACAAGCGTGTGGCAAACAACATAAAAGGTGTCAAAAAGCCGATATGGACGGTATCGTCTTCAGCTAGTTGTGCTTTTAGTTAACTCAGTTCACTAAAAGGTAGGGGTCATGTGTTGATAGCAAAAAATGGCATTAATGGCTGAGATTGTCAAAATATCAAGTTTGGTGATTTGGGCCGAAAATACACATGTCTGGGGTCAGGCCGAAGACCAATAGGGCCGAAGGTCCATTGGGCTGTGGGCTCCGAAAGCCTCTAGCCAGCCCACGGCCTTCGACCAGGAAGCCTTCGGAGGCCCACGCTACCGAAGCTTCGGCCCGAGGAGCAGGCTTCGACGGGCCTAGCCGAAGCCCACTTCGGCAGAGACAGAGTTGGATACAATTCCGGCTAAGTTTTTATCTCTATCCAATCTGAATTATAGCATATTAGATCAGAAGTTTGGCCCCTATAAATAGAGAGGCGAGGCCAGCTTAGAGCCCCCCAACACAAATCAAACACAAAGTCCTAGCTTTGATCGCATTTATTTACCTTTACTTTTCTGTACCTCTTCGTGGGTTTGCCTGGAAGCCCTCCACCGGCCACTTCGGAACAGTGGTAATCCTTGTTACTTCGCTTGTGAAGTATCCGTTAATCTACATAATAGATTGCTATTGCCTTGTTACTTCACCTGTGAAGTATCCGCTAATCTGCGTAACAGATTTCTACCTTCGCTACTAATGCAACACTTAGCAAAATTCGGTCCTCAGACCAAATTGGTACTTCGAACCCCTTCTGTTGCAGGTTTGCAAGTTCGGAGCTACTTCGCCGGAGGCATCCGGAGCTGAGAGATTGGTTTCGGAGGTTGCTGGAACACCCTTCGGTGAGACTATGGGCTTCGCCTACACGCTTCGCTCACACACTTCGTCGCTTCAAGATTCGCCACTCTTGTACCTCGCTCTAGACGAAGTCACGCCAACGCGCGGCGTTTGGGTCATTATTTTGTACTTCGCTGTATCAGAGACTTCGCGCCGAACCCCACCATTCGGAGGTGATTTTCGTGTCCAGATCTGTTCGGAGTTCATCTTCGACCAGGCTAGTCCAAATGCCGAAGGTGCCCTTCGGCAGGACACTTCGCACTAGACGCCGAAGGTATACTTCGGTGACCTCCTTCACACCAGACTGCGAAGCAGACAGGCTCCGACCGGTTTGCTGATTTATTCTGTTTAAATATATTTCTTTCGGCTAATTGGATTATTTTGTGTAATCTGATTGCCTTGTGACTCCACCCCCCTTATCGCGATGTTGGTGCTACGTCACGCTTAGGCCTGTCCCTAAGTATCCGCACACTTTTGGATCATGGAACTAACCCAAGTGAGGGGGCACGTTTTCGTGTCAACAGTATCTCTATGGGTCAGAATGTCTTCTAGGGACAACCAAGATGCTTCTCCTCTTATTTGAGGTACTGAACAACATGTTCAGGAAGACCTTGCTTGCCAAGCAAGGGGATGCCACTATCTACTATCCAATGCCAGAAATCTGCTAAGTGCTATGAGGGAGGAACAACCTCCATTCATTGTGGCTCACTTCTTGTGGAGTGAAATATGGAACTTCTATGTCATGCCCAAGAGGAGACTTATCTATGCTCCATACATTTAGAAGATCATCAACACTGTCACTCGCTTAAAGATGGTCACATAAGTGGAGCACTGTGATATCACTCCCAGAGCGCCCAAGGCTCTAGATCCAGCTCTAGCTTCAGATTAGGTTGCTCCAGTGTCATCTTGCCATCTAGCTCAGTTAAGTGGATAGGCCTCCAGATCCATATCCTCGCCTTCCTCGTCTCCCATCAAGAGGATGCTCTTGAAGATCTTCACCATGTGCTGTGGCATCTCAGTTTCCATGGATGCTCAAAGAGAGGTATCTAGGGAGATCTACAAGACTGTGAATGCAACTCAGGAGCATGCCGTTGAACCTCCTTGGGCCCCTTGGCCTGCTCGATATGATGATTTTGTTGCTACCATAGGAGCAGAGCTCAGTGATGATCCATATGCCTACTTCTTTGGTGCTACAGATGTCGTTCCTTAGCAGCCGCCTCAGCCTCAGCCTCAGCCTCAATCTTCAACTTATGAGGAGGCTTCCTATAGCGGTGATGATGATGAGAGTGTCTCTGTGTGATCCTCGTGTTTTCTATCTTTTTGGTGTCTTTGATGCCAAAGGGGAGAAAAGTCAAAGAATTCGAGTTAGTTTAGTTAGTTCACTTCTCTTTCCGTGTCATGAACACTTGGGTTGTAATAATGTTGAACCACTATTTACTCTATTCTTGTGTATGACATGGATGCGTTGAACTTTTATGGATGCTTAATTTGCTTCAAGTTTAATGTTAATTGTTATGAACTTGTGATTTGTGGAAAATATGAGCTAATTGTGATGAATTGTGAATATATAATGTGATTAGTTAGAGATGCCCTAAATGCTATATGTGTTGCTTGTGAACTTGTTTATACATTTCGGGGGAGCTAAATTGTCAAATTTGCATCTCTTGTATCAAGTTTATCATTTCTTTGATCATGTTATCATCAATCACCAAAAAGGGGGAGATTGAAAGTGCATCAAGGTGGTTCTAGGCCCCTATTTTATTTTGGTGTATTAATGAAAATATTGATCAAATTCTACTAATTAAGTTGCTAAGATGATTGCAGATATTTCACAAGAAAAGTGATTTCCGTTGAAACAAATTTGGAGAAGAAGCTCCATTTGGTCCAAATAGGCTCAAAGGTTAAAAATATTGTTTTATTCTTCACATTGAGTCTAGGATCGCCGTACTATTAAGAGGGATGCATTTGGGTTTTGTTCCAAAGCTTTGTGCTCAATGAAAAACTTTTTTGAAAGATTTTTGGACAAGTTCAAACTGAGTTCTAGATTTTTTTATACTGATCAAAACTTCTGGTTTCTATCAGAACTTCTGATTTGAGCTCTCGGGTTAAAAATTAAAATGCACCAGAACTTCCGGTTTGGATCAGATCTTCGGATTTGAGCACTTGGCCTTGAATTTATCATTCCATCAGAAAAGTCTCACACATGTGGACAAAAACAGCAATGTGGAGGATGGAGTTGGGATTCAAGTTGTAAAGCGAAATGTCGTAGTGATGAACACCTCAAAAAGAAGAATGCACTAGCAACACAAAACCACGAGAGAAGAAGGAATCAAAAACCACGAGCTCGTGGGTGTCGGGAGATGGGAATGACTCGTCGCCGGCTACGCACCACGAAGAAAAAAGCTTCGGTGGATATCGTCGTAGTCCTCTAGCACATACACCACCTCCTCTATCACCGATGACGGTCAGAACTCCTTCGCTCAATCGACTAATCTAGTAGAAGCAGTCGCCGCCATCGAAGCCTTGGAGGAAGACACCAAAGGTTTGATATTGAACAATCGGTGAGCTTTGCGATAGTAAACCAGATAGTTGCAATGTCGATTACAGTTGCAGGGCACTAGGGGGTCGAATAGAGAAGTTGCGGAAACTGGGAGTATATCCTCGAACATTGACTCTTCAGATAGCTTCTTTGCCAGCTAAGATGGAAGACTTATCTTCTTTCTCATTAGATTAGTCTTTTACCGTTTTAGCCCTATTAAGGGTACCGAATAGTTTCCACTATGTCGATTGTAACAGAGGGGTAAAAGGGTCTTTTCCTTAAGGTTTTGGCCTATAAATACCCCCCGTTTTACCCTGTAATGAGGATCGAATACCTAATTATTCAATACACGTCTTCGAACTGTTTTGAGCTATTATCCACTTCGGAGGCTTAAAATAGTTTACTTCACAAACACTTCGTTTGTTAGTTTCTAAACTTTAGAAACCTGTTAGTGTAATCTTTTACGCCAACAGTTGGTGCCGTCCGTGGGGAACCTAGTCCAAAAAACTTCGATCTTACCAAGTTCTCAAACCATGCCTCCCAAGCGGAGTTTAGGTGGTAGCCCTACTCGGAGGTCCCCTCGGACCTCCGGAGCAAGATCTTCAAACACAGTTGAGGTCGGAGGACCTTGTATGTTTTCTCCACCTCAGACTCCGGAAGGAATTCCCCTTCCTCGAGCTTACGGAGTTCCTCCCCCAACTCCATCCATACTTCGGCCAACCGGAGTTCCTCTTCCACCTAAAGTTCCACTTCAAACTGATGCATACAGTTCTCAAGACCCGGAAGGTCCTTCCGGAGATGATGAAGATGATCTTGCCAGTCTCCAAGCTGAAGTAGCAAGGTGGCAGCAAGAAGCCGCATACAGGATTTGTTCTCAGGCCACCCCAGTCATCCCCGAAGTGCCCCAAGACGACGAACTTCCTTATCCCGAAGCCTCGGAGAACGCTTCCTTCGACAGCGAGTCTCTGTAGGACCGAAAGTAGCGACTAGAGGGGGGTGAATGGGCGCCTAAAAGGTTCTTTCGAAACAATGGCCTGCTCCCAACACCCAACGCACCTCAAAAGACTTGACAGCAAGACGTAAACAGATCACCAAAACCTAAGAGTATCTAGCCTAGAAACGACCGGTGTTCTAAACAAAGAGACACCAACACAGTGCTAATAGGCAAAATAATCAAAGCATTCAAATCATGGCAGATCAAAACTTCACAGAAATAAATCACAGCAATTGATTGAGAGATTACTGTTCAAAGTTGTCTCTAGTAAGTTACTTGGCGAAGCCTGCAGTGTCGAAGCCTGTAGAGTCGAAGCCTGCTTCAAAGTCTTCGGATTCAGAGCCTGCGGATTCGAAGCCTGCAGATTCGAAGTCTGCTGATTCGAAGCCTACAGATTCGAAGCCTGCAGATTCGAAGTCTGCTGATTCGAAGTCTGCTGATTCGAAGCCTGCAGATTCGAAGTCTGCTGATTCGAAGTCTGCTGATTCGAAGCCTGCTGATTCGAAGTCTGCTGATTCGAAGTCTGCTGATTCGAAGTCTGCTGATTCGAAGCCTGCAGATTCGAAGTCTGCTGATTCGAAGTCTGCTGATTCGAAGTCTGCTAATTCGAAGTCTGCTTCACACAGTTGGACTTCACACAAGAAAAGGGACTTTGGCCCTGTCAACTCGATCAAAAAGCACACAGGAAAAGCAAGGCTAAAGTACTAGCACACTATAGCTACAGGAAAGTAGTACTACTTGCTACCAGCCACAAGAACTAGTACTCTTGTGAAGAACAACAGAAGCCACATAGAAGCTTCTGCTCAGGAATAAATTAGTTGTGTGCAAACCGAACCAACAGAACCTTAAATGAAGTGCTGCGCATGAGAATCGATAGGAATTAAAGCTTCCAAACAGTAAAGAGCCAAATGAATCTCAGGAAGAACAGGGGGTTGCCTGGCGCCGCACACAGGGAGAGAGAGAGCAGGAAACACAAAATGACCCAATAGAATAAGAAGTGTTTTCAGCAAAAGGGTGACCTAACCCTAGGGATTGGGGCCCTATTTATAGGCAACCGAACACTAGGAATATTCCACCAGCCCCTTAGGGTTTTTACAGACGCTGAAATAAAGGAAAAGACTCAACCGCCCTTAGGAATTTTTACAAACACGACTGACTGACTGTGGGCCTAGAGATACAGATGACTTATCCGGATGCTAAGCTTTCATAGCACCTACGGCTTTTCTTCTGGACAGTCCGATACAAGATCAATGGTCGTCAGTTTTGCTCCGAAACTGACAAAGCCTCCACCGGCTTTGCACCAGGTACCTGGATTGGGCCGGCCCGATTCCGCAGCTCTCTCAGCCCGGCAATCACTCACCGCCCGTGTACCTGAGTCAATCCTGGTCAACAGCCCAGTGGGTCTTCTGCTGCTCCTGGCCCATGTACCCGGATTGGGCCAGCCCGACTTCGCAGCCTCCTCTGCCCGACAGTCGCTTGCTGCCCGTGTACCTGAGTCACACGCGGCCCATTAAACAGTAGATCTTCACACTTCTCGGTCCTCTTTGACTATCATTAACAATGACTCATCACATCTGGAGCCATGAGGCCCACGCTATTCAGCATGGCTCCTCAATCTCCCCCTTGATGAGTGCATTGTCAACACTTCATTTCTTCAGCTCTTCAGTACCTACAGACAACTGTGGAAACATGAAAACAAAGCACAAGAAAACAAAGAAGAAGAAAATAAGGTAAAAGTTTAACCCTAATGACCAAAAGCCGAACAAAAGCAAGAAGCGGTCATTATGGTTAACCAAAGGTAAAAGCTCAGAATGAGTGCGATCTCAGAAACATCAACAAGGATATCAAAAGAGTAAGTGAGACAAAAACTCCCCCTTGAACTCTTATCCCAAAATTTCTCCCCCTTGTTGACAAGTGAACTCATCAAGCACTCAAAAGTGATACAGACTCCCCCTGAAATGCAACTCCCCTTCAAAATATGCAATGAATGCAACTGGGGTGCATTTGGAGTGTAGAAAACATGCTTCTCAGATATGATTGACTGTAATTACAACATCTAATAGATACAGCAAAAGACATACTGTCTATGATACATGGCATGATGAGTGCAACAGATGATATCTAAAGAAAGTCATTAGCACGCATTTTCAATTTTTGCAAACAAAAACATCACCACATTTTCCAGTTGTCAAGCAAGGTAAAGCATGAGATGCAAAGGCTAACTAATATCTACCAAGATAAGCATTGTTCAAAACAAAGTGCTTCAACAAACATGTAATCATTTCAATTTTCAGGCTTTTTCTTTTTCCTTTTTCATTTTTGCCAGGGGTTATTTGCATGTCAAACCTTATGCTGACCGACCAAGTCAAGCCTAGGCCAGAACTGGACCATCAGAAGCTTAAGACATTGGTCTTGGCATACATTACACTGTCCTAGTTCATACCAAAGTGCTATGGTACGCAGTCCAGAACAATGCAATATGACAAAGCAAACCCACATGGATCTTTTCAAGTTATGCATAAAAGGCATGGAATTTTCATTTTTCTTGATTTTTCATCATTTTTACAGCACATTTCCATGTTTTAAAGCAGAAAGATGTCCAAGTTGCTTGTTTGCATCTAAGTCAGGAAACTAGCTACAAGGCATGTAACAGATAGCAAGAACATTCAGCCTACGCGTGCTGGTTACCAGAAGCAATGGTGATCATTTTTCAAGTTTAAAACATAAAAGCCATGCATATGACAGATATCAGACATATCAAGTGAACTGAACCAGAGCATGATCATTGAGAAGTATTCAAAAGCATGTACCAGCTAGAATAAGTAAAGCAGTTCAATCATATAACAGAAGCAGCTCTAAGGTGTGATATGTGAATATGCAAGATATGAACACACAAAAAGACTCAAGAAAAGAGTAAAAAAGAAAGAAAACTGACGCAAAATATCCTAGAAAGGATACACAACACCCAAATCCCCTCGTAAACGCTCAAAGGTAGACTGATGTAGGGGTTTGGTGAAAATGTCAGCCAAATGATGATGGGTATCAACATGAACAAGGTCAATGACACCTTTCTCATATTGATCCCTCAGAAAGTGAAAGCGCACATCAATGTGTTTGGTTTTTGAATGGAGACACGGGTTTTTCCCTACACTAATAGCACTGGTGCTGTCGCAAAACAATGGAACCCTGGTAGCAAAGAATAACCCAAAATCTCGCAGAGTGGAAATCATCCAAACTAACTGTGAGCAGCTGCTAGCAGCAGCTACATACTCAGCCTCAGTGGTCGAAAGAGCAACTCCAGATTGCTTTCGAGAAGACCAAGAAACAAGGGAAGAACCAAGAAACTGGCAAGTACCGGAAGTCGACTTGCGATCCAACCGGCACCCACCAAAGTCGGCATTCGAAAAGTCAGATAAATCGAGAGATGATGAAGCTGAATAGAAAGACCAAGGTCGGGCGCATAAGTGAGATACCTGAATATGTGATTGACAGCCTGCCGATGAGACGCGCGTGGTGAAGACTGGAAACGTGCGCAAAGTCCCACGGTGAACTAAATGTCTGGTCTTGTTGCCGTCAAGTACAACAGCGAACCAATCATCACTCGAAACTCTTTCTCATTGACCTTGACGCCGCTCTCGTCCTTGTCTAGGCCCCCAGATGTGCCCATCGGGGTCATCTGCGGCTTCAATTCTCCACCAAAGTCAAAGCCCATCACAAAGCCCTTCCCCAACAAAAATTGCTTCAACCGGTCATACCAAGCCCTGGGGGCTTGCTTCAACCCGTATAAAGCCTTGTGAAGCTTAAAAACATGTCGAGGAAACTTAGGGTTCTCAAAACCGGGGGGCTGCCTAACATAAACTTCCTCCTCTATGAACCCGTTCAGAAAAGCACTCTTAACGTCCATTTGAAAAAGCTTAAAACCCTTCGAAGTGGCAAAAGCTAAGAGAATGCGAATGGACTCAAGACAGGCAACAGGGGCAAAAGTTTCTTCAAAATCAATACCCTCTTTCTGGCAAAAACCATGGGCAACTAGTCGAGCTTTGTTGCACACCACAACCCCATCTTCACCTTGTTTGTTCTTGAACACCCACTTGGTGCCTATGGGGTTGCATCCTGGTGGCGGCTCAACTAGTGTCCAAACCCGATTACGGAAAAAATTCTCAAGCTCTTCTTGCATAGCATTAATCCAATTAGAATCAGAAAGAGCATGATAAACGTCTCTGGGCTCAAAGGATGCAACAAAAGCAGATTCAACAAACACAGCAAGAGAGTTACCAGATGAACGCAAAGTTCTCTCAGTTAAATCACCGATGATGAGCTCTGAGGGGTGATCACGCTTAACTGCTCGGGTTCCCTGGTGATCTGAAGTCACCTCACCGGAGTCAGCAGCTGGCACCTCTGGACTCGACTGAGGGGGCTCGATCGAAGTGGAAGAAGTGATCAGTCCGCCCTCATCCTCAGTCGAAGTCTCAGAAGGTGTGGGCTCTGCAGGGGGTGCAGAAGGCCCACCCTCATTAGCGGCTGGAGTATCCTCATCTTCCTCGAAGATGGACTCTCCGAGCTCACCATCAGAAGGCTCAAAATAAGGAGTCAAAGAAGGCAAGGACTCATCAAATGAAACCTCACAAGTCTCGACAAGCAGCTGGGATTCGAGGTTCCAAACACGGAAGCCTCGAGAATGTAAAGCGTAGCCAAGAAAACACTGTCCACGCAACGAGACTCAAACTTGTCCAAATGCCCTCCCTTCTTGAGCACAAAGCACTTGCAGCCAAACGCTCGCAAGTGGCTCACCTTGGGCTGTCTGCCAAACTGCAACTCGTATGAGGTCTTACCTAGGTAAGATCTAAGAAAAATGCGGTTGGCCAGATAGCAAGCCGTGTTAATGGCTTCAGCCCAAAAACGCCTAGGAGTCCTGTGCTCATCGAGCATCGTCCTAGCCATCTCGACTAGCGTGCGGTTCTTTCATTCCACAACGCCATTCTGTGGGGGAGTGTAAGGAGAAGAAAACTGATGGTCCAGACCCTGATCACTACAGAAACTGACGAACTGAGAGTTCTTGAACTCAGAGCCGTTGTCGGAGCGAATTGCTCGCATCCGACCATTGTTCTCTTTCTTCAGCTTCAAAATCAGGTCATGAACAAACTGAAACGTTTCATCCTTAGACTCCAAAAAGAAAACCCACGAGAATCGAGAAAAATCATCAACAATCACAAGCGCGTACCACTTCCCACCGACTGAGCGCACCCGAGCTGGACCAACAGTGTCCAAGTGTAACAGCTCGCCCGGATACAAAGTCATCACCTGAGTCACAGGTGAGTGAGAAGCGGCAACCATTTTCCCATGATGACAGGGATGGCAGACTAGATCCTTCTCCATCTTAAGCTTGGGCAATCCTCGGATGAGGTCCATAGAGCTCAACCTGACTAGCAGATCAAAACTCAAATGACCTAACCTCCTATGCCACTTCCAGAGCTCAGAAGAAGATCCACCTATCAAACAGCGAGAAGGGCCAAAAGAACTAGAGAAGTCAATTCGGAAAACTTTACCAAAGGTCAGATCTGTCAAATCAAATACCCTCTAGAATCAAACACAGAAGAATTTCCTTCTTAAAACGCACTTCCAAACCATCCTCAAGAAGTTGCGAAACAGAAATCAAATTGAAGTTCAAATTCTTAACCAAGGCAACATTATTTAAGGAGAAATGATCTGAAATGCGAATTGAGCCAATGTCATGTACCTTCCCTTGACCACTGTTCCCGAAGGTGATGTACTCTTTGGAGCTCGGGGAAGTGAGACTGGAGAACCATCTGCGATGTCCCGTCATGTGGCGAGAAGATCCTGAGTCCATAATCCAAACGTCCTCCAGTCCCCGATCCTGCACAACCAGTGGCTGTAAGTGGGAGCAAATGGTCCGGCGCCAGGTTTAGCAAAAGAGCTAAACCAGTGTCGAGCCATCTGCTCAAAAGACAGAAAGCAGAAATCATTATGAGAGACCGGACCAAAACGCGGCTCAAAGCACGGTCCCTGGTTCTGCCTAGAACCTCGGACACGTGGTCCAGGACCGTAGCCAAAACGACCTGGAGCTCTGCCGGAACGACCACCACCAACTGGAGCACGGGCAAGAAAGCCGTCTCCTCTACCACCACCTACATGATGCGGCCTGGCCTCCAGCCTCTCCCCGCGTCGAGAAAACACGCAGTCTACCATTCTGCTGGTAGAACTACTCCTGACCACCACGAGATCTCTCTGCTCTCTCAACCCGCTTCCTCCTAAAGCAAAACTCCGCAAGATGCCCGTCTCTCTAACAGTACTCACAATGATAGGTGGCTTCTTGCGATGTGGTTGAGGCTTGGGATTCTTTGGCTTGGTGGTGTTAGGCGTGGTCTTCTTGGGTTGAGAGTGTCCAGGAAGAGAGTCAAGAGAAGTGCAGAGGTGTTTGGGCTTTGGAACCCAGATGGGCTTCTTGGGTGGAGCTTTGGGCTGTTCATGGATCACTCCATCCTTGGGCTGACTAGCCAGGGAAGACTCAGTGAAGTGAGTCTTGGGGTATCTCTGCTCAGGAGTCATTTTACTCCACTCCACTGCCCGGCTAATGGCACTCTCAAAGTCAGCCTTGGTGTAGGTGTAACCTACCCCAAACCCATCCTGCCTCTTGAACTGCTGGATCATCATGCCGAGCTGTGGCTCTCTGGCACTGATCCAACTCAGGATAGAACGGAGGTAAAGTTCTCATTCTGAGAATCAGCTAGCTCTTCTCTCAAGGAAGCTAGTACCTCCACCTGAGACAAGAAGGTCTCACACTCACTCTCTACTTGACATACTTTTCGGCTTTCAGCTTGATCAATTCCATTCTAAGAGACATACAGTTCTCACAGACAGTGGGTGGAACTGACAGTGTCTCAAGCTCTAGCCTAGTCTGCGCTAGCTCAGCTCTCACTCTATCCAAATCCCCCAAATGCTCATCGCCCTTGGCTTTCAGCTCAGCTAAGACAGCTAGATGAGATGGGCAATCAACACATGGTGCGACGAAAGTGGCTTGAGCATCTTTCAGCTCCAGCTGAGCGCTTTCAAGCTCAGTGGCCAAAGCATCCCTCTCATCAACCCTTTCTGTGTACCTTGACTTCAGAGTCGACAGGTCACACAGAAGCACCTCACACTTCGGGCACTCACTGCTATCACCCAAGCAGGGCGAAGAAGATAGACTCTCAATTCTACCGTTGACTACAGCAATCTCACTCTCTAACTCATCTATCCTCTTCTTGGCCCCCCTAAGCAGTTTTTCCCGATATTTTAACTCCTGACGATTGATCTCAAGTAAATCAACGAATTCACGTTCATAGGATGATACCTTTTCGTTGTCGTCATCGTCGGAGTCATCGGAGGAGCTCTTTTCTTCCTTATCCCCAAGAGCCATTGAGCAGAAGCTCTTGCGGGATCTTCGGCGCTGGTGTGAGTGGCTCTTCGATCTGTCCCCGAAAACCATGAAGCAGAGACCCGCCGGATCGTCCTTGTCCTTCCCCTTCTTGATGTCGATTTCTTCATCACTTGAGCTCGATGAAGAGGAAGAAGACGTAGACTGCTTGGAGTAGCTCTTCTCCATCTCGGCGAAGAAAGCCTTGTCGCGTTTCTTTTTCTCTCGCCGGTAGTCCTTCAAGGCCTTCTTGAAGAATCTGGTCTTCGGCTTGCCCTTGTTGATGGAGAGCTGTCGTGCTTCCAGAGTCGTGGAAGCCACCACCGGTGCCCTTCTTATGGCCATTGCGCTTGGGACAGTCGGCGACGAAGTGTCCTAGATCACCACACTCAAAGCACCCGGATTTCTTGCCATGTCTTTTGAACATATTTTTGTCATAGACACGACGCACAGGGTTGTTAAAAGACACAAATCATCATCTCCCAAAGACTCAAGCTGGTCCTCAGTGATAGACATCAAAGAGAACCCAGCACAGCTCACAGAAGAGGGATCAACAGAAGGTGTAGCAAGGGCCAGGGACTTTGATCCAGAACCAGTGAGATTTGATCTCAGCTGGATATCTACCTCAGTGGCCTTCAACTTGCTAAACAACTCAGAAATGGTCAAGGTATCATAAGAAGTGCTCTCAATGATAGAGGATACCTTGATCTCCTAGATCTTTGGGTCCAAGGTATGGAGAACCTTGAGCGCCTACTCGTGATCTGAGACTAACTAAGCACCCTCAGCCTTATTGTCCCGAAGCTTGTCTATGATCGATTGAAAACGACCAAACAAAGCCTCAACAGATTCACCCGGCTTTTGTGTGAAGTTTTCATATTCACTCCAGTAGGTCTGATAGAGCCGAGCCTTGACCTGGGTTGTTCCCTCATGGTGTGCCTTGAGGGTAGCCCAGATCTCTCTCACAGTGGAGAGATGGCTCACATGCTCAAACTCAGTGGGACCTAGACCAGAAAATAGAATGTTCACAGCTTTACTATTGCTCAGATGCTGGGCAATGATACCAGGAGTACCATGTTCAACAACTGGCAATATAACAAATGTATCATGAACGCAAATGTCCTAGATGTCCGAGCCTTGGCTCATAAGATAGGCTCGCATGCGAGTCATCCAATAGTTATAGCCATAGGCTTCCAAGGACGGGACTTTGCCAGGAGACGTCATGATCACTACTGGGGTTTAGAACCGGTTAAGGTATGGAAAAACCCTAACCAGGCTCTGATACCACTTGTAGGACCGAAAGTAGCGACCAGAGGGGGGTGAATGGGCGCCTAAAAGGTTCTTTCGAAACAATGGCCAGCTCCCAACACCAAACGCACCTCAAAAGACTTGGCAGCAAGACATAAACAGATCGCCAAAACCTAAGAGTATCTAGCCTAGAAATGACCGGTGTTCTAAACAAAGAGACACCAACACAGTGCTAATAGGCAAAATAATCAAAGCATTCAAATCATGGCAGATCAAAACTTCACAGAAATAAATCACAATAATTGATTGAGAGATTACTGTTCAAAGTTGTCTCCAGTAAGTTACTTGGCGAAGCATGCAGTGTCGAAGCCTGTAGAGTCGAAGCATGCTTCAAAGCCTGCGGATACAGAGCCTGCGGATTCGAAGCCTGCAGATTCGAAGTCTGCTGATTCGAAGCCTGTAGATTTGAAGTCTAATGATTCGAAGTCTGCTGATTCGAAGCCTGCAGATTCGAAACCTACAGATTCGAAGCCTGCTGATTCGAAGTCTGCAGATTCGAAGCCTGTAGATTCGAAGTCTGCAGATTTGAAGTTATCTGATTCGAAGCCTGCTGATTCGAAGTCTGCTGATTCGAAGTCTGTAGATTCAAAGCCTGCAGATTCGAAGCCTGCAGATTTGAAGTCTGCTGATTCGAAGTCTGCTGATTTGAAGTCTGCTGATTCGAAGCATGCTGATTCGAAGCCTGCAGATTCGAAGTCTGCTTCATAGAGTTGGACTTCATAGAAGAAAAGGGACTTTGGCCCTGTCAACTCTATCAAAAAGCAACACAGGAAAAGCAAGGCTAAAGTACTAGCACACTGTAGCTACAGGAAAGTAGTACTACTTGCTACCAACCACAAGAACTAGTACTCTTGTGAAGAACAAACATAAGCCACAGAGAAGCTTCTGCTCAGGAATAAATTAGCTGTGTGCAAATCGAACCAACAGAACCTTAAATGAAGTAATGCGCATGAGAATCGATAGGAATAAAAGCTTCCAAACAGTAAAGAGCCAAATGAATCTCAGGAAGAACAGGGGGTTGCGTGGCGGCGCACATAGGGAGAGAGAGAGCAGGAAACACAAATGACCCAATAGAATAAGAAGTGTTTTCAGCAAAAGGGTGACCTAACCCTAGGGATTGGGGCCCTATTTATAACCAACCCAACACTAGGATATTCCACCAGCCACCTAGGGTTTTTTACAGACGCTGAAATAAAGGAAAAGACTCAACTGCCCTTAGGAATTTTTACAGACTCGACTGACTGACTATGGGCCTAGAGATACAGATGACTTATCCGGAAGCTAAGCTTTCGTAGCGACTACGGCTTCTCTTCTAGACAGTCCGATACAAGATCAATGGTCGTCAGTTTTGCGCCGAAACTGACAAAGCCTCCACCGGCTTTGCACCAGGTACCTAGATTGGGCCGGCCTGATTCTGCAGCTCTCTCAGCCCAGCAATCGCTCACCGCCCGTGTACCTGAGTCAATCCTGGTCAACAGCCCAATGGGTCTTCTGCTGCTCCTAGCCCATGTACCCGGATTGGGTCAGCCCGACTTCGCAGCCTCCTCTGCCCGACAATCGCTTGCTGCCCGTGTACCTGAGTCACACACGGCTCATTAAACAGCAGATCTTCACACTTCTCAGTCCTCTTTGACTATCATTGACAATGACTCATCACATCTGGAGCCATGAGGCCCACGCTATTCAGCATGGCTCCTCAGTCTCCACTGCATCCTGAGTTACAGAAAGTGCGCTACAATCCTAAGTTTAAACTTCGAAGCTCTGCAAATATTCTGGAGATGAAGACCCTAGGGAGTTCTCCCGTTCTTATGCATTAGCAATTGAGGCCAGTGGAGGAGTGCGAGACACCATGGCCAAATGTTTTCCTCTAGCTCTTGAAGGGGTGGCACTGCGGTGGTTCTGGTCCCTGAAGCCAGGGTCAATCAGAACTTGGGAACAATTAAGGAAGAAGTTTATAAGCAACTGTCAGGGTACCTTTGTACCCCCAATGTCAACAGGAAGTTTTTTCCAGGTGAAGCAGCTCCCGGAGAGACTTTAAGGCAGCATTTCAAGTGATTCGCCCATACGAAGTTGCAAATTCGAGGGTTAACTACATCCTCCGTAGATGATGCAGCTCGAGAGAGAGTTACCCATGCGGGCCTCCTTGATAAACTTCACCGGAAGCATATATCTTCTGTTGCTCAGTTGATGTCTTATTTCGAAGAGTATGCAAGGTCAGAAGAAGGGTGGTCGGAGAACTGTTGCAAACTCCGTCAATCCTCAAGAAGTCAAGCTGGAAGTGAAGACTTCAATACCGTCGTAGGGGCCTAGCTTTGAAGTTCAGCATGACAGGTGTCGGGGGCAAAAACATTCTCGTTCAGAAGTCTTGAACATTGCACCTCCGCAGAAATTTGCCCCTAGGACTTCGCAACCTTCAGGAAGCAAGACCAGCGGCTGGAGGCCGCCAGGTGATGAGGAAATCACTTCACATGATACACACATGGAGCCTCCACCTACAATTCAATTACAAGGACCAATCACACGCGCCCGTGCCCGTCGCTTGAACCATGATGTTAATTCTTTCCTTAGCAACTATGTTAATATTTGTTTGGATGGGATGCTACTGAATACAAGTGATATTTTGTTGCTTAGGATATGGGAGATGGAATAGAAGAGTTGGAGTTGAGACGGAGTCGCACGGATGATTTGAAGTCAAGAATTCGCTGGTTCGGACTACATCGACCACCATGCACCAAAATGGGCATAACTTCCTCATACGAAGTCCGATTGGTGCGTTCTTGGACTTTTTGGAAAGCTAAGGAGAAGATGGATCTTTTAGCGTTGGTTTCGCCTCATTTGGAGTCTCGGGCCGTCCGTGTGTTTGAAACAGTCCTGCGTGACAGAATTGGGTCGTGTTGGCCCATAGTCCGAGTCTGTACGTCTTCTAGCCCATAGTCCGAGTCTATACATCTTCTACAGGCTGCCCACGCCTTATTTACTCACGCCAGCCGCCTTTAGGGTTAGGTTTTGCTTTGTTTGCATCTACACTTGTGTGTTTAGATCCCGCTCCTGTACCGGACCGATTGGCTGCTGCATCAGCGTTTGTGAAACCTCTCCTTTTCATAGTTTATCTGTGATTGGCTATCGACTTGTGTTCTTCCTGTTCTTGCTTGTGTTCTTGGGTTCGCTTGCAGGAATTAGCCTTCGTGGTGAGGTCAATCGCATCCTGCGTGGTTGATAACCAACGGAGACGGTGGTGTAGCGATTGCAAGGTTTTGATCCGCCGGACCGGAGCCTTGGATCGTCAACGTCGAGATTCTCCACCAATCCAAGTTATCCTTACCTAGCGGAAGATCGGGACCAATCCCCCATTAGTTGGTATCAGAACTCAGATTTCCCATTAGGTAATCTCGATCTTCTTTTATTTTACCTAGAGTCCAGAAAACCCTCACAAAAATCCCCACCGATAACCCCTTTGTGCCTTGCGATTTAATTTCAGTTTTTAACCTTGTTGAGTTTGTGTTCTTGGTCGAGTCTTGTTGCTGGTTTAGTAATCCCTTTGTGTTGTTTGAGTAGTAGTTGGTCTTGTGTCTCAAAAAAAATTCCCCACCCGAAAACCCCCCCTCCACAACCCTACTCGTTTTCCACATCGAGTCTTTGTGACCCCCTTCGGTAAAACAGGCATAACTTTTTGGTCGTTTGTCAAAAAAATCTGAAATTTTTTGAGAATCTTCTTGACCCAATTTGGAGCCTTCATTAGAATTGCCAAAAAAATCAGGAAGATAAAGAAAAAATTGGTCAAAGTTTTTGCTCGCCGTTCAGCGAACTTGTTGAATTTCTGTGAACCACATCCCACCTCAGTTGCAGGTGCCAATTTTTGTGGTTGCATCTCTTGTCATCCTTGTTCAAAAAAATAGAGTGAAAAAAAAACGGTTCTGTCGATTGCTTGTCCGATCTCTTGTCCGATCCCTTGTTCCGATCAGCGGCAGCGGTTCTGTCGATTGCTTGTCCGATCTCTTGTCCGATACCTTGTCCGATCAGTGGCAGTGGTCCTGTCGATTGCTTGTCTGAACTATTGTCCGATCCCTTGTCCGATCCACTTGAGTTTTGTGCACATAGTTTCCTTCTATTGCTGAATTTTCACCTTGGGAGCACCAAGGCCAGCAACTTTGACGAGTACTAGGGAACACTTATTGAACTTGGTTTAACTGTTATTACTATCGCTATTCCTTGCTACTCACTTTGCCTTCCGAGCTACACCTTTCTCTTGGTCAGGACAGGTTCACATCTTGCAATCGCCTCCACACCTCCACTTGGTTCATCACCTGTAGGCCGGTGACCTCACTGCGGCGTGGTAAGAACACTTGCAAGCGTGGGTAAGGCGCTTGACGGATTGCTTCCACCACACATCCACCACCCACCTAGTTTCTTCCATAAGGATTATTCTTTGTTGGTTTTGTCTTTTCACTAACATGGCAGATAACAGCAGTACCCCTCCATCTGATTTTAATGACTGTGTCTCACGAAGTGCTCTACTAGAGTCTCAGCGGCAGACCCAACATTCCATCGAACGTCTCGCGCGTACTGTGGCTGACCTAGTGGACCGGATGACTGCCCTAGAGACACGCTTGCCTGCTGCACAAGCCGGCGACGACCATGTTGAGGAGGAAGACGACCATATTGAAGAGGAAGACGACCCTATCCTATGCCAGGAACAATGGCATTGACCCTGACGATGGCTGCACGTCATCCCTTTCAGTTCAATCATCAAGGTATGGGCGGCCACGCAACCCGCCATCCACGATGGTAACAATGACAACCACAGGAACAGTGATCCCTACTCCAAGGTAAAATTTTCAGTACCTCATTTTGCTGGCACCTATGATCCAGATGCATATTTAGATTGGGAGATGTCAGTTCGAACAAAAATTTAGTGCCCACATGGTTCTGCTATCCACCGCGTGCGCTTAGCTACTAGTGACTTCACTGGATATGCTCTTCTTTGGTGGACTGAAATAGTTCAGGTTGGCAATGAACCACAAAATTGGGGTATGTTAAAATGGCAAATGCGTGGTAGATGGGTTCCTCCTTCATATAAACGTGATTTGAGAAAAAAATTGCAGCGCCTAACCAAGGAAATAAATCGGTAGAGGAGTATTATCAGGAGTTGCAAATAGGTTGCATGCGTGCTGAAATTGAGGAGGATAATGAGGATAAAATGGCCCGGTTTTTATGGTGGTTTAAGACGTGAAATTTAGGATATCATTGATTATAAAGAATACAATACTATCACTCGCCTTTTCCACCTTGCTATGCTTGCAGAAAAAGAATTGCAGGGTCGCCAACAACCACAACGCAGCATGAGGACCAACATTGGTGGTGCTACTTCACGCTCAAGTGGGCAGCAGCAACGACCACCACCACCACCTTCTCGACCGGTGGCTACATCAGCACCTTCTACATCTACAGCCTAGGCTGAGAGCTCCAAGGCTACAGCATTCAAGGCGCCAGCCAAGCCCACCTCCTCGACGGCCTCTACTGCACGTTCTGCAGCGATCTAGTGTCACCGATGCAAAGGATTTGTCCACGTATGAAGGACTGCCCTAGCCAGCGGGCTTATATCGCTACGGAAGACGGTGGCTATGTAAGTGCTAGTGATGTTGAAGATGAATACGCACTTGCTGCTAATATTGCAGGAGATTACGATGCTTCCAACGATGATGTTGTTTTTGCACCGAATGCCTCTGCCAACCATGAAGCACTTATTGTACACACGCGTCTTGAGCACTCACATGGAGCAGGATGATCGGCACAACGGAATAATCTGTTTCAGAACCTTCTTCATCGTCAATGACCGCGTGTACTGTCATCATCGCACGGTAGTTTGCAACCTATTTGGTAACCATGACATGGTAACGAGCTT
>JAAALK010000080.1:75287671-75310535 GCA_019279435.1 Zizania palustris
GATCTGAAGAAGACTAACTTATGCGCAATGGCTTCAACGGAGCTCCGAGGCCAAGGGCGTACTCTCCATGGAGTTGACGGTGGCAACAAGACATTGCCAACAACATTTTTCGTCATCGATGTACAAGGTACCTACAGCTGCTACTTGGGCGTGACTGGATTCACGCGAATGCTGCATTCCTTCTACCCTACACCAGTGCCTGATACAGTGGGACAGCAATGAGGTAGAGTCATTCCCGTAGATACTTCGGCCCATGTAGCATTGGTCGATGTATCGTTGACGTCATCCATAACAGTAGAGTGTTTGTCAGGTAGAGATATTTCGGATTATGATTTTGTTAGCATGTCCGGAGGACATTTTGTACCAGTGTCTGTAAAGCCGGCTGGAGTAGCACGACTGTTTTTGTATTAATAGTCATGTCTAGCAAGAGTAATCTATATTGGCTAAACTCTCGTTTAGACAATATCGGTCTAGCAAAGACGGTATTGCCGAGGCCATCGGGGACTTAGCGAAGTAGATAAATTAGGACAAGGTTTTGCGTAGGCCGATCCCTTGGAGGAATTGACATAGGTAATGGTAGCATCCGAGGCCGACTTTTGTAAACCAACATTTAATGCCTGATGAAAAGGCCGAGGTAATAAAGTTACTTCGGTCGTATGTCGATTGTTTCGCATGGGAGTATAGCGAGATGCTAGGACTAAGTTGCGAGCTCGTGGAGCATTGGCTACCTATCAAGTCCTGATTAGGCCTTATAAGAAGCCTATTCTCCACTTTAACTCGGCCGTCTATGACCGAGTTAAAGAAGAAGTAGAGTGACTACTCAAGGCTGAATTATTAGGCCATGCAGGTATGTGGAATGGGTCGCTAACATTGTGCCTGTAGAGAAGAAAGGGAGCGGCAAGATATGGGTATGTATTGATTTCAGAGATCTAAACAGAGCCACTCTGAAAGATGAGTACCCAATGCCGATAGCCAACATGCTAATCAACGATGCTTTAGGACACAAGGTACTAAGTTTCTTTATGGCAATGCTGGTTATAATCAGATCTTTGGCTGAAGAGGACGTCTACAAGACTGCCTTTCGATGCTCTAGTTTTGTCGGTTTATTCGAGTGGGTCTCATGACTTTGGTTTGAAGAATGCTGGCGCCACGATCAGCGCACTATGAAGTTAATCTTTCATGATTTACTAGGGGTTATGTTAGAAGTTTACATCGACGATGTTGTAGTCAAATCAGACGATATGGGAACCATTTAGCCGATTGAATGTTGCTTTTGATAGAATGCGACAGTGTGTTTGAAAATGAACCCACTCAAGTGTGCTGGTGTGTCGGCGGTAAGTTCTTAGGTTTCATGATTCATGAGAGAGGCATAGAAATTGACCCTAAGAGGCTTGAAAAGATTAGAAACATTGCAGCGCCGACGTGCAAAAGAGATGTACAGAAGCTGCTAGGCAAGATGAACTATTTGCGTCACTTTATCCAACTTGTCCGGCAAATTAATGCCTTTGTCCCATACTCCGGCTAAAAAACGAAGCCAAGTTCACTTGGGGGGACGCCAGCAAAGTGCCTTTGAGAAAATCAAGGAGTGCTTGTCATCACCGCCTGTGGTGAGAGCACCCAAAGCCGGGATTCCATTTCGGCTATACATCGCTACTGAAGATAGCGTGATTGGGGTCGTGCTAACCCAGGAGGTAGAAGGAAAAGACATCATCACGTTCTTGAGCCGCCGCTGCTGGACGCCAAAACCAGGTACGCGTTTTGGGAACGTTTGTGTTTATCACTTTACTACGCGTGCACCAAATTATGCCATTATCTTCTCCCCACTACATGTGTTGTCATTTGCCAAACCGATGTTATAAAGCACATGTTACAGAAGCCGATTCTAACTGGAAAAATCGGAAAATGGGCTTACACGTTGATTGAATATTATTTGGCCTACGAACCCCTGAGAGCTATGAAAGGCCAAATCGTAGCCAACTTATAGTTGATCACCACATAGATGTCAGCTGGAGTAAAAATGTTGCTCTAGTTGAGGTAGTGCCATGGAAACTCTATTTTGACGGTTCAGCTTGCAAGAGTGGCCAAGGTATTGGAGTGGTTCTCATATCACCTAATGGAATGCACTTTGAAATTTCGGCCCGCCTAGAATTTCCTTCCACTAATAACCAAGTTGAACACGAAGCTTTATTGCTAGGTCTTGAATTACTAGAATCTGTAGGTGCTAGACATGTCCACGCATATGGTGATTCCTTGTTAGTAGTGCAACAAGTAGCTAAAAGTTCTCAATGCTTTAACGGCTTGCTGAATAGTTACTTGGATAAATGTCTAGACATAGTTGCTGCTTTTGATGACTTCAAAATATCTCACTGTCAAGAGAAGCCATTCAGTCGCAAATGATTTGTCTCAGCAAGAATCTGCTACCAAGTCAGGAGAGGAAAATTTTCTGGATGGGAGAAGCCGATGCTTGGTCTCACTGCCAAAGCTAGTGACAGTGGGCAAGAGCACCGTCCGGGTCAGAACCATCCAGCCACCGAAGGTCACTGCATGCCGAGGTACCTGGACCAGAGTACTCTGCTAACTAAGGGACCTAGCATGCAAGGCCGTAGGCCGAAGCCTTCCACACGTGAGGGCTCTCGAGTCTGAACCCTCCGGAGGGCTTCGGCCTAGCACACTCCGAATGAGCCCCACCAGGCTTTGGCAGGAGCAGGAATGGCTCGGGGGGCATCTTGAAGTCAGTAGGTTAGAAATTTTTTCAGAAGGTGAGCTAGTGGGACCCTCTGAAGCCCATGAGGGCGATTGGAGAATTTCGATCATCCAGTATTTGAGAGACCCTAGCCAAAGGGTTGATCGGAAGGTTCGGCGACAGGCGTTCAAATTCGTATTGATAGACGACACATTGTATCACCAAACCATCGATGGAGTGCTATTGAAGTGTTTAGACCACAAACATTCCCAGGTGCTACGGGAGAAGTACATGAAGGACTTTGTGGCACTCATCAGTCGGCCCAGAAGATGAGTTGGATGCTCAAAAGAGCAGGTTTTTATTGGCCGACTATGACTGAGGATTGTTTTAAGTATTATAGAGGGTGTGAAGCATGTCAGAAGTTTGGCAATATTCAGTTAGCTTCTGCCTCATACTCAACCCTATTATCGAGCCATGGATGTTTCGAGGTTGTGGTTTAGACTTCATCGGCCAGATTCATCCTGCTTCCTCAAAAGGGCATCGGTTCGTGTTGATGGCGACGAATTATTTCACTATGTGACTGAGGCCGTACCTCTCAAGAACATGACTCACAATGAGGTACGTGATTTTATCTGAAGCACATCATACATAGATTTGTCATTCCTCGAACTCTTACTACAGATCAAGGTAGTTCATTTGTTTCTGGAGAAGTGAGGGACTTCGCTGATATATTGTATTAAGTTGATAAACTCTTCACCTTATTATGCTCAGGCCAATGGTCAGGCCGAGTCTAGTAATAAAACCGTGATTAAGCTCATTAAGAAGAAAATTGAAGAGTTTCCTAAAAGGTGGCATGAAGTGCTTTCCGAGGCGCTATGGGTTTGTAGAATTGCGAAGCATGGTGCTACCAAAAGTCAGTACATATGAGTTGGTATATGGACAAGAAGTCGTTCTGCCTGTAGAGGTAGATCTTGGCTCCTTAAGATTGTTAAAGCAGATGGCTTATCGGTCAACGAGTATGAACCTCTTTTGAAGTACAATCTAGAGGAAGTGACCAACTAAGAGACTAAGAGCTTAGAAGCAATATAAGTAGACAAGAGGAGAGTAGCTAAAGCCTACAATAAGAAGGTTAAACCAAAATCGTTTCTAGTAGGAGATTTGTTTGCAAGACGATTTTGCCCTTAGGCACGAAGAGTCCCAAATTTGGTAAATGGTTCACCTAGTTGGGACGGTCCTTTTAAGATAGCTGAAATCACTCCCGGCAATGCATACATGCTGGAATCTCTGCAAGGAAGCAGTTTCGAAGAGCTTTGAATGGCAGGTACTTGAAAGGTATTTCCCAAGCATGTGGCAACAACATAAAAGGTGTCGAAAAGCCGATATGGACAGTATCGTCTTCAGCTCGTTGTGCTTTTAGTTCACGTCAGTTCACTAAAAGGCAAGGGGCATGTGTTGATAGCAAAAAAATGGCATTAATGGCTGAGAGTGTCAAAATATCAATTTGGTGATTTGGGCCAAAAATACACATGTCCGGCGTCAGGTCGAAGCCCTATAGGGCCGAAGGTCCATTGGGCTGTGGGCTCCAAAAGCCTCTGGCCAGCTCACGGGCTTCGGCTAGGAAGCCTTCAGAGGTCCACACCACCGAATCTTCGGCCCGAGGAGCAGGCTTCGACGGGCCTGGCCGAAGCCCACGTCGACAGAGACAGAGTTGGATACAATTCCGGCTAAGTTTTTATTTCTGTCCAAGCTGAAATATAGTAGATTAGATCAGAAGTTTGGCCCCTATAAATAGAGAGGCGAGGCTAGCTTTGATCGCATTTATTTACCTTTACTTTTCTGTACCTCTTCGTGGGTGTTGGGGGAATAAGTTTTCCCTTAAACAGGGGCCAAATGACGATAGCCTCCGTCGACTTTCGGCCCAGAGCCCGATACTATCGATGCAGGTTCCGGCCTGCCGTAGTTATTTCCAAGCATCACAAGACTCCTTTCGCAGCCCTCTGGATCAAACTTTCAGACTCCTTCTGGAGCCCTCCAGATCAAAGCCTCCAGGCCCCCTTCCGAAGTTTGCCAGAAGCCAAGTCATGCTCTCTTTAAAGTCTCTTCGGAGTTAACCTCTGGGCTACCTTTGGAGTTAGCCTCGGGGCTATCTCCGGAGTTAACCTTCGAGTTCCTTTCGGAGCTCCCCAGAGCCAGTCTCCGGACCATCTTCAGCCGATTTGAAGCTAAGTCTCCGAGAACCTAGTTCAGAGTTCAGTTTGGAGTATACATCGAAGCCCACTTCTGAATGTCCTTCGAAGCCTTCTTCACAACATCCGCCTGAAGATCTCCGGCCACTACTCCGAACCCAGAAATATCCGTACTTCGCTACAGTGTAGAAGTCATACCAGGGGCGCCTCTGCCCCTAGTATGTCATTTAGCTGGTCAAGAAGTGACGTTTTTCTAACACGTCTGTAAGGCTGTAAAGCACTTTGTATAGTAGACTAGCCTTTTTCCCTTTTTGCCCCTATAAAGCCTATGACTTATAGAGGGCATTTCGGTATTTTCCTTTGGCCTACGTGCGTATAAAAGCAGGGCCAAGCCCTTGTAACAGTTCAGCTCCTCCAGAGCTATGAGAGCCTCTAGATCCATTAGTTTCAACCAAGGCATACTATCCCAAATCCACCACAAACTGGACGTAGGGCTATTATCCCCTTGGGGAGGTCCGAACCAGTATAATCTTTTCTCCTTCTGAGAGAACCACAAACTGGGAGGAGAGCGGTTTCGAAGAGCTTTAAATGGTAGGTACTTGAAAAGGCATTTCACAAGCATGTGGCAAACTACATAACAGGTGTCAAAAAGCCGATATGGACGGTATCGTCTTCAGCTAGTTGTGCTTTTAGTTCACTCAGTTCACTAAAAGGTAGGGGTCATGTGTTGATAGCAAAAAATGGCATTAATGGCTGAGATTGTCAAAATATCAAGTTTGGTGATTTGGGCCGAAAATACACATGTCCGGGGTCAGGCCGAAGACCAATAGGGCCGAAGGTCCATTGGGCTGTGGGCTCTGAAAGCCTCTAGCCAGCCCACGGCCCTCGACCAGGAAGCCTTCGGAGGCCCACGCTACCGAAGCTTCGGCCCGAGGAGCAGGCTTCGACGGGCCTAGCCGAAGCCCACTTCGGCAGAGACGAGTTGGATACAATTCCGGCTAAGTTTTTATCTCTATCCAATCTAAATTATAGCATATTAGATCAGAAGTTGGCCCCTATAAATAGAGAGGCGAGGCCAGCTTAGAGCCCCCCAACACAAATCAAACACAAAGTCCTAGCTTTGATCGCATTTATTTACCTTTACTTTTCTGTACCTCTTCGTGGGTTTGCCTGGAAGCCCTCCACCGGCCACTTCGGAACAGTGGTAATCCTTGTTACTTCGCTTGTGAAGTATCCGTTAATCTACATAATAGATTGCTATTGCCTTGTTACTTCACCTGTGAATTATCCGCTAATCTGCGTAACAGATTTCTACCTTCGCTCCTAATGCAACACATAGCAAAATTCGGTCCTCAGACCAAATTGGTACTTCGAACCCCTTCTGTTGCAGGTTTCCAAGTTCGGAGCTACTTCGCCGAAGGCATCCGGAGCTGAGAGATTGGTTCCGGAGGTTGCTGGAACACCCTTCGGTGAGACTATGGGCTTCGCCTACACGCTTCGCTCACACACTTCGTCGCTTCAAGATTCGCCACGCTTGTACCTCGCTCTAGACAAAGTCAAGCCAACGCGCGGCGTTTGGGTCATTATTTTGTACTTCGCTGTATCAGAGACTTCGCGCCGAACCCCACCATTCGGAGGTGATTTTCGTGTCTAGATCTGTTCGGAGTTCATCTTCGACCAGGCTAGTCCAAATGCCAAAGGTACCCTTTGGCAGGACACTTCGCACTAGACGCCGAAGGTATACTTCGGTGACCTCCTTCGCACCAGACTGCGAAGAAGACAGGCTCCGACCGGTTTGCTGATTTATTCTGTTTAAATATATTTCTTTCGGCTAATTGGATTATTTTGTGTAATCTGATTGCCTTGTGACTCCACCCCCGTTATCGCGATGTTGGTGCTGCGTCACGCTTAGGCCTGTCCCTAAGTATCCGCACACTTTTGGATCGTGGAACTAACCCAAGTGAGGGGGCACGTTTTCGTGTCAACAATATCTCTATGGGTCAGAATGTCTTCTAGGGACAACCAAGATGCTTCTCCTCTTATTTGAGGTACTGAACAACATGTTCAGGAAGACCTTGCTTGCCAAGCAAGGGGATGCCATTATCTACTATCCAATGCCAGAAATCTGCTAAGTGCTATGAGGGAGGAACAACCTCCATTCATTGTGGCTCACTTCTTGTGGAGTGAAATATGGAACTTCTATGTCATGCCCAAGAGGAGACTTATCTATGCTCCATACATTTAGAAGATCATCAACACTGTCACTCGCTTAAAGATGGTCACATAAGTGGAGCACTGTGATATCACTCGCAGAGCGCCCAAGGCTCTAGATCCAGCTCTAGCTTCAGATTAGGTTGCTCCAGTGTCATCTTGCCATCTAGCTCAGTTAAGTTGATAGGCCTCCAGATCCATATCCTCGCCTTCCTCGTCTCCCATCAAGAGGATGCTCTTGAAGATCTTCACCATGTGCTGTGGCATCTCAGTTTCCATGGATGCTCAAAGAGAGGTATCTAGGGAGATCTACAAGACTGTGAATGCAGCTCAGGAGCATGCCGTTGAACCTCCTTGGGCCCCTTGGCCTGCTCGATATGATGATTTTGTTGCTACCATAGGAGCAGAGCTCAGTGATGATCCATATGCCTACTTCTTTGGTGCTACAGATGTCGTTCCTTAGCAGCCGCCTCAGCCTCAGCATCAGCCTCAGCCTCAGCCTCAGCCTCAATCTTCAACTTATGAGGAGGCTTCCTATAGCGGTGATGATGATGAGAGTGTCTCTGTGTGATCCTCGTGTTTTCTATCTTTTTGGTGTCTTTGATGCCAAAGGGGAGAAAAGTCAAAGAATTCGAGTTAGTTTAGTTAGTTCACTTCTCTATCCGTGTCATGAACACTTGGGTTGTAATAATGTTGAACCACTATTTACTCTATTCTTGTGTATTACATGGATGCGTTGAACTTTTATGGATGCTTAATTTGCTTCAAGTTTAATGTTAATTGTTATGAACTTGTGATTTGTGGAAAATATGAGCTAATTGTGATGAATTGTGAATATATAATGTGATTAGTTAGAGATGCCCTAAATGCTATATGTGTTGCTTGTGAACTTGTTTATACATTTCGGGGGAGCTAAATTGTCAAATTTGCATCTCTTGTATCAAGTTTATCATTTCTTTGATCATGTTATCATCAATCACCAAAAAGGGGGAGATTGAAAGTGCATCAAGGTGGTTCTAGGCCCCTATTTTATTTTGGTGTATTAATGAAAATATTGATCAAATTCTACTAATTAAGTTGCTAAGATGATTGCAGATATTTCACAAGAAAAGTGATTTCCGTTGAAACAAATTTGGAGAAGAAGCTCCATTTGGTCCAAATAGGCTCAAAGGTTAAAAATATTGTTTTATTCTTCACATTGAGTCTAGGATCGCCGTACTATTAAGAGGGATGCATTTGGGTTTTGTTCCAAAGCTTTGTGCTCAATGAAAAACTTTTTTGAAAGATTTTTGGACAAGTTCAAACTGAGTTCTAGATTTTTTTATACTGATCAAAACTTCTGGTTTCTATCAGAACTTCTGATTTGAGCTCTCGGGTTAAAAATTAAAATGCACCGGAACTTCCGGTTTGGATCAGATCTTCGGATTTGAGCTCTTGGCCTTGAATTTATCATTCCATCAGAAAAGTCTCACACATGTGGACAAAAACAACAATGTGGAGGATGGAGTTGGGATTCAAGTTGTAAAGCGAAATGTCGTAGTGATGAACACCTCAAAAGAAGAATGCACTAGCAACACAAAATGACGAGAGAAGAAGGAATCAAAAACCACGAGCTCGTGGGTGTCGGGAGATGGGAATGACTCGTCGCCGGCTACGCACCACGAAGAAAAAGCTTCGGTGGATATCGTCGTAGTCCTCTAGCACAGACACCACCTCCTCTATCACCGATGACGGTCAGAACTCCTTCGCTCAATCGACTAATCTAGTAGAAGTCGCCGCCATCGAAGCCTTGGAGGAAGACACCAAACGTTTGATATTGAATAATCGGTGAGCTTTGCGATAGTAAACCAGATAGTTGCAATGTCGATTACAATTGCAGGGCACTAGGGGGTCGAATAGAGAAGTTGCAGAAACTGGGAGTATATCCTCGAACATTGACTCTTCAGATAGCTTCTTTGCCAGCTAAGATGGAAGACTTATCTTCTTTCTCATTAGATTAGTCTTTTACCGTTTTAGCCCTATTAAAGGTACCGAATAGTTTCCACTATGTCGATTGTAATAGAGGGGTAAAAGGGTCTTTTCCTTAAGGTTTTGGCCTATAAATACCCCCCGTTTTACCCTATAATGAGGATCGAATACCTAATTATTCAATACACGTCTTCGAACTATTTTGAGCTATTATCCACTTCGGAGGCTTAAAATAGTTTACTTCACAAACACTTCGTTTGTTAGTTTCTAAACTTCAGAAACCTGTTAGTGTAATCTTTTACGCCAACAGTTGGTGCCGTCCGTGGGGAACCTAGTCCAAAAAACTTCGATCTCTACCAAGTTCTCAAACCATGCCTCCCAAGCGGAGTTTAGGTGGTAGCCCTACTCGGAGGTCCCCTCGGACCTCCGGAGCAAGATCTTCAAACACAGTTGAGGTCGGAGGACCTTGTACGTTTCCTCCACCTCAGACTCCGGAAGGAATTCCCCTTCCTCGAGCTTACGGAGTTCCTCCCCCAACTCCATCCATACTTCGGCCAACCGGAGTTCCTCTTCCACCTAAAGTTCCACTTCAAACTGATGCATACAGTTCTCAAGACCCGGAAGGTCCTTCCGGAGATGATGAAGATGGTCTTGCCAGTCTCCAAGCTGAAGTAGCAAGGTGGCAGCAAGAAGCCGCATACAGGATTTGTTCTCAGGCCACCCCAGTCATCCCCGAAGTGCCCCAAGACGACGAACTTCCTTATCCCGAAGCCTCGGAGAACGCTTCCTTCGACAGTGAGTCTCTGTAGGACCGAAAGTAGCGACCAGAGGGGGGTGAATGGGCGCCTAAAAGGTTCTTTCGAACAATGGCCAGCTCCCAACACCCAACGCACCTCAAAAGACTTGGCAGCAAGACGTAAACAGATCGCCAAAACCTAAGAGTATCTAGCCTAGAAACGACCGGTGTTCTAAACAAAGAGACACCAACATAGTGCTAATAGGCAAAATAATCAAAGCATTCAAATCATGGCAGATCAAAACTTCACAGAAATAAATCACAATAATTGACTGAGAGATTACTGTTCAAAGTTGTCTCCAGTAAGTTACTTGGCGAAGCCTGCAGTGTCGAAGCCTGTAGAGTCGAAGCCTGCTTCAAAGCCTGCGGATTCAGAGCCTGCGGATTCGAAGCCTGCAGATTCGAAGTCTGCTGATTCGAAGCCTGTAGATTTGAAGTCTAATGATTCGAAGTCTGCTGATTCGAAGCCTACAGATTCGAAGCCTACTGATTCGAAGTCTGCAGATTCGAAGCCTGTAGATTCGAAGTCTGTAGACTCGAAGTTATCTGATTTGAAGCCTGCTGATTCGAAGTCTGCTGATTCGAAGTCTGCAGATTCGAAGCCCGCAGATTCGAAGTCTACTGATTCGAAGTCTGCTGATTTGAAGTCTGCTGATTCGAAGCATGCTGATTCGAAGCCTGCAGATTCGAAGTTTGCTGATTCGAAGTCTGCTTCACAGAGTTGGACTTCATAGAAGAAAAGGGACTTTGGCCCTATCAACTCTATCAAAAAGCAACACAGGAAAAGCAAGGCTAAAGTACTAGCACACTGTAGCTACAGGAAAGTAGTACTACTTGCTACCAGCCACAAGAACTAGTACTCTTGTGAAGAACAAACATAAGCCACAAAGAAGCTTCTGCTCAGGAATAAATTAGTTGTGTGCAAATCGAACCAACAGAACCTTAAATGAAGTAATGCGCATGAGAATCGATAGGAATAAAAGCTTCCAAACAGTAAAGAGCCAAATGAATCTCAGGAAGAACAGGGGGTTGCGTGGCGGCGCACATAGGGAGAGAGAGAGCAGGAAACACAAAATGACCCAATAGAATAAGAAGTGTTTTCAGCAAAAGGGTGACCTAACCCTAGGGATTGGGGCCCTATTTATAACCAACCCAACACTAGGAATTTTGCACCAGCCACCTAGGGTTTTTTACAGACGCTGAAATAAAGGAAAAGACTCAACTGCCCTTAGGAATTTTTACAGACTCGACTGACTGACTATGGGCCTAGAGATACAGATGACTTATCCGGAAGCTAAGCTTTCGTAGCGACTACGGCTTCTCTTCTAGACAGTCCGATACAAGATCAATGGTCATCAGTTTTCCGCCGAAACTGACAAAGCCTCCACCGGCTTTGCACCAGGTACCTAGATTGGGCCGGCCTGATTCCGCAGCTCTCTCAGCCCAGCAATCGCTCACCGCCCGTGTACCTGAGTCAATCCTGGTCAACAGCCCAATGGGTCTTCTGCTGCTCCTAGCCCATGTACCCGGATTGGGTCAGCCCGACTTCGCAGCCTCCTCTGCCCGACAATCGCTTGCTGCCCGTGTACCTGAGTCACACACGGCCCATTAAACAGCAGATCTTCACACTTCTCAGTCCTCTTTGACTATCATTGACAATGACTCATCACATCTGGAGCCATGAGGCCCACGCTATTCAGCATGGCTCCTCAGTCTCCACTGCATCCTGAGTTACAGAAAGTGCGCTACAATCCTAAGTTTAAAACTTCGAAGCTCTGCAAATATTCTGGAGATGAAGACCCTAGGGAGTTCTCCCGTTCTTATGCATTAGCAATTGAGGCCAGTGGAGGAGTGCGAGACACCATGGCCAAATGTTTTCCTCTAGCTCTTGAAGGGGTGGCACTGCGGTGGTTCTGGTCCCTGAAGCCAGGGTCAATCAGAACCTGGGAACAATTAAGGAAGAAGTTTATAAGCAACTGTCAGGGTACCTTCGTACCCCCAATGTCAACAGGAAGTCTTTTCCAGGTGAAGCAGCTCCCCGGAGAGACTTTAAGGCAGCATTTCAAGCGATTCGCCCATACGAAGTCGCAAATTCGAGGGTTAACTACATCCTCCGTAGATGATGCAGCTCGAGAGAGAGTTACCCATGAGGGCCTCCTTGATAAACTTCACCGGAAGCATATATCTTCTGTTGCTCAGTTGATGTCTTATTTCGAAGAGTATGCAAGGTCAAAAGAAGGGTGGTCGGAGAACTGTTGCAACTCCGTCAATCCTCAAGAAGTCAAGCTGGAAGTGAAGACTTCAATACCGTCGTAGGGGCCTAGCTTTGAAGTTCAGCATGACAGGTGTCGGGGGCAAAAACATTCTCATTCAGAAGTCTTGAACATTGCACCTCCGCAGAAATTTGCCCCTAGGACTTCGCAACCTTCAGGAAGCAAGACCAGCGGCTGGAGGCCGCCAGGTGATGAGGACATCACTTCACATGATACACACATGGAGCCTCCACCTACAATTCAATTACAAGGACCAATCACACGCGCCCGTGCCCGTCGCTTGAACCGTGAGGTTAATTCTTTCCTTAGCAACTATGTTAATATTTGTTTGGATGGGATGCTACTGAATACTAGTGATATTTGTTGCTTAGGAATATGGGAGATGGAATAGAAGAGTTGGAGTTGAAGACGGAGTCGCACGGATGATTTGAAGTCAAGAATTCGCTGGTTCGGACTACATCGACCACCATGCACCAAAATGGGCATAACTTTCTCATACGAAGTCCGATTGGCGCGTTCTTGGACTTTTTGGAAAGCTAAGGAGAAGATGGATCTTTTGGCGTTGGTTTCGCCTCATTTGGAGTCTCGGGCCGTCCTGTGTGTTTGAAACAGTCCTGCGTGACAGAATTGGGCCGTGTTGGCCCATAGTCCGAGTCTGTACGTCTTCTAGCCCATAGTCAGAGTCTGTACATCTTCTACAGGCTGCCCACGCCTTATTTACTCATGCCAGTTGCCTTTAGGGTTAGGTTTTGCTTTGTTTGCATCTACACTTGTGTGTTTAGATCCCGCTCCTGTACCGGACCGATTGGCTTCTGCATCAGCGTTTGTGAAATCTCTCCTTTTCATAGTTTATCTGTGATTTGGCTATCGACTTGTGTTCTTCCTGTTCTTGCTTGTGTTCTTGGGTTCGCTTGCAGGAATTAGCCTTCGTGGTGAGGTCAATCGCATCCTGCGTGGTTGATAACCAATGGAGACGGTGGTGTAGCGATTGCAAGGTTTTGATCCGCCGGACCGGAGCCTTGGATCGTCAACGTCGAGATTCTCCACCAATCCAAGTTATCCTTACCTAGCGGAAGATCGGGACCAATACCCCATTAGTTGGTATTAGAACTCAGATTTCCCATTAGGTAATCTCGATCTTCTTTTATTTTACCTAGAGTCCAGAAAACCCTCACAAAAATCCCCACCGATAACCCCTTTGTGCCTTGCGATTTTAATTTCAGTTTTTAACCTTGTTGAGTTTGTGTTCTTGGTCGAGTCTTGTTGCTGGTTTAGTAATCCCTTTGTGTTGTTTGAGTAGTAGTTGGTCTTGTGTCTCAAAAAAAATTCCCCACCCGAAAACCCCCCTCCACAACCCTACTCGTTTTCCACATCGAGTCTTTGTGACCCCCTTCGGTAAAACAGGCATAACTTTTGGTCGTTTGTCAGAAAAATCTGAAATTTTTGAGAATCTTCTTGACCCAATTTGGAGCCTTCATTTGAATTGCCAAAAAATCAGGAAGATAAAGAAAAAAATTGGTCAAAGTTTTTGCTTGCCGTTCAGCGAACTTGTTGAATTTCTGTGAACCACATCCCACCTCAGTTGCAGGTGCCAATTTTTGTGGTTGCATCTCTTGTCATCCTTGTTCAAAAAAATAGAGTGAAAAAAAACGGTTCTGTCGATTGCTTGTCCGATCTCTTGTCCGATCCCTTGTCCGATCAGCGGCAGCGGTTCTGTCGATTACTTGTCCGATCTCTTGTCCGATCCCTTGTCCGATCAGTGGCAGTGGTCCTGTCGATTGCTTGTCCGAACTATTGTCCGATCCCTTTTCCGATCCACTTGAGTTTTGTGCACATAGTTTCCTTCTATTGCTTGAATTTTCACCTTGGGAGCACCAAGGCCAGCAACTTTGACGAGTACTAGGGAACACTTATTGAACTTGGTTTAACTGTTATTACTATCGCTATTCCTTGCTACTCACTTTGCCTTCCGAGCTACACCTTTCTCTTGGTCAGGACAGGTTCACATCTTGCAATCGCCTCCACCCTCCACTTGGTTCATCACCTGTAGGCCGGTGACCTCACTGCGGCGTGGTAAGAACACTTGCAAGCGTGGGTAAGGCGGTTGACGGATTGCTTCCACCACACATCCACCACCCCACCTAGTTGCTTTCCATAAGGATTATTCTTTGTTGTTTTGTCTTTTCACTAACATGGCAGATAACAGCGGTACCCCTCCATCTGATTTTAATGACTGTGTCTCACGAAGTGCTCTACTAGAGTCTCGGCGGCAGACCCAACATTCCATCGAACGTCTCGCGCGTACTGTGGCTGACCTAGTGGACCGGATGACTGCCCTAGAGAATCGCTTGCCTGCTGCACAAGCCGGCGACGACCATGTCGAGGAGGAAGACGACCATATTGAAGAGGAAGACGACCTATCCTATGCCGGGAACAATGGCATTGACCCTGACGAGGCTGCACGTCATCCCTTTTAGTTCAATCATCAAGGTATGGGCGGCCACCGCAACCGCCATCCACGAGGTAACAATGACAACCACATGAACAGTGATCCCTACTCCAAGGTAAAATTTTCAGTACCTCATTTTGCTGGCACCTATGATCCAGATGCATATTTAGATTGGGAGATGTCAGTCGAACAAAAATTTAATGCCCACATGGTTCCTGCTATCCACCGCGTGCGCTTAGCTACTAGTGACTTCACTGGATATGCTCTTCTTTGGTGGACTGAAATAGTTCAGGTTGGCAATGAACCACAAAATTGGGGTATGTTAAAATGGCAAATGCGTGGTAGATGGGTTCCTCCTTCATATAAACGTGATTTGAGAAAAAATTGCAGCGCCTAAACCAAGGAAATAAATCGGTAGAGGAGTATTATCAGGAGTTGCAAATAGGTTGCATGCGTGCTGAAATTGAGGAGGACAATGAGGATAAAATGGCCCGTTTTTATGGTGGTTTAAGATGTGAAATTTAGGATATCATTGATTATAAAGAATACAATACTATCACTCGCCTTTTCCACCTTGCTATGCTTGCAGAAAAAGAATTGCAGTGTCGCCAACAACCACAACGCAGCATGAGGACCAACATTGGTGGTGCTACTTCACGCTCAAGTGGGCAGCAGCAACGACCACCACCACCACATTCTCGACCGGTGGCTACATCAGCACCTTCTACATCTACAGCCTAGGCTGAGAGCTCCAAGGCTAAAGCATTCAAGGCGCCAGCCAAGCCCACCTCCTCGGCGGCCTCTACTGCACGTTCTGCAGCGATCTAGTGTCACCGATGCAAAGGATTTGTCCACGTTATGAAGGACTGCCCTAGCCAGCGGGCTTATATCGCTACGGAAGACGGTGGCTATGTAAGTGCTAGTGATGTTGAAGATGAATACGCACTTACTGCTAATATTGCAGGAGATTACGATGCTTCCGACGATGATGCTGTTTTTGCACCGAATGCCTCTGCCGACCATGAAGCACTTATTGTACAACGCGTCTTGAGCACTCACATGGAGCAGGATGATCGGGCACAACGAAATAATCTGTTTCAGACCTTCTTCATCGTCAATGACCGTCGTGTACATGTCATCATCGACAGCGGTAGTTGCAACAATTTGGTGAGCCACGACATGGTAACGAAGCTTCAACTTCCCACACGTGCGCATCCACACCCTTACCATGTGCAATGGTTCAACAATAGCAGTAAGGTCAAGGTAACACAAACTGCTCACATCAAATTTTCCATTGGTTCATACTTCAGAGTTGCTGATTTTGATGTAGTACCAATGCAAGCATGTTCTCTGTTACTTGGTAGACCTTGGGAGTATGATACTGATGCTACACACCATGGTAGGAGCAATAAGTACACATTTATGTATAAAGGAAAGAAAGTTACATTGCTTCCTATGACTCCTGCTGAAATTGTGAAATTTGAACAAGAAAAACATGCTAGGGACGCACAAAAGAGCAAACAACCTTCTGAAAATCAGCAAGTAGTCAAAACACTTTCGAGGCAATAGAAAGATAAATTTGCTTCTCCTTCTTCATCACAAGTTATTAATCTGAAAGGACGTGTCATGCTTGCAACTAAAACTGATCTTGCTAAAATATGTGATGATACTCCCATGATATATGGCTTGATTTGCACGAACATGCTATTTTCACTTGCGAACATTCCTAGCTCTGTTCCTGTTGCAGTCACTGACCTTTTGCAGGAGTTTAACGATGTTTTTCCTGCTGAGATACCACCCGGGCTGCCACCGATACGCGGCATCGAGCACCAAATTGATTTGATCCCGGGAGCGTCTCTTCGTAATCGTGCAGCGTACCGTACCAATCCAGAGGAGACAAAAGAAATTGAGCACCAAGTACAGGACCTTCTTGATCGTGCGTACGTCCGTGAAAGCCTTAGTCCTTGTGCAGTACCCGTTCTTTTGGTGCCTAAGAAAGATGGTAGTTGGCGCATGTGTGTTGATTGTCGTGCTATTAATAATATCACCATTCGATATCGACACCCTATTCCTAGATTGGATGACATGCTTGATGAGCTTAGTGGTGCCATTATCTTTACTAAGATCGATCTCCGTAGTGGCTACCACCAAATTCGCATGAAACTAGGTGATGAATGGAAAACTGCTTTTAAAACAAAGTTTGGATTATATGAGTGGCTTTTCATGCCTTTTGGACTTACTAATGCACCTAGTACCTTCATGCGCTTGATGAATGAAGTTCTATGGCACTTTATAGGACGCTTTGTGGTTGTATACTTTGATGATATCTTGGTTTATAGCAAGTCTCTCACTGAACATGTTGAACACCTACGTGTTGTTTTTTCCGTCCTCCGTGAGGCTAGAATGTTTGGTAACCTTGAGAAGTGCACGTTCTGCACGGATCGAGTTGTGTTTCTTGGATATGTTGTCACTTCACAGGGTATTGAGGTTGACGCGGCAAAGGTAGAAGCAATCAACATCTGGCCGCAACCCCAAACTATCACAAAGGTACGTAGTTTTCTTGGTCTTGCAGGTTTCTACCGGCGTTTTGTGAAAGATTTCAGCACCATAGCCGGTCCTTTGCATGAGTTGACCAAGAAGGGAGTCACTTTTACTTGGGAACCAGCACAAGAACAAGCTTTTGCCACACTCAAAGATCGTCTTACACATGCACCTCTACTTCAGCTACCCGACTTCAGTAAGCCTTTTGAGTTAGAATGTGATGCTAGTGGTTTTGGAATAGGAGGTGTGTTGCTACAAGGAGGTAAACCCGTGGCCTATTTTAGTGAGAAATTACATGGTCCACAGTTGAATTATTCTACCTATGATAAGAAATTATATGCCTTAGTGCGTGTGCTTGAAACTTGGCAACATTACCTTTTGCCTAAGGAGTTTATTATTCATTCAGATCATGAAGCATTGAAGCATATACGTAGTCAAGCAAATCTGAATAAACGACATGCTAAATGGGTAGAATTTATTGAGACTTTTCCATATATCATTAAGCATAAGAAAGGGAAAGATAATGTGATTGCCGATGCTTTATCTAGACGTTATACATTGCTTTCTCAACTTGATTATAAGATCTTTGGTTTAGAAACATTGAAGGACATATATGCTACTAATTTGGACTTCAAAGATGCTTTTGCAAATTGTACAGATGACCGTGCTTGGAACAAATATGTGCTGAATAATGGATATCTTTTTCGTGCTAACAAGTTATGTGTGCCGGCTAGCTCTCTTCGCTTGTTGTTATTACAGGAAGCACATGGTGGTGGTTTGATGAGTCATTTGGGATCAAAGAAAACCGAAGATGTGCTGTCCACACACTTCTATTGGCCTAGGATGAGACGAGATGTTGAGCGCTATGTGGCACGATGCACTACTTGCAATAAAGCTAAGTCCCGTCTAAACCCACATGGTCTTTATATGCCTCTGCCAGTTCCTAGTGTACCTTGGGAGGATATTTCTATGGATTTTGTGTTAGGATTATCTAGAACTAAGAGGGGGAGGGATAGTATTTTTGTGGTGGTAGATCGGTTCTCTAAAATGGCGCATTTTATACCTTGTCACAAGAGCAACGACACTACCAATGTCGCTGATTTGTTTTTCAGAGAGGTCGTACGCTTGCATGGAGTTCCCAATACCATCGTTTCAGATCGTGATGCTAAATTCTTGAGTCATTTTTGGAGGACGTTGTGGCATAAGTTGGGGACGAAGCTGTTGTTTTCTACTACTTGTCACCCACAAACGGATGGGCAAACGGAGGTCATCAACCGCACATTGTCCACCATGTTGAGGGCTGTTTTGAAGACCAACTTGAAGCTCTGGGAAGAGTGTCTACCTCATATTGAGTTTGCATATAATAGGTCAGTACACTCCACTACTAAGGTAAGTCCGTTTCAAGTGGTCTATGGCTTTAATCCGCGTGCTCCTATTGATTTGCTACAATTACCACCATCTAAAAAATTGAATTTTGATGCTAATACACGTGCTGAATTATTGCTTAAGATGCATGAAACTACTAAAGCAAACATAGAGAAAATGAATGAGAAATATCGTGCTTATGGTAGTAAGGGTAGAAAAGAGATAACATTTGAACCGGGTGATCTTGTTTGGTTGCACTTGCGCAAGGATCATTTTCCTGATTTGAGAAAGACTAAATTGATGCCCCGTGCTGATGGTCCTTTCCGTGTGCTTGAGAAGATAAATAATAATGCATATAAACTTGAGTTACCTGCAGCTTTTGGGGTTAGTCCCACATTTAACATTTCAGATTTAAAGCCCTATTTGGGAGATGATGATGAGCTTGAGTCGAGGACGACTCCAATTCAAGAGGGGGAGGATGATGAGGACATCACTTCACATGATACACACATGGAGCCTCCACCTACAATTCAATTACAAGGACCAATCACACGCGCCCGTGCCCGTCGCTTGAACCATGAGGTTAATTCTTTCCTTAGCATCTATGTTAATATTTGTTTGGATGGGATGCTACTGAATACTAGTGATATTTTGTTGCTTAGGAACATGGGAGATGGAATAGAAGAGTTGGAGTTGAAGACGGAGTCGCACGGATGATTTGAAGTCAAGAATTCGCTGGTTCGGACTACATCGACCACCATGCACCAAAATGGGCATAACTTCCTTATACGAAGTCCGGTTGGCGTGTTCTTGGACTTTTTGGAAAGCTAAGGAGAAGATGGATCTTTTGGCATTGGTTTCGCCTCATTTGGAGTCTAGAGCCGTCCTGTGTGTTTGAAACAGTCCTGCATGACAGAATTGGGCCGTGTTGGCCCATAGTCCGAGTCTGTACGTCTTCTAGCCCATAGTCCGAGTCTGTACGTCTTCTACAGGCTGCCCACGCCTTATATACTCACGCCAGCCGCCTTTAGGGTTAGGTTTTTCTTTGTTTGCATCTACACTTGTGTGTTTAGATCCCGCTCCTGCACCGGACCGATTGGCTGCTGCATCAGCGTTTGTGAAACCTCTCCTTTTCATAGTTTATCTGTGATTTGGCTATCGACTTGTGTTCTTCGTGTTCTTGCTTGTGTTCTTGGGTTCGCTTGCAGGAATTAGCCTTCGTGGCGAGGTCAATCGCGTCCTGCATGGTTGATAACCAACGGAGACGGTGGTGTAGCGATTGCAAGGTTTTGATCCGCCGGACCGGAGCCTTGGATCGTCAACGTCGAGATTCTCCACCAATCCAAGTTATCCTTACCTAGCGGAAGATCGGGACCAATCCCCCATTACCAGGGAAGCCGGCTGGTAAAGCCCAGGCCTTCTTCTACTGTGTCCATGGTGAGAATCGAAGTCACGCAACTGATGCGTGCAAATCTATACTCGCTTTAAGAGGCGAGTACCTTGAAAGAACTTCGGGTCGAGGCACTACTGACCGAGTTCCTCCTGAGGTGCGTCCGGAGCCTGTCCAGGATGTGGCACGTATAGATAACTTCAACCCTACAAGGCAACCTCCAGTGGTCAATGTTATGCCACCTCCGAAGTAGGAAGCTGGTCAAGATCGAGGGAAAAGAGTAGTCCTCCCCATTTCCGGAGGAGGGACTCTTGGGAGTATGTCGAAGAGGCAGAGAAGAGAATATGTCCGAGAAGTGGGCCATATTGGAACTTCTTCGTCTGCAGCTACCATGCCTGAATGGTCCCATGTGTCAATATCTTTCTCCGTAGATGATGCAGCGGGCATAAAGTTTCGACATGCAGATCCACTTGTCATCACTGCCGATATAGTAGGGACTAAAGTCTAGAGAGTACTGATTGATGGAGGGAGTTCAACAGATATTATCTTCATCCAAGCCTTCGATCAACTCTACATCTCCAGAAAGCATCTTCTCCTAGCAGCTCGTCCATTACAAGGCTTCACAGGGCCCCCTCTCAATGCCCTCGGCCAAATAGGTCTAGAGGTCACTTTCGGAGAGGGGCTACTGGCCAGAACGGAGGAAGTGATTTTTGATGTTGTGGATGCCCTGTATGCATACAATGTTATCTTCGGGAGGGGCATGTTGAATCAGTTCGGAGCTGTGGCGCATCATAATTATATGTGTATGAAGATGCCCACACAAGCGGAAGTGCTCACTGTTTTCGGAGATTAGGCCACTGCGCGAAGAGCGTAATATGGTCATGGCCCTCCTCTTGACCCGAGATGGGTGAACAGCGTGCAAGGCGGCCCGAAGGATATTTTTGCTTCAGGTGAACCTTCGAAGAAGTCCTTCCCAAGGCCAAGCCCTAAAGGGGAGATTATAACGAAGGTTATTGTCAAGGACGGCAAAGACTGTTCATTTCAGTTTGGCAAAGATTTGCCTCCAGATGTCGCTACTTCGTTAGAAAAAGTAGTTGGAGAGAATTTAGATGTCTTTGCCTAGTATGATGAGTACATTACCAGAGTCAGTCGGGATATTATTGAGCATAGTTTACTTGTGAACCAGAAGGTTCGGCCTGTCCGGCAAGGACTCCGGAAGCTATCTACGGAGAGGGCCCTCCTTGCTAAAGATGAAGTGGAAAAGTTGCTGAAGGCTAGGATTATTAGGGAAGTAGGTCATACGGAGTGGCTAGCCAACCCAGTGTTCGTTAGGAAGAAATCTTCTGGGAAGTGGCGCATGTGTATTGACTTTACATCTTTGAATAAACATGCCCCTGTGATCCCTATCCCATGCCCCGAATTGATCAACTGATTGACTCCACTGCTGGTTCGGAGTTATTAAGCTTCCTTGACGCGTATTCCGGCTATCATCAAATTTGGCTAAAGCGCGAAGATGAAATTAAGACAAGCTTCGTAACCCCTTCAGGAGTCTTCTGCTATGTAACAATGCCCTTTGGCTTAAGAAATGCTGGGGCAACTTTTTCGAGGTTAATTGCTAAGGCTCTAGGTCATCAAATAGGTCGCAATATAGAAGCCTATATGGATGACATTGTAATAAAGAGTGCTTTAAAGCACCAACATAGTATAGACTTAGCAGAAACATTCAATAGCCTTCGGGCATGTGGAATCCGTCTTAACCTCGAAAAATGTATCTTCGGAGCTCAGGCTGGAAAATTGTTAGGGTATCTAGTTTCAAGCAGAGGGATCGAAGCTAGCCCCACTCAAATAACTGCGTTACAAAGGATGGCCCCTCCAGAAAATTTGAAGCAAGTGCAAAAGTTGACTGATCGTCTTGCAGCAGTTAGCAGATTCTTAGCAAGGTCTGCGGAGAGAAGTTTGCCCATTTTCAAAGCATTGAAGGGGTCCAAAGATTTTGCATGGACACCGGAGTGTCAAAAGAGTTTCAATGATATTAAGAATTATCTCAGTAACCTCGCTACACACACGGTGCCCATTGCGGATGAAACCATACTCCTTTACCTTGCGGCTACTGGCTCCGCTGTTAGTGCAGTCCTTGTTAGAGAAGTTGATTTCAATGGGAAGTTGGTACAGAATCCAGCCTATTTTGTATCTGAAGCATTGTTCGAGCAAAAAACAAGATATTCCGAGCTTGAGAAATTCACTTATGCTCTAATAATGGCTTCGAGGAAGTTAAGACATTATTTCCTGGCACATAATGTGATTGTACCAACGTCATATCCTTTGGGAGATATGCTCCAAAGTAAGGATTCCACAGGAAGAATTGGGAAGTGGGCTGTTGAATTAGCACCCTTCGGCATCTCCTTCGTGGCAAGGACAGCAATTAAGTCACAAGTGTTGGCAGATTTTGTGGTAGAGTGGACTCCCCCTGCAGTATGGGCTTCGGAAAAGCCAAGTGAAGGAATTGGACCATATACTCCGATGGAGCTTTCCAAGCATCTGGAGCAGGTGTCCGGAGCAGTAATAATTTCGCCTTCAGGGCAAAAAGCAATGTACTCCGCAAGGCTCAACTTTAAGTCCACCAATAATACAACGGAGTATGAAGGAATTTTGTAGGACTTCGAAAGGCACGTGCTTTGGGGGCTACAAGAGTTGTTACTAAAACAGATTCTCAAATTGTAGTAGGGCACGTAGATAAGAGTTTTCATGTTCGTCATCCACAGATTGCAAGTAGTTGGAAGAGATCCGTAAGATTGAAGCAACATTTCAAGGGATTTCCATTTGAAGTATACCTAGAGCTGAAAATACGCAAGCTGATATCTTGGCAAAAGCCGCAGCCGGAGCTATGGACATTCCTGAAGAAGCTTTTACGAAGAGCTCAGTGCACCTTCGGTAACCACAGATCCCTTCTGCGGAAGTATGTTCCCCTTTGCTCCGATGCATATCGCGAAAGCCAAAGGTCA
>JAAALK010000080.1:75310635-75493471 GCA_019279435.1 Zizania palustris
GTATGATACACTTAAATTTTGTCATAGTATATATGTGAGTTTCACACTGAAGTTTCCATTATGTATTTGATTGATTGATTTAGTACCGGTGTTTTGAGAATTTGGAGTAACTTCATGTTTGGAATTAATTCTAACCATTCAAAATTTGGGTTTGCTTGACCATCCAGCCGACTGCCACGTCTTCGACACCACCACGCCGAAGCCCGCTGGTCCACCTGGACACTGCCTCCTGTCCTGCCTGTCCCTACCTACGAGGTATTCACTTTATTCATAGTATGTTAAGTTTATTAATGTTGTTTTTGTGTTATTAGTAATGTTTATACTTGAAAATTAATGTGTTATTATGCTATTACATTTTCTTCTTGTATTAACTTTTATTTTGTTGATGATTTCATTAGGGTGACTATTATTATAGTTCCGTATGTGATGTTCTTTTTTCATATGCAATGTTGAGCTATTATACTATTAAATTTATTCTTGTATTTATTTGTAGTTTGTTGATGATTTCATTAGGGTTATTAGTATTACATATACTTATTTATATATTCTTTTCGTATGAACTTTTGTATGTGACAAAAACGTAAGTAGTACATGTAACGAAACCTATGTGTCACCCATTTCAGACCAACATGTCAACATGTCTCACATGTGTCATGTGTGTGAGATGTGTAGGTCTGGAATTGTACATTTTTGGATAGCCTCAAAGTGGGCGACAGAGTGTGGTATTTAATATGAGTCAAGAGTCCGAATGAGATTTCAGTGTCATAACCTTGTTGTTCTACATTGACCATTATCAGGCATGAAATTGGAGAACAGTGGGGTTATGCTACTGAAATTTCGTTCGGACTCATGGCTCATCATAAATACTACTTTCAGTCGGTCACTCTTTGGTGGGTTTAGGACATGTCTTTTCCTATAGACATGGGGCCATGGTATATACAAACGTCTAGTACTTATGATGCATTCTCGATTGAATGAATGTTTTTCCTCTAGAATGGTTGAGGACCGACGGTGGATGTATAATGGTTGGAGTAAAAGTAGAGCTCACTTGAAGGAGTGTATGATCAACGCTGGAAAATTTGTTGACCGTCCATTCGCTTTGACAAAAATAAGTGGCGTGATGTGCCATGCATGAAGTGTAGAAATTCTCATTGGCAAAAAAAAACATTGTCACTGCACATTTGCAAGTATGGTGCCCATGCAAGATGTTTGGGTGCACGATGGCGAGAAATTTCATGAAAAAATGGTATTAGTAATGGAAGAAGATGATAGCACAAACGACAATAGAATGAATGAGATGCTAGATGCTATACGGCCGAAGTTTGAAACAAACTTGAGGATCCTCCTACACCAGAGGTTCAAAAGTATTTCGACATCCTTAGATCTTCAGAAGAGGTGTTGCATGAGCACACCAAAGTAACCGTACTCACTTTTGTGACCTTTCTTATGGCCATTAAGTTGAAGTTTGCATTCTCCAAAAATTGTTATAAGCAGCTCATGAACCTAATCAGCGATGTCCTTCCTATGAACCATAATATACCAAAATACATGTACCGATCAAAAAATGCTTTCTTCTCTTGGTATGGAGTATGAGAAGATTGATGTGTGCCATGATAACTGCATGCTTTTCTAGAAAAAAACATAAGAATGAGTTGCAGTGCTTAAAATGTGGTAAACTGAGTTTCGTAGAGGTTGTAAACAAGATGGTGAAAAGGTGATGACACATGTTGCTCATAAGCAACTTTGTTACATGCTTCTTACATCTCAGGTGAAACAATTTTTTTTCTCAAATAAAATCGCTAGGCATATGAGATGGCATAAGGAAGGTGTACGTGAGAACGACCAAGTAATGGTGCACCCATCTGATTGTGAAGCATGGACGGCTCTAAATGATTTTGACGCAGACTTTGCTAGGGATGCGAGGCATGTCCACATCGGGTTGGCAATAGATAGATTCACCTCTTTCAATGTAACCACATTGTTGTACTCTTGTTGGCCTGTCTTTGATATTGCATACAACCTTCCACCTTCGTTTTGTATGAAATATGAATTTATGTTCATGTGTCTCATTATACCTAGTCCAGAGTATCTTAGAACACGCCTCAACATGATGCTAAAGCCCTTAATTATGAGGAGTTGAAACAATTGTGTAAATGAGTGGAAGAATATGACTATGACCAGAAGCAAAAATTCAATTTTTGATTTGTGTATCTGTGGTCGGTCCACGATTTTATGGCATATGATATTTTTTCTGGTTGGAGTTGTCAAGGATGGCTAACATGTCCGATATGTGGTAAGGACACAAATTGTTTCTGTCTTATCTTCGGGGGAGATTTGTTACTTTGATTGTCATAGATGCTTTTTGTCCATGAATCACCCATTTAGGTTGCGGAGCAACACTTTCAAAAAGGACAATGTTGTTGTAAAGGGACCGCCTAGGTGTTTAAGTAGTCTAGAGATTGTTGATATGCTGAATGAGTTGGTCCTTAATGAAAATGTGGATGGATTTGTAGGATTCAGAACTTAACATAAATGGACCCACATATGTGGCTTATGGGAACTGCCGTATGTCAAATCACTGATTCTGATTCACAACATTGACGCCATGCATCAAGAACGTAATGTTGGTGAAAGCATCATAAGCACATGCATGAATTTTGCGGATAGGACAAAAGATAATCTTGAGGCGAGAAGAGATTTAGGTGAGATATGTAATCGACCAACTCTTGAGTTGACAATTAGTGGTGGCAAGCCACGTGCCCCATTTTGTTTAAAATCTAAAGAAAAGAAACAAGTAATGAGGTGGTTGAAAAATTTAAAATTTCCAGATGGTTACATCGTGTGAAAGGCGTTAGCTGAGCTGAGCCATTTTTATAGACAACTTTGTGCTAAAGAAATTAATAAAGATATGATGGAGAAGTTGGAGAAAGAGACAACAATGCTTTTATGTAAATTGGAAAAAATATTCCCTCCAGGATACTTCAATCTAATGCAACATTTACGGGTTCATCTTCCTTATTGAGAAACCATGTTGAAGAACATGAGTTTGATACTCCAGATGTGATGAGTGATTGTCAACGGAAGTCAAGAAGAGACATGAAGACCTGTCATATCTGAGGCGCGTGTGACTCAGGTACACGGGCAACGAGCGACTTCGACTATGGATGAGGACGGACCTCTAATCACTCTTTCTATTTCGATCGAGCCTCCTCAGCTGAGTCTAGAGGTGCCAGTTGCTGACTCTGGTGAGATGACTTCTCAGCCGAGTGCAGAGGAGCCAGTTGCTGACTCTGGTGAGGTGACTTTAGATCACCTAGGATCCTGAGCAGTTCAGCGTGATCACCCTTCAGAGCTCATCATCGGTGATGTTACTGAGAGATCCTTACGGTCTTCAGTTGGTTCTCTTGCTATGTTTGCTGAGTCTACTTTTGTTGCTACTTTTGAGCCCAAAGACGTTTCTCATGCTCTTTCTAATTCAAATTGGATAAATGCCATGCAAGAAGAGCTTGAAAATTTTGTTCGCAATCGGGTTTGGACACTAGTTGAGCTGCCACCTGAATGCAACACCATAGGCACCAAGTCGGTGTTTAAGAACAAACAAGGAGAAGATGAGGTTGTGGTGTGCAACAAAGCGCGATTAGTGGCACATGGCTTTTGCCAAAAGGAAGGTATTGATTTCGAAGAGACCTTCACCCCTGTTGCTCGTCTTGAGTCCATTCGTATTCTTTTGGCCTTTGCTGCTTCTAAATGTTTTAAGCTTTATCAAATGGATGTCAAGAGTGACTTTTTAAATGGGTATATAGAGGAGGAGGTCTATGCTAAGCAGCCCCCCGGTCTCGAGAACCCTAAGTTTCCACGACATGTTTTCAAGTTGCAGAAAGCTTTATACGGTCTAAAGCAAGACCCCAGGGCTTGGTTTGATCGCCTGAAGCAGTTCTTGTTGGAGAAAGGATTTGTGATGGGTTCTGTGGACAAGACTCTTTTCTTGCTTAGAGATGGATCTGACTTATTGGTTGCTCATATTTACATGGATGATATTATTTTTGGTGGTTCTACTAATGAGCTTGTGTCCATGTTTTCTGAGCAGATGCATAGCGAGTTTGAGATGAGTCTCATGGGAGAACTCAAGTACTTTTTAGGGCTCCAGATCAATCAGACCAAGGACGGCATTTTCATCCACCAGGGTAAGTACACACGGGATATGCTAAAGAAGTTTGACTTTGGTGGAGAGTTGAAGCCACAGATGACCCCAATGGGTACATCTGGAGGTCTGGACAAGGACGAGAATGACGTCAAGGTAAACGAGAGAGAGTATCGAGGGATGATCAGATCGTTGCTATATTTGACTGCGACTGTGCGCATCAAGGTATATTCAGTTTGTTGTGGGACTATGCGCGCGCTTTCAGTCTTCACCATGCGCTTCTCATCGGCAGGCTATCAAGCGTATTTTTATGTACCTTACCTATGCGCGTGATCTAGGTCTTTACTATTCAGCATCATCGTCTCTTGATTTATCTGGGCTTTTCGACGCTGATTTTGGTGGGTGCCGGCTAGATCGCAAGTCGACATCCGGTACTTGCTAGTTTCTTGGTTCTTCGCTTGTCTCTTGGTCTTCTCGAAAGCAATCTGGAGTTGCGCTTTATACTACTGAGGATGAGTATATAGCTGGTGCTCATAGTTGGTTTTGATGATTTCTACTTTGCGAGATTTTGGGTTGTTCTTTCCTGCTAGAGTTCCTTTGTTTTGTGATAGCACTAGTGCAATTAGTGTAGTGAAAAAACCCATGTCTTCATTCAAAAACCAAACATATTGATGTGCGCTTTCACTTTTTGAGGGATCAACATGAGAAAGGGGTCATTGATCTTGTTCATGTTGATACTCATCAGCAGTTGGCTGATATTTTTACCAAACCCCTGGATCAGTCTACTTTTGAGCGTTTGCGAGGGGATTTGGGAGTTGTGTATCCTTTCTAGGATACTTTGAGTCAATTTTTTCTTTCTTCTTTATTTTTTATTTAGTCTTTTTGTGTGCGTTCATATCATGCATAATCATCAATCACATTTTGAGCTTGCTTCTGTTATATGATTCATCTGCTTTACTTTCTCTAGCTAGTATATGTTTTTGATTACTTGTCGATGATCATGTTTTGTTTCAGTTCACATGATATATCTGATATTTGTCATATGCATGGCTTTTGTGTTTTAAAATTGAAAATGATCACCATTGCTTCTGGTAACTAGCATGTGTAGGCTGAATGCTTTCGCTATCTTTTACATGCCTAGTAGCTAGATCCTTACTTAGATGCAGATATGCAACTTGGACATTGATATGCTTTAAACATGAAAAATGTGCTATAAAAATGATAAAAATTCTGGAAAAATGAAAAATTTATGCATTTTTATGATTATTAGAAAAGATCTAGGTTGGTTTGCTTTGTCGCATTGCATTGTTCTGGACTGCTTACCATAGCACTTTGGTATGAACTAGACGGTGTAATGTATGCCAAGACCAATTTCTTAAGCTTCTGATGGTCTAGTTCTGGCCCAGGCTTGACTTGGTCGGTTAGCATAAGGTTTGACATGCAAATAACCTCTGGCAGAAATGAAAAATAAAAGGCAAAAAGAAGAAGTCTGAAAAATTAAAAAAGATGACAAGTTTCCTGAAGAACTTTGCTATTGACAATGCTTATCTTGGTATATATCAGTTAGCTTTTGCATCTCATGTGTTACTTTACTTGTCAACTAGAAAATGTGGTGATATTTTGTTTGCAAAAATCGAAAAATATGCGTGCTAATGACTCTCTTTAGATATTATCTATTGCACTGATCATGTCATGTATCTTAGATAATATATCTTTTGCTATACCTGTTAGATGTTGTAATAGCAGTAAATCATATCTAAGAAGCATGCTTTTACACTCCACCTCACCCCATTTGCATTCATGGCATATTTTGAGGGGGAGCTACATTTCAGGGGGAGTCTGTGTCTATGTCTCTTTAGAGTGCATTTAGTATCACTTGATGAGTTCAATTGTCAACAAGGGGGAGAAATTTTGGAGTTTAGGAGACATTTTTGGCTTTCTCTGGGATTTATTTCAAGGGGAGTATTTCAGTCTTTTGTCTTTACTCTGTTATCCTTGTTGGTAGTTCTGAGATTGCACTTGTTTTTGAGTCCTTATTTTTGGTTAACCATAATGATTGTTTTCTTGCTTTTGTTTGTCTTTTGGTCATTAGGGCTAAACATTTATTTTCTTCCTTCTATTTTTCTTTTGTCTTTGTTTTCCTGTTTCCACATGTTTTTCGAGGTTCTGAAGAAGTGCTGAAGAGGGTGTTGACAATGCACTCATTAAGGGGGAGATTGAGAAACCATGTTGAAGAACATGGGTTTGATACTCCAGATGTGATGAGTGATTGTCAACGGAAGTCAAAAAGAGACATGAAGACCTGTCGTTTCTGAGGCGCTTATGACTCAGGTACACGGGCAGCGAGCGATAGCCGGGCAGAGGAGCCGCAGAGTCAGGCTAGCCCAATCCGGGTACATGGGCTAGGAGCGGCAGAGGATCCACTGGTCTATTGACTCGGTTTGACTCAGGTACACGGGCGGCGAGCGATTGCCGGGGTGAGGAAGCTGCGGGGTCAGGTCGGCCCAATCCGGGTACCTGGTGAGAAGACGGTGAACGCTTTGTCAGTTTCGGTGCAAAACTGACAACCTATGATTATTTTGTTTTTAGGACATTAATATTTAGTTTTTAAGTATAGAATATTTTTATTTGTGTTAGTTGATTTTTTCGAGGGTATTTTAGTAATTTCGGAATTTATTTTAGAGTCAGTGTAATTTACCGTAGGGGTAAATTAGTCTTTTTCATGTATTAGGAGTCGCCTATAAATAGGCCCCTACCCCCTAGGGATAGGGTGACTATTTTTAATAGATCAATCTACAGTCCATTTTCGTCTTCCACCGAAAGTCTCTCTCTGAAATTTTCGTCGCCGCTATTATTTTTCTCCTCCAAATGTGTTTTGGCCGCAAGATTTTTCATCTACGCAGGCGGCGTGTGTTTTCTTCTCTGACGCGGTGACGTGCGGAGGAAAGGCGCAGCTGCAGGCGTGATTTTTCTTTTCAAGTGAGTTGCGGCCGTGTGCCAACTAGCGGCAGTCTGCACCGCAGGCGCACATCGCTCCCCGTGCGCGGGCCCCATGTTCACAGCTTATCCGGCAGCAGTGCTCGGCGCCAGGCCCCACGGTGACATTATTTCCACGGCAGTAATTCCTAGAAGCAGTAGCTGAATCTGTAGGAAAAATCCACAGCTTACGCACTCGGTGTGCAGTACGTGTGTGGGGGCCCCACGGCGAGGCTTTTCACGGCGTGGCACAGCCGTGTGACTGGCTACACATCAGGCGCACGAAGGAACAACTTTCTGTAGATTGGAAAGGCTAAGGCGCGATATAACAACAACACGTAGTCCCAGACCGCAGCTGCAACAACTTGGACGACGGAACGCAACGTACGTGGGACCTGCTAGCAGAGTCAGCAGCAGCTCGCGCAAGATAAACATCCTGGTGATCGCGATGACACGGACGTCGTTTGCTCCACAACTCAGGTGCGGTGACCGAGATGGCAGGAATCTAGAGCAGGCTACACAGCAGCAAGGCTTGGCAGGGAAGCTTCAACGCACAACAATGAACCGAACAGCTACGAGAAGATGGAGGTTAGTTAATCCCCTATTTTTTAGCTGTTTAAATTAAACCAAGATTTATCTTCTCTTAATTAGCTGCAAATCTGTTTAGGAATTTCGGGGTTAATTTTTGTCTGTCAGAATATTATTAGTGCTAGCTTATTTTTATTTAAGAATTTTTAATTTGCTCATATAAAAAGAAAAAAAATATTATTAGCCACAATAATATTTTTATTCTAGATTTACTTGCAATATTTTAAGTTTATTTCTCAGTTAATTTCTGGATGTTCCATGTTTTATTCGTTTGATTAGTATTTTATTTCTATACTACAATATAAATATTTCGTGATATATTTAGGTGTTTTTATTTACTGCAGTATTTCTATTTAGTTTATTTTTAATATCATTTTAATTAGGACACCAGTTATTTCTAGGCTAGACATCTTTAGTTCCAGTAATTTGCCTTGCTAATATTATTTGTCTGGTTAAGTTCGTTTGGGTGTTGGGATTAAGTCATAGTTTAGCAAGAATTTTTTAGGCACCCAATCACCCTCCCTCTGGTCGCTACTTTCGGTCCTACACTTATGAAGCTAAGGTAGATGGCAAAGCCCTGTGCAATATAGGTGGATGTATCACATTGAAAGGTCCCTAAATAAGCTTAGAGCGATGGTTGGCAATAAAGCTAGAGTTGAATGTTTCATCGAGGAAGAATTTAAATTGAAAGAGATAGCAAACTTCACTAGTGTATACTTCACTGAGTATCACAATGTGAACACACCTATATGCGGTACAATGGGGATGAAGACGATCCTTGTAGTGACCTTCAAATTTTTATATGGAAGGGCATAATTGTTGGTGTCTCTACGACATATTATGTATCTTAGGAAGAACAAACATATGCCTTGTTCTACATGTACTCAAACATGGAAAAGATAGATCAATATTTCGCGTAAGTGTATGCTTTTTAATTTTATATTTTACTGACGATGGTTCATATCTTGTTTGTTTACATATTCATTTACAATGATATAATGTTTGATTTGAAATACTTGACGTCTGGTCGTCAACCAACGGACAAGCAATTAGATAAGCTGCGTTGAGAAGGAATAAATGGAGAGCCTAGTTTCTTTGTTTGGTTCAGAAAACATGTAAATCCTTACCTTTTGTGACCCATATTATTTTACTACATTAGGTTAATTATCTTATAAACCCATATGATTTTCAGTGCATGCTCACCGACAATATAAATATAGACTTGCGGTAGCTATCTTATAAAAGTATTACTACCAAAAGTTATAGTCGATATGATGTGAACAATTTACGCTTCCGTTTAACTAATTTTGAAGCATCTCAACCTCTGACGGCAACAACTAATACTGGAGTTGTTAAAAGGGTCGTTTATGCCCAAGGACATGAAACTATGTATTATGGAATTATCAAAAATATAATCGAGTACAACTTTGCTAGGAATAAGGATCATAAAGTAGTCTTCTTCGATTGTGATTGGTTTGACCCCAAACATGGTACTCGAGAAAACCAATTTGGGATGGTTGAAGTCAAACACGCAGAACGACTACATGGTTGCTATAATTTTGTCCTTGCTCACCAAGTCGAGCAGATGTATTATATGTCGTACCCATGTGAAACACTAAGTGCTTGGTGGGTAGTGTACAAAGTGAAACCTCGGGAACATCGAAAGACCCCTAGTGATGATGCTTATCAATTGGAGGTTGAAGAGGTCGATGAGGTTTACCAAGCTAATGAATTTCCGAGTTTGTTTAATGTAGAGCTAGACTCGCTACACATTCTTTACTTAGCGATGCTAATGATGTAGCAGTTCCCAAGAAAAGTAAACAAAAACATTAGAAAAAAGTAACATGGCCTGCTTTGGGGAGAAGGATACAAATTGATCTTGATTTTGATGATAATTGACAAGTAATTGTTTTCATACATTGTGTATGTCAAATATATTTCATATTACATTCTTTTTCATAGTTTGTAACTTTTCGTACAAATGAATACTCATTTGTGCTTGTTTTTAATTGGATGTCGAAAAGTTTTAGGAGTACCACGAAGAATCTTTTCGGCGAGAAGAGTACGACGCATTATGAGGACAACCTATTCTAGGGTAGTTCTGTTTCTTCAAGAGGCCGTCGTTAAGAGTAGCTCTTGAGATATGTAGACCCGACATTGTGGGGTCCAAATGCATTTCTAAGGGATGATGAGGTAACTTTCAAATTGAATTTTATGCTAGTTATAAACTATTCTTAATTGTTTTTCAAACCATTTTGCAGGATGAAGAGAATGACCCGGAGGGTGCGGGGCAGGAGGGGGATGACCCAGAGGGTGCGGGGCAGGAGGATGATCCGGAGGGTGCGGGGCAAGAGGATGACCCAGACGGTGTGGGGCAGGAGGCAAGAGGATTTGTAGGATTCAGAACTTAACATAAATGGACCCACATATGTGGCTTATGGGAACTGCCGTATGTCAAATCACTGATTCTGATTCACAACATTGACGTCATGCATCAAGAACGTAATGTTGGTGAAAGCATCATAAGCACATGCATGAATTTTGCGGATAGGACAAAAGATAATCTTGAGGCGAGAAGAGATTTAGGTGAGATATGTAATCGACCAACTCTTGAGTTGACAATTAGTGGTGGGCAAGCCACGTGCCCCATTTTGTTTAAAATCTAAAGAAAAGAAACAAGTAATGAGGTGGTTGAAAAATTTAAAATTTCCAGATGGTTACATCGTGTGAAATGCGTTAGCTGAGCTGAGCCATTTTTATAGACAACTTTGTGCTAAAGAAATTAATAAAGATATGATGGAGAAGTTGGAGAAAGAGACAACAATGCTTTTATGTAAATTGGAAAAAATATTCCCTCCAGGATACTTCAATCTAATGCAACATTTACGGGTTCATCTTCCTTATTGAGAAACCATGTTGAAGAACATGAGTTTGATACTCCAGATGTGATGAGTGATTGTCAACGGAAGTCAAGAAGAGACATGAAGACCTGTCATATCTGAGGCGCGTGTGACTCAGGTAAACGGGCAACGAGCGACTTCGACTATGGATGAGGACGGACCTCTAATCACTCTTTCTACTTCGATCGAGCCTCCTCAGCTGAGTCTAGAGGTGCCAGTTGCTGACTCCGGTGAGATGACTTCTCAGCCGAGTGCAGAGGAGCCAGTTGCTGACTCTGGTGAGGTGACTTTAGATCACCTAGGATCCTGAGCAGTTCAGCGTGATCACCCTTCAGAGCTCATCATCGGTGATGTTACTGAGAGATCCTTACGGTCTTCAGTTGGTTCTCTTGCTATGTTTGCTGAGTCTACTTTTGTTGCTACTTTTGAGCCCAAAGACGTTTCTCATGCTCTTTCTAATTCAAATTGGATAAATGCCATGCAAGAAGAGCTTGAAAATTTTGTTCGCAATCGGGTTTGGACACTAGTTGAGCTGCCACCTGAATGCAACACCATAGGCACCAAGTCGGTGTTTATGAACAAACAAGGAGAAGATGAGGTTGTGGTGTGCAACAAAGCGCGATTAGTGGCACATGGCTTTTGCCAAAAGAAGGTATTGATTTCGAAGAGACCTTCACCCCTGTTGTTCGTCTTGAGTCCATTCGTATTCTTTTGGCCTTTGCTGCTTCTAAATGTTTTAAGCTTTATCAAATGGATGTCAAGAGTGACTTTTTAAATGGGTATATAGAGGAGGAGGTCTATGCTAAGCAGCCCCCCGGTCTCGAGAACCCTAAGTTTCCACGACATGTTTTCAAGTTGCAGAAAGCTTTATACGGTCTAAAGCAAGACCCCAGGGCTTGGTTTGATCGCCTGAAGCAGTTCTTGTTGGAGAAAGGATTTGTGATGGGTTCTGTGGACAAGACTCTTTTCTTGCTTAGAGATGGATCTGACTTATTGGTTGCTCATATTTACATGGATGATATTATTTTGGTGGTTCTACTAATGAGCTTGTGTCCAAGTTTTCTGAGCAGATGCATAGCAAGTTTGAGATGAGTCTCATGGGAGAACTCAAGTACTTTTTAGGGCTCCAGATCAATCAGACCAAGGACGGCATTTTCATCCACCAGGGTAAGTACACACGGGATATGCTAAAGAAGTTTGACTTTGGTGGAGAGTTGAAGCCACAGATGACCCCAATGGGTACATCTGGAGGTCTGGACAAGGACGAGAATGACGTCAAGGTAAACGAGAGAGAGTATCGAGGGATGATCAGATCGCTGCTATATTTGACTGCGACTGTGCGCATCAAGGTACATTCAGTTTGTTGTGGGACTATGCGCGCGCTTTCAGTCTTCACCATGCGCTTCTCATCGGCAGGCTATCAAGCGTATTTTTATGTACCTTACCTATGCGCGTGATCTAGGTCTTTACTATTCAGCATCATCGTCTCTTGATTTATCTGGCTTTTTCGACGCTGATTTTGGTGGGTGCCGGCTAGATCGCAAGTCGACATCCGGTACTTGCTAGTTTCATGGTTCTTCGCTTGTCTCTTGGTCTTCTCGAAAGCAATCTGGAGTTGCGCTTTCTACTACTGAGGATGAGTATATAGCTGGTGCTCATAGTTGGTTTGGATGATTTCTACTTTGCGAGATTTTGGGTTGTTCTTTCCTGCTAGAGTTCCTTTGTTTTGTGATAGCACTAGTGCAATTAGTGTAGTGAAAAAACCCATGTCTTCATTCAAAAACCAAACATATTGATGTGCGCTTTCACTTTTTGAGGGATCAACATGAGAAAGGGGTCATTGATCTTGTTCATGTTGATACTCATCAGCAGTTGGCTGATATTTTTACCAAACCCCTGGATCAGTCTACTTTTGAGCGTTTGCGAGGGGATTTGGGAGTTGTGTATCCTTTCTAGGATACTTTGAGTCAATTTTTTCTTTCTTCTTTATTTTTTATTTAGTCTTTTTGTGTGCGTTCATATCATGCATAATCATCAATCACATTTTGAGCTTGCTTCTGTTATATGATTCATCTGCTTTACTTTCTCTAGCTAGTATATGTTTTTGATTACTTGTCGATGATCATGTTTTGTTTCAGTTCACATGATATATCTGATATTTGTCATATGCATGGCTTTTGTGTTTTAAAATTGAAAATGATCACCATTGCTTCTGGTAACTAGCATGTGTAGGCTGAATGCTTTCGCTATCTTTTACATGCCTAGTAGCTAGATCCTTACTTAGATGCAGATATGCAACTTGGACATTGATATGCTTTAAACATGAAAAATGTGCTATAAAAATGATAAAAATTCTGGAAAAATGAAAAATTTATGCATTTTTATGATTATTAGAAAAGATCTAGGTTGGTTTGCTTTGTCGCATTGCATTGTTCTGGACTGCTTACCATAGCACTTTGGTATGAACTAGACGGTGTAATGTATGCCAAGACCAATTTCTTAAGCTTCTGATGGTCTAGTTCTGGCCCAGGCTTGACTTGGTCGGTTAGCATAAGGTTTGACATGCAAATAACCTCTGGCAGAAATGAAAAATAAAAGGCAAAAAGAAAAAGTCTGAAAAATTAAAAAAGATGACAAGTTTGCCTGAAGCACTTTGCTATGGACAATGCTTATCTTGGTATATATCAGTTAGCTTTTGCATCTCATGTGTTACTTTACTTGTCAACTAGAAAATGTGGTGATATTTTTGTTTGCAAAAATCGAAAAATATGCGTGCTAATGACTCTCTTTAGATATTATCTATTGCACTGATCATGTCATGTATCTTAGATAGTATATCTTTTGCTATACCTGTTAGATGTTGTAATAGCAGTAAATCATATCTAAGAAGCATGCTTTTCACACTCCACCTCACCCCATTTGCATTCATGGCATATTTTGAGGGGGAGCTACATTTCAGGGGGAGTCTGTGTCTATGTCTCTTTAGAGTGCATTTAGTATCACTTGATGAGTTCAATTGTCAACAAGGGGGAGAAATTTTGGAGTTTAGGAGACATTTTTGGCTTTCTCTGGGATTTATTTCAAGGGGAGTATTTCAGTCTTTTGTCTTTACTCTGTTATCCTTGTTGGTAGTTCTGAGATTGCACTTGTTTTTGAGTCCTTATTTTTGGTTAACCATAATGATTGTTTTCTTGCTTTTGTTTGTCTTTTGGTCATTAGGGCTAAACTTTTATTTTCTTCCTTCTATTTTTCTTTTGTCTTTGTTTTCCTGTTTCCACATGTTTTTCGAGGTTCTGAAGAAGTGCTGAAGAGGGTGTTGACAATGCACTCATTAAGGGGGAGATTGAGAAACCATGTTGAAGAACATGGGTTTGATACTCCAGATGTGATGAGTGATTGTCAACGGAAGTCAAAAAGAGACATGAAGACCTGTCGTTTCTGAGGCGCTTATGACTCAGGTACACGGGCAGCGAGCGATAGCCGGGCAGAGGAGCCGCAGAGTCAGGCTAGCCCAATCCGGGTACATGGGCTAGGAGCGGCAGAGGATCCACTGGTCTATTGACTGGGTTTGACTCAGGTACACGGGCGGCGAGCGATTGCCGGGGTGAGGAAGCTGCGGGGTCAGGTCGGCCCAATCCGGGTACCTGGTGAGAAGACGGTGAACGCTTTGTCAGTTTCGGTGCAAAACTGACAACCTATGATTATTTTGTTTTTAGGACATTAATATTTAGTTTTTAAGTATAGAATATTTTTATTTGTGTTAGTTGATTTTTTCGAGGGTATTTTAGTAATTTCGGAATTTATTTTAGAGTCAGTGTAATTTACCGTAGGGGTAAATTAGTCTTTTTCATGTATTAGGAGTCGCCTATAAATAGGCCCCTACCCCCTAGGGATAGGGTGACTATTTTTAATAGATCAATCTACAGTCCATTTTCGTCTTCCACCGAAAGTCTCTCTCTGAAATTTTCGTCGCCGCTATTATTTTTCTCCTCCAAATGTGTTTTGGCCGCAAGATTTTTCATCTGCGCAGGCGGCGTGTGTTTTCTTCTCTGACGCGGTGACGTGCGGAGGAAAGGCGCAGCTGCAGGCGTGATTTTTCTTTTCAGGTGAGTTGCGGCCGTGTGCCAACTAGCGGCAGTCTGCACCGCAGGCGCACATCGCTCCCCGTGCGCGGGCCCCATGTTCACAGCTTATCCGGCAGCAGTGCTCGGCGCCAGGCCCCACGGTGACATTATTTCCACGGCAGTAATTCCTGGAAGCAGTAGCTGAATCTGTAGGAAAAATCCACAGCTTACGCACTCGGTGTGCAGTACGTGTGTGGGGGCCCCACGGCGAGGCTTTCCACGGCGTGGCACAGCCGTGTGACTGGCTACACATCAGGCGCACGGAAGGAACAACTTTCTGTAGATTGGAAAGGCTAAGGCGCGATACAACAACAACACGTAGTCCCAGACCGCAGCTGCAACAACTTGGACGACGGAACATAACGTACGTGGGACCTGCTAGCAGAGTCAGCAGCAGCTCGCGCAAGATAAACATCCTGGTGATCGCGATGACACGGCATCGTTTGCTCCACAACTCAGGTGCGGTGACCGAGATGGCAGGAATCTAGAGCAGGCTACACAGCAGCAAGGCTTGGCAGGGAAGCTTCAACGCACAACAATGAACCGAACGGCTACGAGAAGATGGAGGTTAGTTAATCCCCTATTTTTTAGCTGTTTAAATTAAACCAAGATTTATCTTCTCTTAATTAGCTGCAAATCTGTTTAGGAATTTCGGGGTTAATTTTTGTCTGTCAGAATATTATTAGTGCTAGCTTATTTTTATTTAAGAATTTTTAATTTGCTCATATAAAAAGGAAAAAAATATTATTAGCCACAATAATATTTTTATTCTAGATTTACTTGCAATATTTTAAGTTTATTTCTCAGTTAATTTCTGGATGTTCCATGTTTTATTCGTTTGATTAGTATTTTATTTCTATACTACAATCATAAATATTTCGTGATATATTTAGGTGTTTTTATTTACTGCAGTATTTCTATTTAGTTTATTTTTAATATCATTTTAATTAGGACACCAGTTATTTCTAGGCTAGACATCTTTAGTTCCAGTAATTTGCCTTGCTAATATTATTTGTCTGGTTAAGTTCGTTTGGGTGTTGGGATTAAGTCATAGTTTAGCAAGAATTTTTTAGGCACCCATCACCCCCCCCCTCTGGTCGCTACTTTCGGTCCTACACTTATGAAGCTAAGGTAGATGGCAAAGCCCTGTGCAATATAGGTGGATGTATCACATTGAAAGGTCCCTAAATAAGCTTAGAGCGATGGTTGGCAATAAAGCTAGAGTTGAATGTTTCATCGAGGAAGAATTTAAATTGAAAGAGATAGCAAACTTCACTAGTGTATACTTCACTGAGTATCACAATGTGAACACACCTATATGCGGTACAATGGGGATGAAGACGATCCTTGTAGTGACCTTCAAATTTTTATGTGGAAGGGCATAATTGTTGGTGTCTCTACGACATATTATGTATCTTAGGAAGAACAAACATATGCCTTGTTCTACATGTACTCAAACATGGAAAAGATAGATCAATATTTCGCGTAAGTGTATGCTTTTTAATTTTATATTTTACTGACGATGGTTCATATCTTGTTTGTTTACATATTCATTTACAATGATATAATGTTTGATTTGAAATACTTGACGTCTGGTCGTCAACCAACGGACAAGCAATTAGATAAGCTGCGTTGAGAAGGAATAAATGGAGAGCCCAGTTTCTTTGTTTGGTTCAGAAAACATGTAAATCCTTACCTTTTGTGACCCATATTATTTTACTACATTAGGTTAATTATCTTATAAACCCATATGATTTTCAGTGCATGCTCACCGACAATATAAATATAGACCTGCGGTAGCTATCTTATAAAAGTATTACTACCAAAAGTTATAGTCGATATGATGTGAACGATTTACGCTTCCGTTTAACTAATTTTGAAGCATCTCAACCTCTGACGGCAACAACTAATACTGGAGTTGTTAAAAGGGTCGTTTATGCCCAAGGACATGAAACTATGTATTATGGAATTATCAAAAATATAATCGAGTACAACTTTGCTAGGAATAAGGATCATAAAGTAGTCTTCTTCGATTGTGATTGGTTTGACCCCAAACATGGTACTCGAGAAAACCAATTTGGGATGGTTGAAGTCAAACACGCAGAACGACTACATGGTTGCTATAATTTTGTCCTTGCTCACCAAGTCGAGCAGATGTATTATATGTCGTACCCATGTGAAACACTAAGTGCTTGGTGGGTAGTGTACAAAGTGAAACCTCGGGAACATCGAAAGACCCCTAGTGATGATGCTTATCAATTGGAGGTTGAAGAGGTCGATGAGGTTTACCAAGCTAATGAATTTCCTAGTTCGTTTAATGTAGAGCTAGACTCGCTACACATTCTTTACTTAGCGATGCTAATGATGTAGCAGTTCCCAAGAAAAGTAAACAAAAACATTAGAAAAAAGTAACATGGCCTGCTTTGGGGAGAAGGATACAAATTGATCTTGATTTTGATGATAATTGACAAGTAATTGTTTTCATACATTGTGTATGTCAAATATATTTCATATTACATTCTTTTTCATAGTTTGTAACTTTTCGTACAAATGAATACTCATTTGTGCTTGTTTTTAATTGGATGTCGAAAAGTTTTAGGAGTACCACGAAGAATCTTTTCGGCGAGAAGAGTACGACGCATTATGAGGACAACCTATTCTAGGGTAGTTCTGTTTCTTCAAGAGGCCGTCGTTAAGAGTAGCTCTTGAGATATGTAGACCCGACATTGTGGGGTCCAAATGCATTTCTAAGGGATGATGAGGTAACTTTCAAATTGAATTTTATGCTAGTTATAAACTATTCTTAATTGTTTTTCAAACCATTTTGCAGGATGAAGAGAATGACCCGGAGGGTGCGGGGCAGGAGGGGGATGACCCAGAGGGTGCGGGGCAGGAGGATGATCCGGAGGGTGCGGGGCAAGAGGATGACCCAGACGGTGTGGGGCAGGAGGCTAACCCGGAGTATGTGGGGTAGGAGGAGGGTGCGGGTTAGGCCGACATAGAGGCTTCAGGGTCATCCTCACATCATTTCAAGATGAGCCACCTGGTCGCCCCACCTATAGCCCCTTCGAGTGGAAACAAGATCGAAATAATGCTTGTTGGTGATGGGTAAGTCTCATTCCCTAGTGTTTTGCTTTACTGCCAAAAATTTCTTTATTTTACTGACTTTATTTATTATGTATTTCTAGATCTTAGATTGACTCTCGGTTTGACGACACTTTGAGGGTCAGGCAGGTTAACCAGATATTGGGTAATCTATGTCATCTTCACTACCCAAGGGTGCTGACACTACCGACCGATGATCGTCAACTATGCACAACGTGGGACAAATACTAGTTTTCTCGTGATGGGGCCCACATAAGTGCCCATGGCGTAGTGTGTCATGACTTCTGGGTATGATTTTTTTCATGCATTGTTTTGTTTCAACGCAAAACATTTGGAGTTATAGTAGGTTACTAATCATGACTTTTGTAGTTACGTTTTTTCTTGCCTGAATTGGGAAATCACCATAATCATGCCCTTGTTGTCTTAAACAACAATGCACACAAGGTTGTGAAGGACGCCATTTCGTATGCTCAAATTTAGGCGAACAATCAATACTTGAAGGAGAAATTAGGGCAACGAATGAGCATGGTGATGGTTTCTTCAGCAATATACTTGATTGAGGAGAAATATCGTTCGGTTTACAATTCTAACTCTTTTAATCTTCGATTTTTGAGATTTATTTTCATGTAATGCAGAAGCTTTACATCTGTTCAGGTGAGGAATTCGTGGTTTCCAAACCACGACAATGCCTACTTTGAACTCTGCAAGCTTTGGTTTTCAAATAAATTCAAGAAGGTTTCCGAGAAGAAAAGGTTATGTCATGGAACGAATCCAAAGCATAGATATGGGGCCGATGGACATATCCGCTTTGCTAAACGCATGGTAAAACCTACACATGTCACTTTATCTATATATACAATGTAATGCAACTAACTCATATCTATAGGAAGCTAAACCTGGTGTTGCACCAAATGACATAGAGGTTTATATCGGTGGTCATAAAGGAGTAGATCCTTCACATCTAGATACATTGTGCAGTCAGTAAGCCATGGTTCATTTAGTGTGATGTTAACAATTTTAAGAGTTTGCATAATTTTTCTCCATCTAACTAGCATTGTTGATTTTTTTGCAGACGCAATATTGTCAACAAATGGTTCAACTCCATGGAGAGGAGTATGATTGGTGGAGGACACATGTTGACCTAATGGCCGTGTACTCTAGCGGAGGTGGAAAGAGCCATGGATGGTGAGACGATATTTCTCAATGTTTTGTGTGTGATACTACAATGGTAACTAATTATTTCAATGTTGTAGGTATTCCATGTTCAATGGAGTTATTGACTCAAGGGCAGTGAGAGCTCAGAAGTCATCTCAGTCATCATAGGGCTCATCAGGAGTTAGCTCTCGCCGCTTAGAAGAAAACTTGCAAGTGATTCATCTAATGGAGGAATTGAGGAAGTGAGACGAGGAAATGAGGCAACGAGACGAGGTAATGAGGCAGCAACATGAGTATTATGCCGCTTGCTTAGCATAGTACTAGGTGATAATGCAAGTAAGTTCAGTTTACTGCATTACAACTATATAGCATTTAGCTATAGGTTTAAAAAATATTGATTGCATTACAACATGTATAGCAAATAGCCTGTCAGTTTCTTGGATTTGACATGTCGCAGTTCCAATCGATACCTGCCCACCACCATTTTTTACATTTGGTACTCCTCCTACAGCTAAGGTACATCCTGATAGCTTGTTACTTGAGTTATCGTTTAGATGGTTATTTCAATTAGTTTGTTAGTTGATAATTTTTCTCTAATTTTATCTATTGCTTTAGATTGTCCATACTCCTAGTCAGGATGAACCCTCGGCTTCAAATGTGAATGATCTGAGAGGCAGCGGTGGTGCCCACAATTCAAACCAAGGATGTGATAGTGTTTAGTAAGTATGACTTGTCTTGTTATGGATTTGAAAGAGAATTTTGAATTTGAACACGAATTTGAATGACGTGTGCATGCAATGTTGATTTGTGACTTCAAATGGTTACGTTTGTGAATGTGAATGCTTTGTAAAAGTGGACAATGTGAATGTTAGTTAATTTGTGAATGTGTTTGTGGAGTGATGTGATTTTGAATGGGTGAATGTGTTTGTGGATGTGATTTTGAATGTGTTTGTGGATGTGAATGTGAATGTGTGATTATGTTTTGGATATGTGAATGTGAAATTGTGATTTTGTTGTTGGATGTGAATGTGAATAGGAGTACTAGGAAAATAAAAAAATTCTAGGTAACTTCCGTCGGCTATGGTCACCCGACGGAAGTTAATGGGCATTAACTTCCCTCGGCTTGACCATAGCCGACGGAAGTTAAAGGTTTTTAGTGATGTGGCAAAAACAGCTAACTTCTGTCGGCCCACGCCTAGCCGACGAAAGTTATGGCGGTTTTTGCTGATGTGGCATGCGGAGCCGATAACTTTCGTAGGCCACGTGATGAGGAAATTGTCAAACGAGTACGAGTGCAAAGATGGCATGTTGAAAGAATATCATGATCGGTGTCAAGCCATAATGTCAAGCTTTGGAAACGTAACACTTACTCATATCCTGAATGAGTAGAACTCATAAGCAATTGACATGGCCTAGATGGCGTCAAGATACAAGTCGATGGCTAGGTCGATCGAGGTAGAGATCACGAAGATAGAGGCCGATGACTAGAGGTATGATATCATTCATTATTTGATAAATCCTTCGACATCAGCACCAAGAAAACTCATATATCAAGCAACAAGATATGTTCTACTTAGAGAAGACTTGTACCATCGGATGACCGATGGAGTTAGCCTTAAATGCATAAGCATCGAAGAAGCTAAGTTGGTGATGTATTAGGTACACGATGTCATATGCGGGACACACTAGTCGGCCCATAAAATGAAATGGTTGCCTCAGAGAGTAGGTTACTTTTGGCCTACTATGGTGGAGGACTATATAAAATATTATAAGGGGTGCCAAGACTGTCAAAGGTTTGGAGCTATTCAGAGGGCACTCACATCAACAATGAACCCGATAATTAAACCTATACCCTTCAGGGAGTGAGGTATCGATATGATCGGCCAAATCTACCCAACGTCAAGTAAAGGACATAAGTTCATATTGGAAGCTACTAATTATTTCACGAAATGGGTAGAGGTCGTTCCACTCAGAAGGGTTAATTCTGTCGAAGCCATTGAATTCATCAGAGAACATATAATATATCAGTTCAGGATCCCACAGACCATCACCACATGTCAGGGGATGATTTTCGTATCAGAGGAATTCCAGCAATTCGCACTCGGTATTGGAATCAAGCTCTTAAATTCATCACCATATTATGCACAGGCTAATGGCCAAGCTGAGGCATCCAACAAGAGTTTGACCAAGTTGATAAAGAGCAAGATCAATGAGCAACCAAAGTGTTGTCATCAGTCTCTATCAAAAGAACTCTAGGCTTATCGGATGGCACGACACGAATCCACTCAAGTACCACCATATCAGCTAGTCTATTGCCATGAAGTAGTACTACCGTGGGAAAATAACATCTTCTCAAGAAGGATTACAATACAAGACCAATTCACAACCGATGATTATTATAATCTAATGATGGATGGACTAGACGATCTAGCGTAGGTCCAATTAAGAGCCCTCTAGAAGATTGAAGCAAACAAAAAAGGGTTGCCAGGTTTCAAAACAAGAAGTGGTGCCCAAGTCATTTGAACAAGGAGAACTTGTATGGAAACTTATACTACCAATCGGGTCTAAGGACAATCGGTGCAGTAAGTGGATGCCTAAGTGGTGCCTGACAATGCCTATCTGCTTGAAGGATTAGACGGAGAATTTTTTAGGAAAGCTTTGAAAGGAAAGTACTTGAAGAAATATTTTCCGAGCATTTGGATAAATGCCTAAGGATCTACACGAAAAACAGCCGATACCGATGGAATCACATTTAGACGGTTGTTGTTGAAGCATTGCCCTTAGAGAGAAAAACTCAAGACCAAATCAAGGGGTCAATGATAATATATTGCAAAGGCATAACATTTTGAATTACAGGTTAGAGGTCCAATACATAGAAATTCAGAGAAGGGCACAACGAATGGCCTCAATTGCTCGCAACCAAATCGTGTCAATACTTTGAATTGCATGGTGTCACGTTTAATTATGGCGGATGGCACAAGTGATACGGCGATCCTGGGCCTGGATCCAAGCTGGGAAGGAAGCCAAAACCCCTTCTTTTTTAGCAATCCTAGCATGTACTCCATCCAGCTTCAAGGCCATATCGGTTTCCTCCATCCTCAGCTGATCGAGCTCCAGCGACGTGGTCGACAAATCATACTGAATGCGATTAGGAGAGTGCCCTCGGTCATTATCGCCACATCATGGGTCTTCACTGCTTCCAACAATGATGCGCGACTCGCCCGGTAGGCCATCTGCTTCACTGCCTGCTACACCCCTGACCGATGATACTCAATGAAGGCGGCATGCATAAGAGCATCGACTAACTCCGGAGTAATAGAGCCCAAGACATCATTGAAACGAGCCCTTATCAGACATGAATCATTGACCAGAACTTTGATCAGATCCACCAGTCGATGCAACAAGTATGATAAGGCCTCCCTTACTTTCAAAGCCAGTTGAGCGACGGTTGACAAAGTGGCACTAGTAACATCATCGGCATCAAGGTATGGGTTGATGTCAAAAGGGAACTTCCGGATGAAGGACTAGAAGAAAGAAAAGGTTAGACGCGTAAAAGGAAAACCACATCATGATAAACACGAAAGCACTTAAATAAGTTGGCCTAGCCAGGACGCCCGATTACAGGGCGTCATTGGCAGAAGAGGCCATGACATCACTGTCCGCTTGGGAAACTGGGAGGGTATGTGAGCTCTCCTAATTGGGGTTGTCCTCCTTGAGTGTTGGCTACATTCAAGGCCGGTGTCGGTTACATGGAAAACAACAAAAGGCAAGAGAACGAATAAGTGAAGATACATGGTGAGAGACATCAACGTTGGCGGCCGATGCCTCAGAACCAGTGGTGGTACTTCCATGAACATCAACCCAGATTGCATCGGCGCCAGCAGGCGCAACTCCGGTGGTGACACCAATCAAAGAGACAATGGCATCGGTGGTGGCTGGCACACTAGGACCAGTGTCAACAACCTCCATTGTACCATCCTGAGTGGTGAGCCCCATGGAAACAACCTTAGTGGCCTAGGCCGACTGGGGATCGGCAGGTTCATCGGCCGTGTTATCGAACACAACATAAAGGGAGTCGACTTCGATAGGAGAATATGGCTGCTAAGAACAAAGGAGACGTCTGGCGTTAGGAATGTGAAAGGAGAAATATCTGTGACACGAAAGGTGCGCACAAACATAGGCGGATGAAGGGACTTCGGTTGTTGGCAGAAAAGCACTGACATCGGGAGCCTGCGTAGCTGAAGGAGCGATCGACATCGGCTGTGAAATAAAAAAATATATAGGTACACTCAAGGAAATGGCATTATAAGATGACGTCAAAAGGCTTACCGCTAGCCACGGAGTTGAAGACGATGGACTTGGATAACTAGTTCGGGCATGGGTGAATCAGTGCACGACCGAGGTTGACGCCTGGAGTTTCAATGCAAGGACCTTAGATCATTTCGCACTCACGTAGGCCATGGGAGTGGGTGCGCCGATGCCCAAGATTGTATTGGATGATACATGTCCATATCGTATCGGCCGACCACTGGAACTCATAGAAGGGGCGTCGATGTCATCCTCCTGCAAGAAGCAAACATAATTAGATATAAAGGAAGAAGACTGAAATAAGTAAAAGGGTGAGCTGAAGTATTCACATCGAGTCCCGCATCAGCATCACCCAGGTGAAGCTGCTCCTGATAGATCAGTGAAGAGCGGTTAAAGAGATGCTGCTTTAGTTTACCCCACCATCAGTGGAAGTCAGTGGAGGACTCTCAGCAGGCCGTCCAAGAGGAGAAGTGACCAACAAGGATATCATCGATCATGTGAAAGAGACGGTCCCACTCCACGCTATCCTTGACCTCCTCATGGACTTGGATTTGATCGACAAAGAATAGGTGGGGTGGAAGTTGGACAAAACCTAACTGCCTCGCGTAGACCGATGGATGATAGAACTCATAAGAGGTCTTCCAATGGTGCTCGATGGTAAAATTGATGGGCAGGAGACAAGGAAGGATCACGACCTTGAAAATACAGATGGATTCCTCATCCCGGAACACATCAGTCAAGGTTAGACGATGGGGGCATTCATACTCCGAGTAATACTTGAAGGGATACCAGATGGCCTGATCATAGAATCAAAGATAAAAAGCCCTTAAAGAAGGTGTCTAAGGGTTCATGAGATAGAGGAAAGGCAGAATGACATGCAGACGCTTCACCTAGGGAAGAGCATCAGCGATAAATAGGACCAGCCGATTAATGGAAATAAGAGGGAAAATGCATTAAAGCAAGATGATTATCACCGACAACATCAGTCGTGTAAACATTAAGCCAGAGATGGAGAAACCACCAAGGGCCATTAGGGTGGCCGACAGGATCACCAACCGATAGCTTGGCTGATACAAGGGGAATTTTTACTTGAGCGGCAAGTTCTTCAGATAAAAATTGAAACTGAATGGTTTGGCTCAAGGCGGATACACAAAGAAGAACCTTTCTAACTAGATATTGAGAAAGTCTATATGCTCACGCACGTTTAAGGGGCCAGTGTTTTTGTTATGCCTTGTAATATATCTTCCCTAGCTATCGGCGGATTTAGTGCCGAAACGATGAGTTGGTTTAGAACGAAAGGAAAGAGGGTTAGCTGATGAGTCGATATCAAGACAAGTCAAAAAGAAAAGACCAAGCAAGGTTGGGCTCATTAGCCCATGGACAAAAACGAAAGTGTTCAAAACATCGAACCAGAAATAGTAGGAAGCACCTAGCATCAGCTCGTTCTGGTATGGTTCAACAAGTGAGAGGTCGATGTATTGCCTAATATCAATCTCGTCCCACAAGGCACAGGAAACGGCTGATACCCTAAGGCCCCAGTCATGCCAACTAGGGAGAGAGGGAGGAAAAGACATGAAGCTGGAATCCCAGTCGAGGGAAAGCATAGAAGAGTATTTGAAAGGAATTCAGCAGGTCTCAGCATTGATGAAATTTGTAGGGTTAGGATGGGTGGTTATGGGAATCAAAACTTGGTTCTATAGGTTCTATAGAGAGGAAAGTAAAAAGGGACAATAAGAAAAAAACGAAAAAGTGAAGAAAAGTTGTGGACAAACCAAGAAGACCAAAGAGCAACAAAAAAGAGAAGAATGTTGTTGGCGTAAAAGATTACACTAATAGGTGTAAAGAACTAGAAAGATTAACAAACGAAGTGTCTATTTGAGAAGACTATTCCAAGCCTCCGAATAGGATAATAGCTTGAGATAGTTCGAAGTGTGTATTGAATATCTGAGTATTTGATACCCTTTACAGAGCGAAGAGGGGTATTTATAGGCTGAATACATAAGGAAAATACTTCTTTACCCTCTAATTACAACTGACTAAGAAGATACTATTTAATATTCTTCGTAGGGTTAAAAGAGTAAAAGACTAGTCTAATCAGTGAGAATATAGATCTTCCGTCCTTGCTGGTAGTACCCCTTCGGGTGAAAATGCTTCGGGAGGCTCCATCACGTCGAAGTCTTGACGGAGGCCTTCACTATAGAGAGCTCCGAATACTGCGAAGTCTTGATGCTTTTAGCATCTTTGGAGATAGAGCTTCTGACTTCGTTTCTTCTACTTGTATTGATATAGAAGCTTCATTGACCTCTAGAGGATGAAATATTTTCTCCCAATAGTAGCCCCTCAAATACTTCTCTCTGAATTTCCTATGCAGTAAAGAGGGCAGTATACGCAAGTAATAATTTCATGCTTAGAATTTAGAAAAAAGGAGCTTGAAAATCTTTACAATCCTTATAAGCATTCGGGAGTAAAAGATCTCTGGATTGAGTTCTGTTCAGAGGCATCCACGAGGATGGCTTCGGAGACATATTCTTTTCAGAGCAAATATAGCCGTTAGTCTTCATAGCCGTTAGACTCAGAAATAGAGTCATTACTCTCTGAGAAAGCTAATGACCGCACTATCTCCGATGGTTGTAACTCTTCATGAGGCAATCCTAAAAGTTATGATGGTGTCGAATCCGAAACAGAGCAACCAAACGGCGCTCTGTAACATATAGTACAAGGAATTTCGAGTGTTATAAATAGTAAAGTAAAATTGAACTTTGGACACTTTACCAATTGTTTTCACACATCACCTTTCTTCTTCCTAAGCACATACTCCCAAACTCTTTTTCTCCGATGGCGAAGACTAGCAACAAGGTCCCCATTCCTGCTTCAACCTTGGCTCGGCAGTAGGCGATGGCGGCAGCTATGGTGGCGGGGCCTTCAGATAACCCTCGAAGAAGTCGATTGCCACGATATTCACTGGAAAGATGGGTCCCGGAGTGAGGGTACACCAACCTGGGAAGGATGTGATCCCGATACCACAGGCGGGAAAGGTGGTGGTATTCGAAGCTTTCTTCGAAGCTAGATTGGGGCTCCCGATAGTTTCATGTAACTCTCCCACAGCTTTCTCCCAATGCGATCGCCCGACTGGCTATTTTCAAATGGGCCATGCTAGCCGAAGGGTGTGCTGTGAGGGCATAGATCTTCGTTGCCCTTCACAAAACATCGTGCCAGCTGAAGACATTCACCAGACTCAGAGGGGAGAAGATGGTGATTGCCTTCGGGAGCATAAACTTTCAACTTCGTGATGAGTTCTAGAATTGTTTCCCAGTGAAGGCCATCAATGATAGTTGGTACTCCGATTAGATCTTTCGTTGGTTCTACGCTGAGGTGGGGCACTTGGAGGATATTTTGTACCAGAGGGAGGCTAAGGTCCATCCGGATCCGAGCCAGCTTTAGGTCTGCCTTGGACTGTTGCACTCCGTAAGTCGTCGCATGAGCATGCGTGACTTGGCGGAGGAGTTCATCGTGCTTTGGATTCCTCCTCTGATGTCCGCCTGGCCGATCAACTTTGAAGAAAACTCGAAGGGGGCACTTCGGGAAATTCCTTCAAGCTTCACAGGTAAGCTCTTCGCATATCCTGTATCAAGGTGTTGCACACACAAATATTGATTTATTTTAATAACTTCATTGAATGATATCTTATCTTTCAGCTCCATGCGTGACTTTGACTGTGGAACAAATTGTCCGGTCTGCGGAGAAGGCCCTCGGAGCCCCTACGCCCATAGAAAAGGAGCGGAGGGTGAAGCCGGTTGGGACTTGGGAGCGGTTCAACCGAGTATACAACGTACTCAGAGTTGAGCCCCCGACCCTTCCAAACTAGTCCACTCTGGACCAAGCTTCGAAGAAGAGGAAGGCTGAGGCGGGGTCTTCAGAACCAGTGAAGACGCCTGCAAAGAAGGTGGCCCGCAAACCGAAGGCTCTTACTCCTTCAAAGTCTTCTGTCTCATCGTTAGAGCAATCCGAAGAGGAATACGACGTGGACATGTAGATGGTAGAGGAGTTTGAAGCTCTTCTTATGGGGGAGGATGAACGGTCTCGGATGGGAACCGAGGCCTTCGTCCATGATGGTGCGGAGGTGGCACCGATGGTTGAGGGCGATCCTGGGCAGACGGAGGCTGAAAATGTTCCATCTGGCCAGGCGGTCGCCCCTATTTTGAGGGAAGGTGGAGTTGAGACTGAAGGGGCTCACGCCCTAGCTGCAGAGGTCTCGGCTCCGGACAAAGTGATAGTTGCAGTGGCCAAAGAAATTGTGCGATTGGAATGGTGACTAGAGGGGGGTGAATAGGCGCCTCGACACTTTCTTTCGAATGTGATGGCCTAATAAAATCAACCATCGCATCTCTAAGGACTCAAATTCAAGTTTCAAACCAATCAACACAATTTAGAGCTCAAACAGATTCAAATGCCCAAAACAGCTTTGATTCAAGCTTCTCAAACAACCACTATCAAAACACTCACTCTAGAGATCAAATTCAAGTGAAAAAGTAAATAAGAAAGTTTTAACTCAATCACAATTAAGAAACAAACACTTCTGGAATTTTTCAGACAGTGAATAGTTAATGTAACTTCAGAAAAGTGTATTCGTCAAATTTAGTTTCAGGTTGCAAGTTCCATTCTCAATTTTGTATCAAAAAAGGAAACAATGATTCACAACTTGTCAACCTTGCATGAATCTGAATTTTCAATATGATCTACAAGATATTCAGAGCTCTTGACAAGTAGTCAGTTTTGTCGAACAATGAATAGTTAAGAACATTTCAATGAAATTCAATATTCAAGATCTGAATCAACTTGTATACTGTTGGGGGAAAATACTTCATCCTCAGGGTCACTGCTGCAACAAGGCTAAGGCAGGTGATTTAATCGAAGGTTTCAAGCATCTAACTCCGGTTATGTACCGGGACAAGTTCGAAGGATAGAGGCGAACTGTAGTTCGGAGTATATCTTCGAACGTTGACTCTTCAGAGAACTTCCTTTCCAGCTAAGATGGAAGGCTTATCTTCTTTCTCATTAGATTAGTCTTTTACCGTTTTAGCCCTATCAAGGGCACCGAATAGTTTCCACTATGTCGGTTGTAATAGAGGGGTAAAAAGGTCTTTTCCTTAATGTCTTGGCCTATAAATACCCCTCCCTTTACCCTGTAATGATCATCAAAGACTGAGTTATTCAATACACATCTTCGAACTGTTTTGAGCTATTATCCACTTCGGAGGCTTAAAATAGTTTACTTCACAAACACTTCGTTTGTTAGTTTCAAACTTTAGAAACCTGTTAGCGTAATCTTTTACGCCAACAGTTGGCACCATCCGTGGGGAACTTAGTCCAAAAAACTTCGTTCTCTACCAAGTGTTCAAACCATGCCTCCCAAGCGGAGTTCAGGTGGTAGTCCTACTCGGAGGTCCCCTCAGACCTCCGGAGTAAGATCTTCGAACACAGTTGAGGTCAGAGGACCTTCGACATTTCCTCCACCTCAGACTCCGGAAGGGATTCCCCTTCCTCGAGCATATGGAGTTTCTCCCCCAACTCCATCCATACTTCGGCTAACCGGAGTCCCTCTTCCACCTCAGATTCCACTTCAGACTAATGAGTACAGTTCTCAAGACCAGAAGGTCCTTTTGGAGGAGATGAAGACGGTCTTGGCAATATTGCCGCTCAAATGGCCAGTCTCCATGCTGAAGTAGCAAGGTGGCGGCAAGAATCCACAGATAGGCTTCGTTCTCAGGCCACCCCGGTCATCCCCAAAGTGCCCCAAGACGATTCCTTCGACAGCGAGTCTCCACTGCATCCCGAGCTACAGAAAGTGTGCTTCGATCGTAAGTTTAAAACTTTGAAGCTCTACAAATATTCTAGAGACGAGGACCCTGGGGAGTTCTCCCGTTCTTATGCATTAGCAATTAAGGGCAGTGGAGGAGTGCGAGACACTATGGCCAAATGTTTCCCTCTAGCTCTTGAAGGGGTGGCTCTGCGGTGGTTTTGGTCCCTGAAGCTAGGGTCAATTAGAACGTGGGAGCAAGTAAGAAAGAAGTTCATAATTAACTTTCAGGGTACCGTCGTACCCCCAATGTCTACAGGAAGTCTTTTCCAGGTGAAGCAGCTGCCTAGAGAGACTTTAAGGCAATTTTTCAAGCGCTTCGCCCATACGAATGCGCAGATTCGAGGGTTGACTACATCCTCCGTAGTTGATGCAGCTCGAGAGGGAGTTACCCATGCGGGCCTCCATGATAAACTTCACCGGAAATAGATATCTTCTGTTGCTCAGTTGATGTCTTATTTCGAAGAGTATGCAAGGTCAGAAGAAGGGTGGCTTCGAAGAACTGCTGCAACTCCGTCAATCCTTCAAGAAGTCAAGTTGGAAGTGAAGACTTCAACACCTTCGTAGGGGCCTAACTTTGAAGTTCAGCATGACAGGCGTGGGGGGCAAAAGCATCCTCGTTCAGAAGTCTTGAACATTGCACCTCCACAGAAGTTTGCCCCTAAGACTTCGCAAGCTTCGGGAAGCAAGACCAGCGGCTGGAGGCCGCCAGGGAAGCCGGTTGGCAAAGCCCAGGCCTTCTTCTGCTGCATCCATGGTGAGAATCGAAGTCATGCAACTGATGCGTGCAAGTCTATACTCGCTTTAAGAGGCGAGTACCTTGAAAGAACTTCGGGTCGAGGCACTACTGACTGAGTTCCTCCCGAGGTGTGTCTGGAGCCTGTCCAGGCTGTGGCACGTATAGACAATTTTGACCCTGCAAGGCAACCTCCGGTGGTCAATATTATGCCACCTACGAAGCAGGAAGATGGTCAGGATCGAGGGAAAAGAGTAGTCCTGCCCATTTCCGGAGGAGAGACTCTTGGAAGTATGTCGAAGAGGCAGAGAAGAGAATATGTCCGAGAAGTGGGCCATATTGGAACTTCTTCGTCCGCAGCTACTATGCCTGAATGGTCCCATGTGCCGATATCTTTTTCCGCAGATGATGCAGCTGGCATAAAGTTTCCACATGCGGACCCACTTGTCATCACTGCCGACATAGCAGGGACTGAAGTCTGGAGAGTACTGATTGACAGAGGGAGTTCAGCAGATATTATCTTCGTCCAAGCCTTTGATCAACTTTGTATCTCCAGAAAGCATCTTCCCCCAGCAGCTCATCCTTTGCAAGGCTTCGCAGGACCCCCTCTCGTTTCCCTCGGCCAAATAGGTCTAGAGGTCACTTTCGGAGTGGGGCTACTGGCCAGGACGGAGTAGGTGATTTTTGATTTTGTAGATTCCCCGTATGCATACAATGTTATCTTCGGGAGGGGCATGCTGAATCAGTTCGGAGCTGCGGCGCATCATAATTATCTGTGTATAAAGAAGCCCACACAAGCGGGAGTGCTCACTGTTTTCGGAGATCAGGCCACTGCGCGAAGAGCGGAATATGGTCATGGCCCCCCTCTTGACCCGAGACAGGTGAACAGCGTGCAAGGCAACCCGGAGGATATTTCTGCTTCAGGTGAACCTTCGAAGAAGTCTTTCCCAAGGCCAAGCCCTGAAGGGGAGATTATAACGAAGGTTATTGTCAAAGACGGCAAAGACTATTCATTTCAGTTTGGCAAGGATTTGCCTCCAGAAGTCACTACTTCGTTAGAAAAAAGTAGTTGAAGAGAATTTAGATGTCTTTGCCTGGTCTGATGAGGACATTACCGGAGTCAGTCGGGATATTATTGAGCATAGTTTACTTGTGAACCCGAGGGTTCGGCCTGTCCGACAAGGGCTCTGGAAGCTATCTGCGGAGAGGGCCATCCTTGCTAAAGATGAAGTGGAAAAGTTGCTGAAGGCTGAGATTATCAGAGAAGTAGGTCATACGGAGTGGCTAGCGAACCCAATCTTCGTTAGGAATAAATCTTCCGGGAAATGGCGCATGTGTATTGACTTTACATCTTTGAATAAAGCATGCCCCCGTGACCCCTATCCCATGCCCCGAATTGATCAATTGGTTGACTCCACCGCTGGTTTGGAGTTATTAAGCTTCCTTGATGCGTATTCCGGCTATCATCAAATCTGGCTAAAGCACGAAGATGAAATTAAAACAAGATTTGTAACTCCTTCGGGAGTCTTCTGCTATGTAAGAATGCCTTTTGGCTTAGGAAATGTCGGGGCAACTTTTTCGAGGTTAATTGCTGAGGCTCTAGGTCATCAAATAGGCCGCAATGTAGAAGCCTATATGGATGACATTGTAATAAAGAGTGCTCTAAAGCACCAACATAGCCTAGACTTAGCAGAAATGTTCAATAGCCTTCTGGCATGCGGAGGCTGGCTGCTCAAAGCTTGAGACCGAGCTTGTTTTTGGCGATGCCCTTCGTCAATCCAAGCCTTGATCGTTGTTCGACCTTCGGCTCTCCATGAAGCTTGGAAGGCTTGCCAAGCTACGGCCACATCTTCGGAAAGATTTAGCAGTTGGTTGTCGTCGAAGGTAATGGGAGCCGCCCCTGAATTTGGTGCTACTGATAGCCCTAGATCTTCATAGTAGCGAAGTACTCCAAGAGAAGCTACTTGGCCGGAGATTTCTCCATACCGAATACCTGCTGTCTTCATCATCTTCGCTGCTCCTTGGATCATCTTTAGTCATCTCAGCAAAGGGACGTTGTCACTCGAAGGTAGTGTCCAAAGAGTACCAAAGTACTCTAGAACACCTAAAAGATTGTTCATGACCTCCGCTGCTACCTTCTCTGACTTCATTTTATCTTCAGCTAAAGTATCTCTTGACGAAGTTAGCTCCTCTACCACAGCGGATAGTCTAGCTGCCTCCGTAGCCAAAGAACTCTTCTAGCTAAGCAGGCTGCTGGCTTCCTCCATGGCTTTAGCCTTCTCCTCTTGAAGCATCACCAGCTCAGCCCCCGCCGTGGCATGCTCTGCCCGCATTTTCCCTATTTCAGCCTGAAGCACGATTTGTTCGGCTTCGAGCTTCTTATTTGCAGCTTCCAGACCAAGTCTGGCCCTCCTCTCCACTGCAACCATTTCGTCTAAACTGGAGATTCGAACTTCGGAGCCTTCAAGACTCCTCTGGAGAGTAGTAATCCTCTCCTGAAGACGAAGACTTCCTCGCTCATTCGAGACAGCTGCAGCCCGAGCCAAGACTATTTACTGCGAAGAGAAAAAGCAAGGTGAGAAATTGTTCATAAGTTGAAATTAATCTTTTTACAGATACTTCGTACCTGGTGTGCTGCCCGTTCTAAGGCTGCGTTCAGCTCCGAGCCCTCTACTTAGCTAAGTATGGCTACTAAGTCTGTCTCCACAACTTCATTGTTGGCCTGATCCAAAGGCTCGAGCAAGTCCCGAAGTCCGGTCCTTCGCTCCAGAAAAGGAGCTAGGAGAGGGAGCATGGACAGAGCCCTTTGATCATCTTCGTTCGGTAAAGGGTCGGAGCGCTGTGCTGCATCTTCGGAGACCTCGGTGGACTAGCCCCCCTCCGTAGATTGACCTCCGTCTGTCGATTCAGATGGAGTTAATCCTGAGTTCGGAGCAGGAAAGGGGTCCATTTTGCCTTTACCTTTTCTAGGTCCCATCTGTGCAGCTTCTGGAACCGACCCCGGAGATGTTGAGGTCCCAGGAGCGGTATCTTCGAGAGGAGTCACCTAAATGGGAGCGGACCCTACCGAAACAAAGGTATTATATATTGCATAATTTTGCAGGAAGAAGGAACATGTGGTTCAAGTGAAGTTTACCTCCGAAGTCCTGTCGTCGGATGAGTACGGGGCTACTCGGAGGGTCGAAGGACACCTCGAAGTCATCGTCGGACTCGAAGTCTAGAACCAAAGGATTGACTGTTGGAGCCTCCTTTGGAGCAACAGTTACCACTTCGTCCGGAATCGAAGCTTGTTCAGCAGTAACTTCGACTCTGCCTTCAGTCGCAGGGGCTTCTTGATGCGGCAAGTCCGGCTGGATGCTTGAGGTCCCAGCTTGTCCGGAGTTGCTTGGAACATCTGGCACGCTTGCTGCGTCGCCAGTGTCTACATCTACCTGGGCTTCAACTTGGGCAATTAGGTCCGCGAGGACCTTTCCTTCATCTTCGGAGGAATCGGAGGGCGAAGCTACCGGACTTGAAGGAGCCACTTTCTTCGGCTTTCGGGCTAGCTTTTTCATTGGGGTCTTAGCCGGAGCCGAAGGCCCAGCGTCTGCTTTCCTCTTTTTCGGCCCTTGCTCAGAAGGTACCCAGTCCGGAAGAGGAGGGGGTGCAACTCCGAGTACGCCCCATACTCGGTTGAGCTGCTCCCAACTACCCAATAGTTTTATCCTCCACTCCTTTTCGGCCGGAGTTGGGACTCCTAGAATCTTCTCCGAAGCTCGAGTAACTTGCTCTGAAGTCATAGGAGCTTGAGAAGCTGCAAGATAACTTTGCATTAGTCATTTCATAAAACAATCATATATAAAACATGTTGTTTTTCGAAGCTACATGCAGGGCTCGAGTTCGAAGAAATTTTTCAGAGTCCATCCTCCGGATCTTCTTCGAAGATGATAGGCCAGTTGGCCATCAGAGGTGGGATTTGGAGCCCAATGAACTCCTCTGCTAAGTCCCGCATGCTCATGCGGTGACTAATCCTTTCGAGCAAGCTAAGGTGAGCTTCGAGCTGGCCGGGGTCTGGATGAACTTGGGCTTCTCTTCGGAAGTGTATATCTCGCAGAGGTCCGGCCATACGACTGCCTGCTCTCACTTCGGCATAGAACCACCGGAGAATCCAATATGTGTACCATCTGGCGTTGATGGCTTTCAGCTGGAAATCTCAGTTGGAATTCGTCCCGGAGTCTGAAGTTGATACTGCCGAAGGCTATCATGATTTTCTCTCCTCCAGAACCTTAGGTAAGTTTTTGGTTGGCAAGATGCCCTGTGCAGTGCTGCAAAAATTTCTACTCTTCCTTCGTCAGCCTTCAGCTCGTAGTGCCCATTCGAAGATGGACAAGCGCGCTATTGCATTCGGAGATAGCTGGGGAAGAGTAACGTGAAACAAATCTAATACCTCCGAAAGGAAGTCCACTGCTGGGAGTCCTAACCCCGCTTCGAAAGCTTCGAAGACCACAACTTCTCCAGGCCTCGGAGCGGGATGTTTTCCTTTCCAGATTTCCGGATGATGACTCCTGAGCCAATATTCCCTTCTACTACTGTTGCGATCGTCTCCCTCTTCGAGGTAGATGGCCCTAGTGTATAAGATTGGTCCAAGATACTTCGAAGAGCCGGAAGGAGATCTTGATGACCAGTCTATTGGGGATTCCCGTCGTAGCCACCACCACCGGAGGCGCCACCGCCGCTGCTGGCGCTGCCACTGTTGCTGCCGCTGCCGCTGCCGCAGCTTGCTGCCGGGCTAGGGCCGAAGTCGCCCCGGGAGCCTTGAAGCTAGTTTTCGCCATGAACTCGCACCGAATGCTAAAGATAGATTCTGGAAGCTAGGGATTGGTTGCACAAAGATGGTGAGAAAGGTATTCGAGAAGTGTTTGGGTCCTTTATTTATAGCTCACGCCCACGATTTTTTACCGTTCACATTTGTCGTTTTGCTTTCTTGACCGTTACTCTTTGCGAACTTAATGCACCGCGTAACTTCTGCTGGAAGGAAAAAGCCAACGGCTATTTCTTCTAAGTCTAAAAGGCTTTCCAACTTCTTAAGTTAATTCTGGGATTGTTCGAATGTAACTTCCTTAGGAATCAATTCGAAGTTTTGAATCTTTATATATTTCGGAGGTTGATTAAATCCTGTTAATCCCTACGCATGATTATTTTTCTTGTGTATACTTCTTTCCTAACATTACAGATCTAGCGGAGAAGTATATTCGAGGGGCTACTGTTGGGGGAAAATACTTCATCCTCAGGGTCACTGCTGCAACATGGCTAAGGCAGGTGATTTAATCGAAGGTTTCCAGCATCTAACTCCGGTTATGTACTGGGACAAGTTCGAAGGATAGAGGCGAACTCTAGTTCAGAGTATATCTTCGAACGTTGACTCTTCAGAGAGCTTTCCTTGCTAGCTAAGATGGAAGGCTTATCTTATTTCTCATTAGATTAGTCATTTACCGTTTTAGCCCTATCAAGGGCACCGAATAGTTTCCACTATGTCAGTTGTAATAGAGGGGTAAAAAGGTCTTTTCCTTAATGTCTTGGCCTATAAATACCGCTCCCTTTACCCTGTAATGATCATCGAAGACTGAGTTATTCAATACACATCTTCGAACTCTTTTGAGCTATTATCCACTTCGGAGGCTTAAAATAGTTTACTTCACAAACACTTCGTTTGTTAGTTTCTAAGCTTCAGAAACCTGTTAGCGTAATCTTTTACGCCAACATATACATCAAACACAGATTACTCTCAATTCATATGAAAACTGAAATAGAGCACTTCAAGATGTAAAACAGTACACAGCATGCACTAAAACAGGATTATATCAATTCTGAACACTATTCATGGTAAAGAAATTTTCAGAACCACAAAACTTCTGGATCTGCAATTAAAACTTGTCTGATGAAATTTTGAAACAATCTAATGATTGAATATACACAAACTCACAGCATCACATAAACAGTTTTGTTGCTAGAATCCATGAAACTTGGATGAAGATCAGATGTGCTGAAATCTCAAAATGGAAAGTGAAAAGTTTCTTCAGAACACTGTAGATCGTCCAACAATACAGAGCAAATGTTTTACTTTCTGGATTCTATTGAAAATTATCAATCAGAGTTCAACTAATTGAAATGTGTTAAAACACACAGCAACTCTAGAAATCTGCTTCCAGAAACTATCACAATAACCTCCTCTATTCAGATTCTAAAAGGATTAGATCAAAGCTGGGATCCAATAGCAAACCACTGAAAACAGATCAGGAGTTTTGACTTACAAAATATTTCTCAGGAGATTGATTAGAATTACGGAACTACTAATTGTTTTCATTTCACAAAACTACAATTTGATTTCTAGCAGATTGCAACCAGAACAGATTCAGGATTCAATTCAGATGAAGATTCAAAATAAATGGAAAGATTGATTCTTTGAAAACTGAACTTCAAGTACCCTTCATCAAATTTGTATTTCAAATCAGAAGAGACACTTCAGCTCACAAAACTAAAAATCTGGCATACAACTGAATCACTCAATTCAATTAACAAACAGCTATACTCAAGACAATTTCATACACATGTTAAATCTAAAGGGATAGAACAGCATGCAAATGTCTACAAGACAGACTAAAAGCTAAGAGACTAAATCAGAAAATTCAGAATAAATTTCCACAGATCACTAAAGCTTAGTCGAAACTGAACTGAGATGATTCAATTGAAAACTGATATGAATCAATTTCAGAACTAAATGTGATAAACATATGAACCATATCTGATCACAAGGAAGAATACAAGCTGGAAGCAAATTTTTCCTGTGTTCTAAATAAAAATAGAATGTAAAACTGAATTGATTCCCTGATCAAATCTCATCACCTTGTATAACAATCATCACCAGGTGAAATCACATAAGATCACAGTTCAAATCAAACAAGATTTCACTAAAAAATCATTGAGAACTCACTAATTCAACGCTGAAAATTCCATCGCTTGACAATGAACAGCCTTCCCGAGACGCATGTAGCTGATCCGGCAAATCTCACCTTGCTATGTTCATCATCACGCGTACACAACAGCATAGAAAAGCACTTGGGTGTTCTAACTTTGCAAGAGGTAAAAACGAATTTGATTTCTGTTTGGCTGGAATGTTCTGGTTCCCTATAGTTCGGCCAAGGCAGGAATTATATATCCCACCAACTCCACATTCTAGAAGGCATTTTTTACAATCAGCCCCCTAGAAAGACCCAAATTACAAAACTCAAAATAACAACTAGAAATACCCTATTTTACTCTAGAAAATTACAAATGACCCCTCTTTAGAATATTTTCAGAATATATATATTCCAAAAATACTCTAAAAAGTACACATTATGACACTAAAAAATTTAAACTCAAACATGACACTATTTTATTTGAAATAGAAAAAACGTTTAAAGCTTCGACAGCAAAAACCGACAAAGCCTCTCAGCCCTTCGACTCGTGACACCGCTTCGCGACTCCGAGCACCAGCAAGCCACTTATACTCTCAATCCCCTCGAGTCGCCCGAATGCTTGTCCTGGCCTCCCTCTCGTGAACACGGTCGACACGCCGTCGCAGTCAGCCATCCGTCCAAGTCTCGCTCCGTCTCTTCGTGCACTCTTGAGATCTTCTCCAACTTCGCCCGGCCACCCTGATCCTCAGCATCAAGATCCCTACTTGACCCTTGATCACCTGCCATCGATAGTCAGTCAGCATCTCCACCCTACACAAACAAGACAAGCCAAAACAAGAATGAAATGCACAGCCGAAACCCTCGGTAGCCAAACCCTCACTCCACATTGAAACCCTCGGTGCACTCAACACACTCTCGTCCACTCAACCGCTTGCTCATCCTTGTCAATCACTCATCATTCAGACCAAAACCACCCTTGGTTTCTCAGAAATCCCAGCAGTTGTTCCTTCGGTTCGAACTCCGGAGTCCGAAGAGGACTTCGGCCAGATGTTTGAGCCTCCGAGTAGTCTAGTGCTCACCCAGCAACAAGGTGCCGGAGGTAAGCCTAGCTGAACATAAATTCTTTTTTCTTTACCTGCATATTTAAATAATACCATGTATCTTTGGTTTCACAGAATCAGCTCCGGCGGAGGTGATCCCTGCTGCGGAAGTGGTTCTAGAGCCGGAGACAGCTTCAGTGTCGTTGTCGACTAGAGGTGGCTCCAAAACAAATGATGGGTCTTGGAAAGGGCAAAGGCAAAGGTTGGCCAATGCTTGCTCCTACTCCAAGATGGACTCCGTTAGAGTCGACATACGCAGGCTAGTCGATAGAGGCCTCTGAGGATGCTTCATTGCGCTCCGCCCCTTCTCCTAGCGATGATGATCAGAGCGCCTTATCAAGGCTCCCACTCCTCCCCCCTTTCTTGCAAGAAGGATAGGGCTTCGGACTTTGTTAGAGCCTCTGGCTCGAGCTAGTCGTGAAGTTGGGGAGACTGAATTGGTCTCCATCCTTGGTGAGGCCGAAGGGTCGGAGCTCGACACTGCTCTCGAACGGGCGGCTTACTAGGTACGAAGCATCTGCAAAAGTCAGTTTAATCTAAAAAATGTATATAATTCACTTACATTGCTCTTCTTTTCCTTTGCAGCACGTCATTCTAGCTTGATCATCTACTGTTACAAATGAGCAGGAGAGCAACCGGCTCAAGGAGAAGGTCAAGGATCTTCAAGGGAGCCTTGCTGACTCAGAGTACTAGGCTTTGAGCTTGAAGGAGATGCCTCTCGTAGAGCGGATGTAGGACCAAAAGTAGCGACTAGAGGGGAGGTGAATGGGCGCCTAAAAATTCTTTCGAATCTATGGCGTGCTCCCAACACCCAATGCACCTCAACATACTAAGCACCAAAACATAGATAGATCGCCAAAGCCCAAAAGTATCTAGCCTAGAAACGACCGATGTCCTAGACGAACGAAACACCAATACAGTGCTAATAGTCAGAATAAACAAAGCATTCAAAACATGGGCAGATCAAAGTTCTCAGAAACAAATCATCACAGCAAATAAACTGGTGGCACGTAAATAGTGATGAAGAGTTACTATTCAAAGTTTTCTCCTGTTAGGTACTTGACGAAGCCTGCTTCGAGGTATGCAGTGTCGAAGCCTGCTTCGGAGTCCTTTGTCGAAGCCTGCTTCGAAGTATGTAGTGTCGAAGCCTGTAGTGTCAAAGTCTGCTTTGAAGTTTGACGTGCGAAAGGCTGACGGAGTCGAAGCATGTTGCAGTGGTCGTTCGAAGCCTGAGAAATAGCTGCCGAAGCCTGTGTTGTGTCGAAACTGTCTTTGGAGTATACAGTGACGAAGTCTGTAGTGCACGTGCCGAAGGTGTGCTTCGAAGATGTTGTGCGAAGGTGTACGCTGCGAAGCTAGCTTCGACAATCTTGATCGAAGCCTACAGTCAAAGTACCTTCGCACAAGTGCAAGAAAGAATATCGAAGTACCTTCGAAATCAAATCTTCGGTGCCTATACTCTGAACAGAGAACTTCGAACAAAGTTCATAGAGAAACTGGCTTCGAAAGAAAAGCGAAGCCAAATACTGTCAGCAACAAAAACCAAATCGAGTATCATACTCTGAAGCTATTCATACTACGAACTTGTTCGATCAAACTAACGAGTAGATAAGAGCTTTGACAGTGAACTAACATCGAGGTCTGTTCGAGGACAATCGTTCGAAGCATACAGTCTGTGCGAGGAATACAAACGCATACTTCACAACACACGTAGCTGCTGCAAGTCAAACCGAATACAAACGAAGTGCAAGAACAACGAAGGTAGACATAGCCTTGAGAACTGGGTCTAGCTTTGAAATAGAGATCTCAAGCTAGGACTTCGAAACTTTGACCGAAGACTGTCTCACGGAACAAAAAGACTTTGAATAAAGATTTACAGTAGAGTTCGGACCTCCGCCAGAAACCACAGAAACGTGCGTGCTACTTTCTTCTCTCGATCAAAAAGCCAAGACAAGACCAATCTCAAAAGAAAAACTTTACTGCAGATAAGAACAGAGAAACATCAAGCTTGATGACTAGAAGACTACGGATAATCACGAGAAACATGAAACTGTGCACACAAACCCGAAGCAACCAGGGAAAAACTTCATAGCGTAATGATTGGAGATCAGCATAGAGAGATTAGCACCTGGATGGAGTCCTTCTACACACGAATCGAGAGGAAAACAGCAAGAACATGCGATGAACAGGAAGAACAGAACCTTGCTGGCGGCGCACACAGGAGAAGGAATAGGAAAAAGACAAAAACATGACCCAATCTCTTGATTAAAAAGTGATTTCAGCAAAAGGGTGACCTAACCCTTAGGATTGGGGCCCTATTTATAGGCAGCCCAATAGCCTAGGAATATTCCACTAGACCCTTAGGGTTTTTTACAGACGCTGAAATAAAAGGAAAAGACCAAACTGCCATTAGGATATTTTTACAGACTCGACTGACTGACTGTGGGCCTAAGGACAAAATAGTAAACTCCTATTTATAGATGACTTATCCGGAAGCGGAGCTTTCGTAGCGACTACGGCTTCACTTCAGGACGGTCCTATCCAAGATCAGCGGTTGTCAGTTTTGCGCTGAAACTAACAAAGCATCCACCGCCCAGTGAATCCTCTGCTGCTCCTAGCCCATGTACCCGGATTGGGCTTGCTCGACTTTGCGGCCCCTCTTCCCGACAGTCGCTCGCTGCCCGTGTACCTAAGTCACACGTGGCCCAGACGCAGCAGATCTTCTCTCTCTCTTCAGTCATCTTTGACTATTGTTGACAATGACTCATCACATCTGGAGCCATGAGGCCCACACTCTTCAGCATGGCTCCTCAATCTCCCCCTTGATGAGTGCATTGTCAACTACTTCTCTTCATCTACTCTTCAGTACCCATGAACACATGTGGAAACATGAAAACAAAGCACAAGAAAATAGAGAAGAAGAAAATAAAGTAAAAGTTTAACCCTAATGACCAAAAGCCGAACAAAAGCAAGAAGCGGTCATTATGGTTAACCAAAAGTAAAAGCTGAAAACGAGTGCAATCTCAGAATCATCATCAAGGATATCAAAAGAGTAAGGACAACCGGGACAAAAACTCCCCCTGAAACAAATCCCAGAGAAAGCTAAAACTCCCCCTTAAACTCTTCTCCCAAAATCTCTACCCTTGTTGACAACTGAACTCATCAAGCAAGACTAAAATGCACTCTAAAGAGACACAGACTCCCCCTAAAAAGCAACTCCCCCTCAAAAAAATGCAATGAATGCAACTGGGGTGTAGGTGGAGTGATGAAAGCATGCTTCTCAGATATGATTGACTGCAATTACAACATCTAACAAGTATAGCAAAAGACATATTGTCTAAGACACATGGCATGATTCATGCAACAGATGATATCTAAAGAAGGTCATTAGCACACATTTTTCAGTTTTTGCAAACAAAAACATCACCACATTTTCCAGTTGACAAGCAAGGTAAAGCATGAGATGCAGAAGCTAACTGATATCTACCAAGATAAGCATTGTCCAAATCAAAGTGCTTCAGCAAACTTGTTATCATTTCAATTTTCATGCTTTTTCTTTTTCCTTTTTCATTTTTTCTAGGGGTTATTAGCAAGTCAAACCTTATGCTGACCGACCAAGTCAAGCCTAGGCTAGAACTGGACCATCAGAAGCTTAAGACATTGGTCTTGGCATACACTACACTGTCCTAGTTCATACCAAAGTGCTATGGTAAGCAGTCCAGAACAATGCAATGCGACAAAGCAAACCCACCTGGATCTTTTCAACTCAAGCATAAAAAGGCATGGAATTTTCATTTTTCTGATTTTTCATCATTTTTATAGCACATTTTCCACGTTAAAAGCATAAAGATGTCCAAGTTGCATATTTGCATCTAAGTCAAGAACTAGCTACAAGGCATGTAACAGATAGCAAGAGCATTCAGCCTACACATGCTAGTTACCGGAAACAATGGTGATCATTTTTTTTAATTTTAAAGAATAAAATCCATGCATATGATAGATATCAGACATATCAAGTGAACTGAACCAAAGCATGATCATCGACAAGTAATCAAAAGCATGTACCAGCTAAATAAGTAAAGCAGTTCAATCATATAACAGAAGCAGGCTCAAAAGTGTGATATGTGAGTATGTATGATATGAACACACACAAAAAGACTCAAGAAAAGAGTAAAGAAAAAAGGAAAAAAACTAACACAAAAATATCCTAAAAAGGATACACAACACCCAAATCCCCTCGTAAACGCTCAAAAGTAGACTGATCTAGGGGTTTGGTGTCGTCCTTACCCTGGTGTCTCTAGTGTACTTACCCTGGTGGATGAAGGTGCCGTCCTTGGTCTGCTTGATCTGGAGCCGTAAGATGTACTTGAGCTCACCCATGAGGCTCATCTCAAACTCACTGTGCATCTGCTCAGAAAACTTGGACACAAGATCATTAGTAGTACCGCCAAAGATAATATCATCCACGTAAATCTGAGCGACTAAAAAATCTGAAGCATCTCTGAGCAAGAAAAGAGTTTTATCCACAGAACCCATCACAAAGCCCTTCCCCAACAAAAACTGCTTTAACCGGTCATACCAAGCCCTGGGGGCTTGCTTCAGACCATATAAAGCTTTCTGCAGCTTAAAAACATGTCGAGGAAACTTAGGGTTTTCAAAACCGGGGGTCTGCCTAACATAAACCTCCTCCTCTATGTACCCGTTCAAAAAAACACTCTTGACGTCCATTTGAAAAAGCTTAAAACCCTTCGAAGTGGCAAAAGCTAAAAGAATGCGAATGGACTCAAGACGGGCAACAGGGGCAAAAGTTTCTTTGAAATCAATACCCTCCTTTGGCAAAAACCGTGGGCAACCAATCGAGCTTTGTTGCGCACCTGTTGGGAGAATTGTGTTAGTTCCAGCAGGTTTTTCTGTGGTGGTGTATGATGTGGAGAATGAACCTCAAAGGGTTCTAGCAGAGGGAGAAAAGGGTTTATACTGGTTCGGGCCTCTCTTAAGAGATAATAGCCCTACGTCCAGTTGTGGTAGATTTGACATGGTATGCCCTAGTATGGAGCAATAATTCCAGGGTCTCTTGGCCCACTGGAGAAGGTATCCTGTTACAAGGGCTTGGCCCTGCTTTTATAGGCACGCAGGCCTTAAGGAAAAGACTAGAATGCCCTCTACAAGCCCCTAGGCTCATAGGGGTAGACAGGGAAGGAGATCTAGCTACTGTACAAATGTACCCTACAGCTTTACAGCTTTACAGCTTTACAGCTTTACAGACGTGTCAGGCTATGCCAGGCTTTGACCAGCTAAACGACATACCAGCGGCGGGGGGCCCCCGGTATGGCCTATATACTTAGATATTTCTTGAGCTTCGAAGTACAGGCCGGAGCCCTTCTGGCAGAGGCTGTGAAGAGGGCTTCGAAGTGCACCCCGAAGGGGGGCTTCGAAGCATGCTCCGAGTAAGGCTCCGAACTGGGGTCTCGGAGCCTTCACCTCGAACAGGGCTCCAAACTGGGGTCTTAGAGCCTTGGCCTCGAACAATCTTGACAGGGTCCGAAGGCTGGCTTTGTGGAGCCCCGAAAGGGGGGTTCGAGGGCTAACTCCGGATATGGTCCGAAGGTTAACCTCGAACCGGGCCTGGAGGCTGGCTTCGGGGCCAGCCCGAGGCTTGGCTCCTTGCGGTTTCCAGGGGATCCCGAGGGCTTCGCACCGAAGGGCTCCGAAATACCTCGCTCTGGAGGGCTTCGATGGGGCCCCGGGGCTTCGCCCCAGCAGGCTCAGAGAAGAACCTTGAGACATGGGAACAGACCTGGGGGAGGATGCAGGCTTCGACAGTGTTGGGCTCCGGGCCGGAGGCCGTCGGAGGCTGACGTCATTTGGCCCCTGTTCAGGGGAAATATATTCCCCCAACAGCACCACAACCCCATCTTCACCTTGCTTGTTTTTGAACACCCACTTGGTGTCTATGGGGTTGCATCCGGGTGGCAGCTCAACCAGTGTCCAAACCCGATTGTGGACAAAATTCTCAAGCTCTTCTTGCATAACATTAATCCAATTTGAATCAAAAAGAGCATGAGAAACGTCTATGGGCTCAAAAGATGCAACAAAAGCAGATTCAGCAAACACAACAAGTGAGTCAACAGAAGAACGGAAAGTCCTCGCAGACAAATCACCGATGATGAGCTCTGAGGGGTGATCGCACTGAACTGCTCGGGATCCCTGGTGATCTGAAGTCACCTCACCGGAGTCGGCAGCAGGCACCTCTGGACTCGACTAAGGGGGCTCGATCGAAGTGGAAGAAGTGATCAGAGGTCCGCCCTCATCCTCAGTCGAAGTCTGAGAAGGTGTGGGTTCTGCAGGATGTGCAGAAGGCCCACCCTCATCAGCAGCTGGAGCGTCATCATCTTCCTCTAATATGGACTCTCCGAGCTCACCATCTCCAGAAAGCACAAAAGGAGTCAAAGATGGCAAGGATAATAGGGGATTGGTCCCGATCTTCCGCTAGGTAAGGATAACTTGGATTGGTGGAGAATCTCGACGTTGACGATCCAAGGCTCTGGTCCGGTGGATCAAAACCTTACAATCGATACACCATCGTCTCCGTCGGTTATCAACCACGCAGGGCGCGATTGACCTCGCCACGAAGGCTAGATCCTGCAAGCAAATCCAAGAACACAAGCAGGAACAGGAAGAACAAGAGTCGAATGCCAAATCACAGATGAACTATGATGAGGTGAGGTTTCACAAACGGCGTTGCAGCAGCCAATCGGTCCTGCGCAAGAGTGGGATCTAAACACACGAGTGTAGATGCAAACAAAGCAAAACCTAACCCTAATGACGGCTGCCGTGAGTATATAGGGCGTGGGCATCCTGTAGGAGGCGCACACGACTCAGACTATGGGCCAACACGGCCTCCAACTCAGTACAAGGTCCAACTCAGCCCAATTCTGTCATGCAGGACTGTTTCAGTCACACAGGACGACTCGAGACTCCAAATGAGGCGAAACCAATGCCAAAAGATCCGTCTTCTCCATTTTTTCCAAAAAGTCCAAGAATGCACCAATCGGACTTCGTATGAGGAAGTTACACCCATTTTGGTGCATGGTGGTTGATGTAGTCCGAACTAGCGAATTCTTGACTTCAAATCATCCGTGCGACTCCGTCTTCAACTCCAACTCTCCTATTCCATCACCCATGTTCCTAAGCAACAAAATATCACTAGTATTCAGTAGCATCCCATCCAAACAAATATTAACATAGTTGCTATGGAAAGAATTAACCTCATGGTTCAAGCGACGGGCACGGGCGCGTGTGATTGGTCCTTGTAATTGAATTGTAGGTGGAGGCTCCATGTGTGTATCATGTGAAGTGATGTCCTCATCATCCTCCCCCTCTTGAATTGGAGTCGTCCTCGACTCAAGCTCATCATCATCTCCCAAATAGGGCTTTAGATCTGAAATGTTAAATGTGGGACTAATCCCAAAAGCTGCAGGCAATTCAAGTTTATATGCATTATCATTTATCTTCTCAAGCACACGGAAAGGACCATCAGCACGGGGCATCAATTTAGACTTTCTCAAATCAGGAAAACAATCCTTGCGCAAGTGCAACCAAACAAGATCACCCGGTTCAAATGTTATCTCTTTTCTACCCTTACTACCATAAGCACGATATTTCTCATTCATTTTCTCTATGTTTGCTTTAGTAGTTTCATGCATATTAAGCAATAATTCAGCACGTGTAGTAGCATCAAAATTCAATTTTTCAGATGGTGGCAATGGTAGCAAATCAATAGGAGCACGTGGATTAAAGCCATAGACCACTTGAAATGGACTTACCTTAGTAGTAGAGTGTACTGACCTATTATATGCAAACTCAATATGAGGTAGACACTCTTCCCAGAGCTTCAAGTTGGTCTTCAAAACAGCCCTCGACATGGTGGACAATGTACGGTTGACGACCTCCGTTTGCCCATCCATTTGTGGGTGACAAGTAGTAGAAAACAGCAGCTTCGTCCCCAACTTATGCCACAACGTCCTCCAAAAATGACTTAAGAATTTAGCATCACGATTTGAAACGATGGTATTAGGAACTCCATGCAAGCGTACGACCTCTCTGAAAAACAAATCAGCAACATTGGTAGCGTCGTCGCTCTTGTGACAAGGTATAAAATGTGCCATTTTAGAGAACCAATCTACCTCCACAAAAATACTATCCCTCAATATTGTTCCAAGCACGGTCATCTGTACAATTTGCAAAAGCATCTTTGAAGTCCAAATCAGTAGCATACATGTCCTTCAATATTTCTAAACCAAAGATCTTATAATCAAGTTGAGAAAGCAATGTATAACGTTTAGATAAAGCATCGGCAATCACATTATCTTTCCCTTTCTTATGCTTAATTATATATGGAAAAGTCTCAATAAATTCTACCCATTTAACATATCGTTTATTCAGATTTGCTTGACTAGGTATATGCTTCAATGCTTCATGATCCGAATGAATAATAAACTCCTTAGGCAAAAGGTAATGTTGCCAAGTTTCAAGCACACGCACTAAGGTATATAATTCCTTATCATAGGTAGAATAATTCAACTGTGGACCATGTAATTTCTCACTAAAATAGGCCACGGGTTTACCTCCTTGTAGCAGCACACCTCCTATTCCAAAACCACTAGCATCACATTCTAACTCAAAAGTCTTACCAAAGTCGGGTAGCTGAAGTAGAGGTGCATGTGTAAGGCGATCCTTGAGTGTGGCAAAAGCTTGTTCTTGTGCTGGTTCCCAAGTAAAAGTAACTCCCTTCTTGGTCAACTCATTCAAAGGACCGGCTATGGTGCTGAAATCTTTCACAAAACGCCGGTAGAAAACTGCAAGACCAAGAAAACTACGTACCTGTGTGATAGTTTGAGGTTGCAGCCAGCTATTGATTGCTTCTACCTTTGCCGCGTCAACCTCAATGCCGTGCAAAACGTGCACTTCTCAAGATTACCAAACAATCTAGCCTCACGTAGGACAGAAAAAATAGCATGTAGGTGTTCAACATGTTCAGTGGGAGACTTGCTGTAAATCAAGATATCACCAAAGTATACCACCACAAAGCGTCCTATAAAGGGTCGTAGGACTTCATTCATCAAGCGCATGAAGGTACTAGGTGCATTAGTAAGTCCAAAAGGCATGACAAGCCACTCATAATCCAAACTTTGTTTTAAAAGCAGTTTTCCATTCATCACCTAGTTTCATGTGAATTTGGTGATAGCCACTAAGCTCATCAAGCATGTCATCCAATCTAGGAATAGGGTGTCGATATCGAATGGTGATATTATTAATAGCACGACAATCAACACACATGCGCCAACTACCATCTTTCTTAGGCACCAAAAGAACGGGTACTTCACAAGGACTAAGGCTTTCACGGATGTACCCATGATCAAGAAGGTCTTGTACTTGGCGCTGAATTTCTTTTGTCTCCTCCGGATTGGTACGGTACGCTGCACGATTAGGAAGAGACGCTCCCGGGATCAAATCAATTTGGTGCTCGAAGCCACGTATCGGTGGCAGCCTGGGTGGTATCTCAGCAGGAAAAACATCGTTAAACTCCTGCAAAAGGTCAGTAACTACAACGGGAATAGAGCTAGGAATGTTCGCAAGTGAAAACAGCACGTTCGTGCATATCAAGTCATATATCCTGGGAGTATCATCACAAATTTCAGCAAGGTCAGTTTTAGTTGCAAGCATGACACGTCCTTTCAGATTAATAGCTTGTGATGAAGAAGGAGAAGCAACTTTATCTTTCTGTTGCCTCAAAAGTGTTTTAGCTACTTGCTGATTTTCAGAAGGTTGTTTGCTCGTTTGTGCGTCCTTAGCATGTTTTCTTGTTCAAATTTCACAATTTCAGCAGGAGTCATAGGAAGCAAAGTAACTTTCTTTTCTTTATACATAAATGTGTACTTATTGCTCCTACGATGGTGTGTAGCATCAGTATCATACTCCCAAGGTCTACCAAGTAATAGAGAACATGCTTGCATTGGTACTACATCAAAATCAGCAACTCCAAAGTATGTACCAATGGAAAATATGATGTGAGCAGTTTGTGTTACCTTGACCTTACCGCTATTGTTGAACCATTGCACGTGGTAAGGGTGTGGATGCGCACGTGTGGGAAGTTGAAGCTTCGTTACCATGTCGTGGCTAACCAAATTGTTGCAACTACCGCTGTCGATGATGACACGTACACGGCGGTCATTGACGATGAAGAAGGTCTGAAAGAGATTGTCCCGTTGTGCCCGGTCGTCCTGGTCCATGTGAGTGCTCAAAACACGTTGTACAATAAGTGCTTCATGGTCAGTAGAGGCATCCGGTGCAAAAACAGCGTCATCATCGGAAGCATCGTAATCTCTTGCAATGTTAGCAGCAAGTGCATATTCATCTTCAACATTACTAGCACTTACATAGCCACCGTCTTCCGTAGCAATATAAGCCCGCTGACTAGGGCAGTCCTTCATAATGTGGCCGAATCCTTTGCATCGGTGACACTGGATCGCTACAGAACGTGCAGTAGAGGCCGCCGAGGAGGTGGGCTTGGCTGGCGGCTTGGATGCTGCAGCTTTGGAGCTCTCAGCCTAGGCTGTAGATGCAGAAGGTGCTGATGTAGCCGCCGGTCGAGAAGGTGGTGGTGGTCGCTGATGCTGCCCACTTTAGCGTGAAGTGGCACCACCAATGTTGGTCCTCATGTTGCGTTGTGGTTATTGGCGACCCTGCAATTCTTTTTCTGCAAGTATAACAAGGTGGAAAAGACGAGTGATAGTATTGTATTCTTTATAATCAATGATATCCTGAATTTTACGTCTTAAACCACCATAAAAACAGGCCATTTATCCTCATTGTCCTCCTCAATTTCAGCACGCATGTAACCAATTTGCAACTCCTGATAATACTCCTCTACTGATTTATTTCCTTGGTTTAGGCGCTGCAATTTTTTTCTCAAATCACATTTATATGAAGGAGGAACCCATCTACCACGCATTTGCCGTTTTAACATACCCCAATTTTGTGGTTCATTGCCAACCTGAATTATTTCAGTCCACCAAAGAAGAGCATATTCAGTGAAGTCACTAGTAGCTAAGCGCATGCGGTGGATAGCAGGAACCATGTGAGCATTAAATTTTTGTTCGACTGACATCTCCCAATCTAAATATGCATCTGGATCATAGGTGCCGGCAAAATGAGGTACTGAAAATTTTACCTTGGAGTAGGGGTCATTATTCCTGTGGTTGTCATTGTTACCTCGTGGATGGCGGTTACGGTGGCCGCCCATACCTTGACGATTGAACTAAAAGTGATGACGTGCAGCCTCATCAGGGTCAATGCCATTGTTCCCGGCATCGGATAGGTCGTCTTCCTCCTCAACATGGTCATCGTCGGCTTGTGCAGCAGGCAAGCGTGTCTTCAGGGCAGTCATCCGGTCCACTAGGTCAGCCACACTACGCGTGAGATGTTCGATGGAGTGTTGGGTCTGCCGCTGAGACTCCAGTAAAGCACGTCGTGAGACACAGTCATTAAAATCAGATGGAGGGGTACCATTGTTATCTGCCATGTTAGTGAAAAGACAAACAACAAAGAATAATCCTTATGGAACGCAACTAGGTGGAGTGGTGGGTGTGTGGTGGAAGCAATCCATCAAGCGCCTTACCCACGCTTGCAAGTGTTCTTACCACGCCGCAGTGAGGTCACCGGCCTACAGGTGAAGAACCAAGTGGAGGGTGGTGGGCGATTGAAAGATGTGAACCTGTCCTGACCAAGAGAAGGTGTAGCTTGGAAGGCAAAGTATGTAGCAAGGAATAGCGATAGTAATAACAGTTAAACCAAGTTCAATAAGTGTTCCCTAGTACTCATCAAAGTTGCTGGTCTAAGTGCTCCCAAGGTGAAATTCAAGCAATAGAGGGAAACTATGTGCCCAAAACTCAAGTGGAGGTAGAACAAGGTAGCAAACGACAGGACCGGTTCTCTTTTGCTTCTCTACTTCTCGTTTCTTTTTTTTTTCTTTTTTTTCACTATATTTTTTTTGAACAAGGATGACAAGAGATGCAACCACAAAAATTGGGACCTGCAACTGAGGTGGGATGTGGTTCACAGAAATTCAACATGTTTTCTGAACGGCGTGCAAAAACTTTGAACAATTTTTTCTTTATCTTCCTGATTTTTTTGGCAATTCTGATGAAACCAAACAGGGCGAAGAAGAAGATGCTCAAAAAATTTCAGATTTTTCTGACAAATGAGAGAAAAATTATGCTTGTTTTACCGAAGGGGGGTCACAAGGATTCGATGTGGAAAACCAACTAGGAAACCAAGTGGAAACCGACAAGGGTTGTGGAGGCGGGGTTTCGGGTGGGGTAATTTTTTTGAGACACACGATCAACTACTCCTCAAACGACACAAAGGGATGACTAAACCAGCAACCAGACTCGACCAAGAACACAAACTCAACAATGCTAAAAACTGAAATTAAAATCGCAAGGCACAAATGGGTTCTCGGTGGGGATTTTTTTTTGTGAGGGGAAACCTGAAATCTGATACCAACTAATAGGGGATTGGTCCCGATCTTCCGCTAGGTAAGGATAACTTGGATTGGTGGAGAATCTCGACGTTGACGATCCAAGGCTCTGGTCCGGCGGATCAAAACCTTACAATCGCTACACCACCGCCTTCGTCAGTTATCAACCACACAGGGCGCGATTGACCTCGCCACGAAGGCTAGTTCCTGCAAGCAAATCCAAGAACACAAGCAAGAACAGGAAGAACATGAGTCGAATGCCAAATCACAGATGAACTATGATGAGGTGAGGTTTCACAAACGCCGTTGCAGCAGCCAATCGGTCTGGTGCAAGAGCGGGATCTAAACACACCAGTGTAGATGCAAACAAAGAAAAACCTAACCCTAATGATGGCTGCCATGAGTATATAGGGCGTGGGCATCCAGTAGGAGGCGCACACGACTCGGACTATGGGCCAACACGGCCTCCAACTCAGTACAAGGTCCAACTCGGCCCAATTCTGTCATGCAGGACTGTTTCAGTCACACAAGACGACTCGAGACTCCAAATGAGGCAAAACCAACGCCAAAAGATCCGTCTTCTCCTTATCTTTCCAAAAAGTCCAAGAACGCGCCAATCGGACTTCGTATGAGGAAGTTATGCCCATTTTGGTTTATGGTGGTTGATGTAGTCCGAACCAACGAATTCTTGACTTCAAATCATCCGTGCGACTCCGTCTTCAACTACAACTCTCCTATTCCATCTCCCATGTTACTAAGAAACAAAATATCACTAGTATTCATTAGCATCCCATCCAAACAAATATTAACATAGTTGCTAAGGAAGGAATTAATCTCATGGTTCAAGCGACGGGCACGGGCGCGTGTGATTGGTCCTTGTAATTGAATTGTAGGTGGAGGCTCCATGTGTGTATCATGTGAAGTGATGTCTTCATCAAAGGACTCATCGAAAGAAACCTCACAAGTCTCAACAAGCTGCTGGGAGTCGAGGTTCCAAACACGAAAGCCTCGAGAATGCAAAGCATAGCCAAGAAAAACTCCATCCTAGCAACGAGACTCAAATTTGTCCAAATGCCCACCCTTCTTGAGCACGAAGCACTTGCAGCCAAACGCTCGCAAGTGGCTCACCTTGGCCTGTCTGCCAAACCGCAACTCGTATGAAGTCTTACCTAGGTAAGCTCTAAGAAAAATGTGGTTGGCCAGATAGCAAGTTGTGTTCATGGCTTCAGCCCAAAAGCGCCTAGGAGTCCTGTGCTCATCGAGCATCGTCCTGGCCATCTCGACTAGCGTTCGGTTCTTTCGTTCCACAACGCCGTTCTGTGGGGGAGTGTAAGGAGCAGAAAACTGATGATCAAGACCCTGATCACTACAAAAGCTGACGAACTAAGAGTTCTTGAACTCAGAACCGTTGTTAGAGAGAATCGCTCGCATCCGACCATTGTTCTCATTCTTCAGCTTCAAAATCAGGTCATGAACAAAATAAAAAGTCTCATACTTAGACTCCAAAAATATAACCCACGAGAATCAAGAAAAATCATCAACAATCACAAGTGCGTACCACTTCCCACCGATCGAGCGTACCCGAGCTGGACCGACAGTGTCCATGTGTAACAGTTCGCCCGGATACGAAGTCATCACCTGAGTCACATGTGAGTGAGAAGTGGCAACCATTTTCCCGTGACGACAGGGATGGCAAACTTGATCGTTCTCCATCTTAAGCTCGGGCAATCCTCGGATGAGGTCCATAGAGCTCAACCTGACTAGCAGATCAAAACTCAAATGACCTAACCTCCTATGCCACTTCCAGAGCTCAGAGGAGGATCCAGCAATCAAACAGCGAGAAGGGCCAAAAGAACTAGAGAAGTCAATCCGAAAAACCATACCGAAAGGTAAGATCTGGCAAATCAAAGACCCTCTAGAATCAATCACAGAAGAACTGCCCTTCTTAAAACGAACCTCCAAACCATCCTCAAGAAGTTGCGAAACATAAATCAAATTGAAGTTCAAATTTCCAACCAAAGCAACATTCTTCAAAGAGAAATGATCAGAGATGCGAATTGAGCTAATACCGTTTACGTTCCCTTGACCAATGTTCCCGAAGGTGATGTATTCTTTGGAACTCAGGGGAGTGAGACTAGAGAACCATCTGCGATGTCCCGTCATGTGGCGAGAGCATCCTGAGTCCATGATCCAAATGTCCTCCAGTCCCCGATCCTGCACAATCAGTGGTTGTAAGGGGGAACAAATGGTCCAGCACCAGGTTTAGCAAAAGAGCTAAACCAGTGTCGAGTCATCTGCTCAAAAGACGGAAAGCAAAAATCATCATGAGAGTTCGGACCAAAACGTGGCTCAAAGTGCGGTCCTCGGTTCTGCCTAAAACCTTGGCCACGAGGTCCAGGACCGTGACCAAAACGGCCTGGAGCTCTGCCGGGACGAACACCACCATCTGGAGCACGGGCATGAAAAGTCGTCTCCTCTACCACCACCTACACGAGGTAGCCTGGCCTCCAGCCTCTCCCCACGTCGAGGAACTCTCAGTCTACCACCCTGCTAGTAGAACTGCTCCTGGCCACCACGAGCACGCTCTGCTCTCTCAACCCGCTTCCTCCTAAAGCAAAACTCCGCAAGATACTCGTTTCTCTAACAATACTCACAATGGTCGGTGGGCTTCTTCGGATGTGATTGTGGGTTGGGGTTCTTGGGCTTAGTGGTGTTTGGTGTAGTCTTCTTGGTGTGAGAGGGTCCAGGAAGAGAGTCTAGAGAAGTGTGGAGGTGTTTGGGCTTTGGAACCCAGATGGGCTTCTTGGGTGGAGCTTTGGGCTGTTCTTGGAACACTCCTTCCTTGCGCTGACTAGCGTGGAAAGACTCAGTGGAGTGAGTCTTGGTGTATCTCTGCTCAGGAGTCATTTTACTCCACTCCACTGCCCGGCTAATGGCACTCTCAAAGTCAGCCTTAGTGTAGGTGTAGCCTACCCCAAACCCATCCTGCCTCTTAAACTGTTGGATCATCATGCCGAGTTGTGGCTCCCTGGCACTGGTCCAACTCAGGATAGAACGGAGGCAAAAAGTTTTCATTCTCGGAATCAGCTATCTCCTCTCTCAAGGAAGCTAGAACCTCCACCTGAGACAAATAGGTCTCACACTCTCTATCTACTTGGACAGACTTCTCGGCTTTTAGCTTAATCAACTCCAGTCTAAGAGACAAGCAGTTCTCACAGACAGTGGGTGGAACTGACAGTGTCTCAAGCTCTAGCCTAGTCTGCGCTAGCTCAGCTCTCACTCTCTCCAAATAACCCAAATGCTCATCGCCCTTGGCTTTCAGCTTAGCTAAACTAGCTAGATGAGATGGGCAATCAGCACAGGGCACGACGACAATGGCTTTAGCATCTTTCAGCTCCAGCTGAGTGCTTTCAAGCTCAGTGGCCAAAGCGTCCCTCTCATCAACTCTTTTTGTGTACTTGGACTTCAGAGTCGACGGGTCACACAGAAGCCCCTCACACTTTGGTTACTCACTGCTATCACCCAAGCAAGGGGAAGAAGATAGACTCTCAATTCTACCGTTGTCCACGGCAAGCTCACTTTCTAAGTCATCTATCCTCTTCTTAGCCCCCCTAAGCAGTTTTTCCCGATATTTTAACTCCTAACGATTGCTTTCAAGTAAATCAACGATTTCGCGTTCATAAGATGATACCTTCTCGTTGTCGTCATCGTCAGAGTCATCGGAGGAGCCCTTCTCTTTCTTATCCCCAAGAGCCATTGAGCAGAAGCTCTTGCGGGATCTTCGGCGTTGATGTGAATGGCGGCTCTTCGGTCTGTCCCCGAAAGCCATGAAGCATAGGCTCGCCGAATCATCCTTGTCCTTCCCCTTCCTGATGACGATCTCCTCATCGCTTGAGCTCGATGAAGAGGAAGAAGACGTGGACCACTTGGAGTAGATCTTCTCCATCTCGGCGAAGAAGGCCTTGTCACGCTTCTTGTTTTCTCGCCGGTAGTCCTTCAGGGCCTTTCTGATGAATCTGTTCTTTGGCTTTCCCTTGTTGAAGGAGGAGCTGTCGTGCTTGCCGGAGTCGTGGAAGCCACCACCGGTGCCCTTCTTGTGGCCATTGCGCTTGGGGCAGTCGGCGATGAAGTGTATTGGGTCACCACACTCAAAGCACCCGGATTTCATGCCGTGTCTTTTGAACATTCTCTTGTCATAAACACGACGCACCCGGTTATTAAGGAGACACAGGTCATCATCTCCTAATGACTCAAGCTGGTCCTCAGTGATAGAAATCAAAGAGAAACCAGCGCAGCTCACAGAGGAGGGGTCAGCAGATGGTGTAGAAAGGGCCATGGATTTATATCCAGAGCCAGTGAGATTTGATATCAACTAGGTATCGACCTCAGTGGCCTTCAGCTTGCTAAACAACTCAGAAATGGTCAAGGTATCATAAGATGTGCTCTCAATGATAGAGGATACCTTGATCTCCCATAATCTTAGGGTCTAAGGTATGGAGAACCTTGAGCGCCTGCTCATGATCTGAGACTAATTTAACACCCTCAGCCTTGTTGGCCCGAAGCTTGTTGATGATCGACTGAAAGCGACCAAACAAGTCTTCAACAGATTCACCCGGCTTCTGTGTGAAATTTCATATTCACGTCGGTAGGTCTGATAGAGCCGAGCCTTGACCTAAGCTGTCCCCTCATGGTGTGCCTGAAGGGTAGCCCAAATCTCTCTCGCAGTGGTGAGATGGATCACACGCTCAAATTCAGAGGGACCTAATCCAGAAAACAAAATGTTCACCGCTTTGTTGTTGTTCAGAGGTGAGCGACAATACTAGGAGTATTATGGTCAACAACTGGCAATATGGTGAAAGTAGTGTGAACACAAATGTCCCAAATGTCCGAGCTTTGGCTCATGAGATAGGCTCGCATGCGAGTCTTCCAATAGTTATAGCCATAAGCTTCCAAGGACGGGACCTTTCCAGGAGATGTCATGATCACTACTAGGTTTTAGAACCGGTTAAGGAATGGAAAAACCCTAACCAGGCTCTGATACCACTTGTAGGACCGAAAGTAGCGACCAGAGGGGGGGGTGAATGGGCGCCTAAAAATTCTTTCGAATCTATGGCCTGATCCCAACACCCAACGCACCTCAATAGACTAAGCACCAAAACGTAGACAAATCGCCAAAGCCTAAAAGTATCTAGCCTAGAAACGACCGGTGTCCTAGACAACGAAACACCAATACAGTGCTAATAGGCAGAATAAACAAAGCATTCAAAACATGGGCAGATCAAAGTTCTCAGAAACAAATCATCACAACAAATAAACTGAGGGCACGTAAATAGTGATGAAGAGTTACTGTTCAAAGTTGTCTCCTGTTAGCTACTTGACGATGCCTGCTTCGAGGTATGCAGTGTCGAAGCCTGCCTCGGAGTCCTTTGTCGAAGCCTGCTTCGAAGTATGTAGTGTCGGAGCCTGTAGTGTCGAAGCCTGCTTCGATGTTTGACGTGCGAAAGGCTGACAGAGTCGAAGCCTGTTCGCAGCGGTCGTTCGAAGCCTGAGAAATAGCTGCCGAGGCCTGTCCAGTGTCGAAACTGGCTTCGGAGTATACAGTGACTGAAGTCTGTAGTGCACGTGCCGAAGGTGTGCTTCGAAGATGTTGTGCGAAGGTGTACACTGTGAAGCTAGCTTCGACAATCTTGATCGAAGCCTGCAGTCGAAGTACCGTCACACAGTGCAAGAAAGAACAACTGAAGTACCTTCGAAATCAAATCTTCGGTGCCTATACTCCTGAACAGAGAACTTCGAACAAAGTTCACAGAGAAACTGGCTTCGAAAGAAAAGCGAAGCCAAATACTGACAGCAACAAAAACCAAATCGAGTATCATGCTCCGAAGGTATTTATACTACGAACTTGTTCGATCAAACTAACGAGTAGATAAGAGCTTCGACAGTGAATTAACATCGGGGTCTGTTCGAGGACAATCGTTCGAAGCATACAGTCTATGCGAGGAATACAAATGCATACTTTGCAACACACGTAGCTGCTGCAAGTCAAACCGAATACAAACGAAGTGCAAGAACAGCGAAGGTAGACATAGCCTTGAGAACTGGGTCTAGCTTTGAAATAGAGATCTCAAGCTAGGACTTTGAAACTTTGACCGAAGCATGACCGAAGACTCCCACGGAACAAAAAGACATCAAATAAAGATTTACAGCAGAGTTCGGACCTCCGCCAGAAACCACAGAAACGTGCAGTGCTCCTTTCTTCTCTCGATCAAAAAGCCAAGAAAAGACCAATCTCAAAAGAAAAACTTTACTACAGATAAGAACAGAGAAACAGCAAGCTTGATGACTAGAAGACTACAGATAATCACGAGAAACATGAAACTGTGCACACAAAGCTAAAGCAACCAGGGAAAAACTTCATAGCATAATGATTGGAGATCAACACAGAGAGATTAGCACCTAGATGGAGTCCTTCTACACACGAATTGAGAGGAAAACAACAAGAACATGCGATGAACAGGAAGAACAGAACCTTGCTGGCGGCGCACACAGGAGAAGGAACATGAAAAAGACAAAAACGTGACCCAATCTCTTGATTAAAAAGTGATTTCAGCAAAAGGGTGACCTAACCATAGGGATTGGGGCCCTATTTATAGGCAGCCCAATAGCCTAGGAATATTCCACCAGACCCTTAAGGTTTTTTACAGACGCTGAAATAAAAGGAAAAGACCAAACTACCCTTAGGATATTTTTACAGACTCGACGGACTGACTGTAGGCCTAAGGACAAAATAGTAAACTCCTATTTACAGATGACTTATCCGGAAGCAGAGCTTTCATAGCGACTACGGCTTCACTTCAGGACGGTCCGATCCAAGATCAGCGGTTGTTAGTTTTGCGCCAAAACTGACAAAGCGTCCACCAACTTTGCACCAGGTACCCGGATTGGGCCGCCCCGATTCCGCAGCTCTCTCAGCCCGGCAATCACTCGCTGCCCGTGTACCTGAGTCAATCTTGGTCAACAGCCTAGTGGATCCTCTGCTGCTCCTAGCCCATGTACCCGGATTGGGCTAGCCCGACTTCGCGGCCCCTCTGCCCGATAGTCACTCGCTGCCCGTGTACCTGAGTCACACGTGGCCCAGACGCAGCAGATCTTCTCTCTCTCTCTTCGGTCCTCTTTGACTATCGTTGACAATGACTCATCACATCTGGAGCCATGAGGCCCACACTCTTTAGCATGGCTCCTCAGCGGAACGCCAAAACCAGGCTGGAGGCTGTGAAGGAGGAGCTCGAGGCTGATCGAGTGGTGCTCTAGGACGAAGTTGAAAGGCTTCGAGAGGAGCAGGTAGCTTCGGGAGCCGAGCTTGTAAATCTTCGGGAATAGCGGCAACGCTTGGCTAAATACGTGAGGAAGTTGCTTGGACAAAAAAACTATCCTTATGATGAAGACGACTGAGCTCTCCTCTTTAATAGGCGACATGAATGTCTCAAGCGAGGCATTCGGCATGGAGAAATCAAAGTGTGAGAGCGTGGCCTCCGAAACCATGGATGTCCTCCGGGGGGTCCTGGAGTATTTCGGGACTTCTTGCGCTTCCTCGTCGTCGACCAACGATTCTTTGTTGCGGAAAATGAAGATGATCAAAGAAGCAGTGAAGACAATGAAGACTTCAGGTACTCGTATGGACAGATCTCCAGCCAAGTAGCCGCTCTTGGAGTACTTCACTACTTCGAGGACATCGGACTTTCTGTTTCACTGGAGCCCGGAGCAGCCCTCGCTAGCTTTGGCGGTGACCAACTATTGACCCCTTCGCCTGACGTGATGGCATCTTAGGAAGCTTTTTAGACATCCTGGAGAGCTGAAGGCACATCAGTTGTGAAGGCATGGATCGCTGAAGGCCATCGTCAAAAGCAAGCACGGGCGCCGCCTTTGACCAACAAGCCTCCTTCCCACCCGATGGTCTAGTCCTTCTTATGGTTCCGCTATGTAAAAACTTGTGTTTCTGTCTTCCTTTTGAATAAAAAAGACTTATTTGGAAATGTTTTTAGGATTTTCAACCTTTTTTGGATGATGAACTCAAAGTATTATAGGTTAATGAAGGGCTCCATCAACAGTGGGCTACCTTCGAAGCCTTAAGGCCTCATAGGCGTCCTCGATTTTCAATTCCTCAAGGGAGCCATGGAGAGGTTATACCCAAAATATGTAAAGAAATATTAGCTTATATTAAAGGGGAGAAGGGGAAGAGGAAGTTGTTAATATAGCATCTTCATATTCGGAGGACATTGATTAGTCCGAAGAAGAGTGGTCTTGTGAAGATTAGGCAAGGACTAGCCCCGAACAACTTCGAAACTGGGCCGAACTTCAGCAAGAACAAAAAGACTTCCGGGCTTCAAAGAAGGGGAAGCGGATTAAACGTAAGGTTCTAAAGACTCCGGGCTCTAGGACAAGTCGCCTTCGAAGTCCGGCTAACTCTGAGTCTAGCTCTGGGGACCGAAGGGGCCTTCGCTTTCTTCTTGGCTTAGACACTCATTTTTCATAGTGTAATGTAATTCGTTGAGTAATATAAATTGAAATGTTTCAAAATTGTCTCATTACCTCCTAGCCCCTCTTTGAGGGTGAGCACCTTTGATTTTTAAGCGAAGATGCTTACTCACAACGATTGTAATGTCTGTTAAGAGTACAATTTTAATAATTTTTGTTTTTAGAGGCTCGGAGCCCATTATTGTATTGAACAAGAATTTGGAACCAGTGGTTCGAAATCCAAATAGATGGTCGTTATGAACTTCGTAGGTCTCTTCGAACCTATTGGTCCGAAGTCGTAAATGGTCTCTTCGGATGTATTGGAATCCGATTATTTTGGTTGCTTCAGACTCTTTTTTGGATGCTTTCAAGATGATTGCTCGGAATCCGTATCATTTGGTCTATTTGGACTCTTTTTACGAATGCTTTCAATCCGGTTGCTTGGAATCCGTTTTTCATTGTCTCCTTCGACTCTTTTTACGGCTGCTTTCAGGCTAGTTGCTCGGAGTCCATATCATTTGGTCTCTTTGAACACTTTTATAGATGCTTTCAAGCCAGTGGCTCGAAAATCCGTTTTTCATGGTACTTTCCCACCTTGATGGATGCTTCGAGCTGGTGGCTCGAAGTCCGTAAATCGGCTTCAAATGAATAATACTTACCTCCGCATTCAGCTTTGTCCTCCTAGTGCGTCCACTAGGAGTAGGAATCATCTTGAGAAGCATGCATTATTCGAACCATAAGTTTTATTCATTTAGAAAGTGTTTACAAATAATTACAAGGATCCCCTAAGCGAACTATCGTTTAAGGTGCTTTGCATGCCATGCATGCTTCAATTCATCAACTTCTAAATTAGCTAATTTAAAATATTAGGGGCGTCCTGAATGCAGGATGATATATGGTCCTTCCCATTTATTTCCTAATCTCCCCTGGAGCAATAATGCTTCGCAGTAATAAATGGTCTGGCTTAAGTTCATTAAGCTTTATTTTCGGTTCATACCAAGTCTTCGTCTGATGTTGATACTTCATTAGGTTAGCAACAGCCCTGAAGCCTTGTTTCTTCAGTTAAGTCCAACGAAGTATATCTTTCATTTTCCATTTCAGGTTCGATGGTACTGAGGGATCCTCCTTTGAGCTCCATCGGTGTCATGGCTTCATCTTCAAATAGTAACCTGAAAGGGGTGAACCCTATGGACCTTGCTTGAGTGGTCCGAATGGACCATAAAATCTTCAAAAGTGCTTCGGTCCATAGCCCTTTCGCTAATCCTACTATTCTTCGATTCAAGCCTGACAAGATATTACCATTAGCTTGATCGACGGCTCCATTGGATTGTGGATGACGGACAGCTGCAAAGCACATTTCAATACCAAGACCTTCACAGAACTCTCTGAAGGGTTTGGCATCGAATTGAGTGCTATTGTCAATTGTTAGCTATCTACGCACTCCGAATCTGCAAATAATATTTTGCTAGAAGAATTTTTGCATATTCTTTGAAGTGACAGTGGTGAGGGGTAGTGCTTCAACCCACTTAGAAAAATACTCAATTACTACCAATGCAAAGTTTAGACTTCCCTTTGCCATTGGGAAGGGGCCAAAAAGGTCCATCCCCCGCCGGGCTATTGGCCAAACTGGAGTAATAAATTGAAGAGCTGTTGCTGGACGATGACTCTATCTTCCCATCCATTGACAACCTTGGCAAGTGCAGACTAAAGCCTCCGCATTAGCTACTATTATAGGCCAATAGAGCCCTTGGCGAAGTGTTTTGCCTGCTAAAGCTCGAGGGGCAAGATGGCTACCACAAAGGCCTTCATGAATTTCTTGGATTATGTCTTGGCCTTCGGCTTGGGAAATACATCGGAGCAAGGGAGAACATACTCTGGCCTCATATAAAATACCGTTAACAATATGATAGTTATTGACTCTTAACTGTAGTCTTGATAGCTTTGGGCCTTCGGGCAAATTAGCTTCGTCTTGAAATAAATCCATAATTGAACTCTACCAATTGGTGCTTGGTATTCAAAGGACCTCCATGGGAGGGAGTTGGGGCACCGAAGGAGAGGCAAGCTCTTCATAAAAAGCCCCTTTTGGGATGTCTAGGGCTTCAACTGCAACTTTTGCGAAGATGTCTGTTTGCAAGTTATCAGCTCATGGGATGCTCCAGACAGAGATCCCTTTAAATGCTGCTTCGGTCTTGCGGATCTCTTCCGAATATTTAGCAAGTTGTCGATGTCGAACCTGAAAACTTTTATCAACGTGCCCTGCTACAATTTGAGTATCTATTTTTATAACAACTCTTGTAGCACCAAGGGCACGCGCCTTGCGAAGGCCTACCAAAATTTCTTCATACTCCACAATATTATTAGTGGACTTAAAGTTGAGCCTTGCGGAGTACATTGCTTTCTGCCCTGAAGGCGAAATTATGACCACTCCGACGCCTACTTCGGATGCTTGAAAATCTCCATCAGAGTATATGGTCCATATGCCTTCATTTGATTCATCTGGAGCCCATACTGCAGACGGAGTCCATTCTACTACAAAATCAGCCACCACCTGTGACTTGATGTTGTTCTTGCTATGGAAGAGATACCAAAGGGGGCTAGCTCAATGACCCACTATCCAATTCTCCCAGTAGAATCCTTGCTTCGGAGCATATCTCCTAGAGGATAAGAAGTTGGTACAATTACATTATGTCCCAAAAAATAATGTCGTAATTTCCTCGAAGCCCTTACCAGAGCATAAGTAAATATCTCCAGCTCGGAATACCGAGTTTTTGCTCTGGATAAGGATTCTGATACAAAATATATTGAATTTTCTACAAGGATCGCACTGACAGTGGAGCCTGTGGCTGCAAGATAGAGAAGAAGAGTTTCATCTGTGAGGGGTACAATGAGTGTTGCAAGATTGTCGAGATAGTCCTTGATATCATCAAAACTCTTTTGGCACTCCAGTGTCCAAGCAAAATCTTCGGACCATTTTAAAGCTTTCAATATTAGGAGGCTACGCTCTGCGGACCTTGCCAAAAATCTGCTAAGGGCCACAAGCCGTCCGGCGAGCTTCTAGACTTGTTTCAAATTTTCCGGCGGAGCCATTCATTGCAATGCACTTATCTGTGTTGGGCTAGCTTCGATCCACCTGCTCGAGACTAAATACCCTAGCAATTTTCCAGATTGAGCACCGAAGATACATTTTTCGGGGTTCAGGCGAACTCCACATGCTCGGAGGCTCTCAAAAGTTTCTACTAAGTCTAGACTATGTTGATGCTTTAAAAGCACTCTTTATTACAATAGCATCCATATAGGCCTCGACATTGCGGCCTATCTGGTGACCTAGAGCCTTAGCAATCAACCCTGAAAAAGTTGCCCGGCATTTCTTAAGCCGAAGGGCATTCTAACATAACAAAAGACTCCCGAACGAGTTATAAAGCGTGTCTTGGATCTTCATGTTTTAACCATATTTGATGATATTCGGAGTACGCATCGAGGAAGCTTAAAATCTCAGAGCCAGTAGTGGAGTCGACAAGTTTATAAATGTGGGGCATGGGGTAGGGGTCACGTGGGCATGCATTATTCAGGGATGTGAAGTCAATGCACATGCGCCACTTGCGGGAGGCCTTTTTCTTGACAAAGACGGGGTTGGCTAATCACTTCGTGTGTGCCACCTCTCTAATAATCCCAGCCTTTAACAACTTCTCCACCTCTGCTTTAGCAAGGTCCACCCTTTCCGTCGACAATTTGCGGAGCCCCTGGCAAACAAGTCGAACCCTTGGGTTGACGAGTAGGATATGCTCAATATAATGCTTCGGTCAACTCCAGGAATATCTTGGTCGGAGTGGCAATTTCCAGAGACAACTCCTTGCCAAACTAGATGGTATAGTCTTTGTCGTCCTTGATAATGATCTTCATTATAATTTCACCTTCGGGGCTTGGCCTGGGGGAGGATATCTTCGAGAGCTCACTTGATGCAGAGGCATCCTCTGAATGATCATGTACATTATTTATCTGTCTAGGATCAAGGGGTGGACCATGGCCATACTCCGCCCTCCGCGCCACAGCTTGGTCACCGAGGACTGTAAGTACTCCTCCTTATGTGGGCATTTTCAGGCATAAATAATTATGATGCACCACAACTCTGAATTGATTTAGCATTCCCCTATCGAAGATAACATTATAGGCATAAGGGGCGTCTACGACGTCACAAATCATCTCCTCCGATCTAGCTAGGAGCCCCTCTCCGTAGGCAACCTCAAGGCCTATTTGGCCGAGGGCATCGAGAGGAGGGCCTGCGAAGCCTTGAAGTGGATGAAGATAATATCCGCGAAGGATATTTATAGGGACTAGTCTTCTTATCTCTAAGATTAATCTAGTAGGATTTGGCCAAATCAAACTTAGGGATAAAATTAGCCAAAATCAGACTCAAACTCTATCTCTAAAAATAACCTCAATGTGGGCCTTCGGCAGGGTCTGCCGAAACGTGCTCATCGGGATGAAGCTTTGGAGAGGAAGGCCTCTAAAGGCCTGTGGGCCAAAGGTAGCAGGCCGCTAGAAGGCTTCCAAAGCCCATGTTCGATGGGCCTTCAGGCTGAAGGTAAAAAGCCGCTAGAGGGCCTCCGAAGCCCAATTCTCGTTGGGCCTTCAGCCCTATAGGGCTTCGGCATGATCCAGGACTTGTGTATTTTTAGCCCAAATTACCAAAACTGATATTTTGACAATCTTTACCATTAATTCCATTTTTTGCTATCAACACATGCCCCCTGCCTTTTAGTGAACTAAGTGAACTAAAAGCATAACGTGCTAAGGATGATACCTTTCATATCGGCCCTTTCGACACTTTCACGCGCTTTGCCACACACTTGGGAAATACTTTTTCAAGTACCTGCCATTCGAAGCTCTTCGAAATCGCTCTCCTTGTAGAGACTCTAACATGTATGCATTACCTAGAGTGATCTCAGTCTATTTTTAGAGGGCCTTCCCAACTAGGTGACCACTTACCAAATTTGGTGCTCTTAGTGCTTAAAGGTAAAATCGTCTTCCAAACCAAGTCACCAACTTGAAACTATTTTGGTTTAATTTTCTTATTGTAATCTCTAGCTATTATTCTTTTGTCTTTCTCCATAGCTTTTAAAGCCCTCAATCTCTTATCGGTCACTTCTTCTAAGTTATATTTTAAAAGAGTCTCATATTCGTCGACCGATAAGCCATCTTGCTTAAGAAATATTAAAGAACCAAGATCCACCTCTACGGGTAGAATGACTTCTTGCCCATATACTAACTCGTATGGACTAACTTTGGTAGCACCATGTTTTGCAACTTTACAAGCCCGCAATGCTTCTGAAAGCACTTCATACCACTTTTAGGGAACTCTTCAATTTTCTTCTTAATGAGTTTAATCACTGTTTTATTACTAGACTTGGCCTGACCATTGGCCTGAGCATAGTATGGTGAAGAGTTTATCAACTTAATACCATAAAATTCAGCAAAGTCTCTCACTTCTTTATCAACGAATGAAGTACCTTGATTTGTAGTGAGAGTTTGGGGAATACCGAATCTATGTATAATGTGCTTCAATATAAAATCATTTACCTCATTGTGAGTCATATTCTTGACAGGCGCGGCTTCGATCCATTTGGTGAACTACTTCCGTTGCCATCAACACGAACTGATGCCCTTTTGAAGATGGAGGATGAATTTGGCCGATGAGGTCTAAACCCCAACCTCGGAACGGCCATGGCTTGATAATAGGATTAAGTAGTGATGTAGGAGCTAACTGAATATTACCAAACCTTTGACTTGCTTCACACCCTCTATAGTACTTAAAACAATCCTCGGTCATGGTCGGCTAGTAAAAACCTACTCTTTTGAGCATCCAATTAATTTTCTGGGCCGACTGAAGAGTGCCGCAAAGCTCTTCATGGACTTCTCCTAGTAGCCACTTTGGACTGATCGGCATCTAAGCATCTCAAACACACTCCATGCAATAGTTTGGTGGTATAATACATCATCTAGCAACACAAACTTAAACGCCTGTCGCCGAACTTTCAAATCAACCCTTTGATTGGGATTTCTTAAATACTGGATGATTGGAATTCTTCAATCATCCTTATGGACATCCAGAGGGTTTGCTAGAGTGATATCCAAGTTGCTAACTTTGGAGTGCCACTCGGGCTTCTCCTACTTCTGCCGAAGGCTGGCTGTATTGGTCGTGCAAAGCCCGTCGGAGTGGAGCCTTCCATCGGAGGGGTCCGGCGTGTGAGGGCCTTTGTCATCCAGAAGGCTTTGGCATGAGGACTCCATCGCACAGGGCCCTTCAGTGGATGAAGGGCTCTGGCACGAGGGTTCCAACACGCAACACCCTCTGGTGGCCGGAGGGGTCTGACCCGAAGGGTCTGGTGGTCCTCGCATCTGCCCGAAATTTCTGGCATCGGTAGTGAGGCCAACCACTGGATTTTCTTGTATAGAAAATTTTCTCTCTTGACTTGATAGCCAGACGCTTGCTGAGCCAAATCATTTGCAACTGAATTGGCTTATCTTGACATGTGAGAAATTTTGAAGTCATCGAAAGTAACAATTATGTCTAAACATTTGTCCAAGTAACTATTTAGCAAGCCATTAAGACATTTGGCACTTTTAGCTACTTGTTGTACTACTAACAGAGAATCACCATGCGCATGAACATGTTTGGCACCTATGGATTCTAGCAATTCAAGTCCTAGCAATAAAGCTTCATATTCAGCTTGGTTATTAGAAGGAAATTCTATACGTGTCGAGGTCTCAAAATGCATGCCACTATGTGATATGAGAACTACCCTGATACCTTGGCCATTCTTACAAGTTGAACCATGAAAATAAAATTTCCATGGTACTACCTCAACCAGAGCAATATCATTACTCCAATTGACATCTACATGGTGATCAACTATAAAATTAGCGACAACTTTGGCCTTTCATACCTCGTAATGGTTCACAAGCCAAATCGTATTCAATTAAAGCGTAAGCCCACTTTCCAATTCTTCCACTTAGAATCGTATTTTTGCAACATGTATTTTATGACATCGGTTTGGCAAGCGACAATACATGTGCTGGGAAGAAGATAGTGATGTAATTTGGTACATGCGTAATAAAGTGATAAACACAGACGCTCCACAAACACGTACCTGGTTTCGGCATCTAGTAGGCGGCGGCTCGAGAATGTGATGATGTACTCTTTCCCCTCCACCTCATGAGTTAGCACGACTCCTGTTACACTATCTTCTGTAGCGATGTATTGCCGAAATGGAATTCTGGCCTTCGGTGCTCTCACCACGGGCAGGTGATGATAAGCACTCTTTAATCTTTTCAAAGGCACTTTGCTGACTTGCCCCCCAAGTGAACTCGGCTTCATTCTTTAGCTGGAGTATAGGGACAAAAGTATCAATCTTGCCAGACATGTTAGATATAAAACTTCATTCAGGATGGTTTTCATTTCCTCCAGAGGGGACCTCCGGGTCTTGAGAACTGAAGAAGTCAGTTTCGAGCACAGACGGAGCCGTAGGAGAGGCTCCATCAGTTCAGAGCAAGGACGAATTCTCAACAGGGGCTCCGTATGCTCGAGGAAGAGTATTCGGTTTAGGAGTGTGAGGTAGGGGACCACGGAGGGTTCTCCGACCTCAGTGGTGTACGAAGACCTCAACCCAGAGGTCTGAGAAAACCTCCGGAGGGGACTAGTGCCTAGGCTCTGCTCAGGAGGCATGGCTCTAAGAAAGGATTGGTAGAGAATGAAGTTTTTGTACTAGGTTCCCCACAGACGGCGCCAACTATTGGCGTAAAAGATTACGCTAATAGGTTTAAAGAACTAGAAAGATTAACAAACGGAGTGTCTATTTAAGAAGACTATTCCAAGCCTCTGAATAGGATAATAGCTTGAGATAGTTCGAAGTGTGTATTGAATATCTGAGTATTCAATACTCTTTACAGAGCGAAGAGGGGTATTTATAGACTGAATACATAAGGAAAAGACTTCTTTACCCTCTAATTACAATAGACTAAGAAGATATTGTTTAATGTTCTTCGTAGGGTTAAAAGAGTAAAAGACTAGTATAATCAGTGAAGAAGATAGATCTTCCGTCCTTGCTGGTAGTACCCCTTTTGGTAAAAAGGCTTCGGGAAGCTACGTCATGCTGAAGTCTTGATGTAGGCCTTCACTTTAGAGAGCTCCTGTTGACACAAAAGTGTGCCCCCGCACTTGGGTCAGTTCGACGATCCAAAAGTGTGCGGATACTTAGAGACAAGCCTAAGTGTAACACGACACTAATGTCGCATTCTGACTACCCTTAATAGTGTCAAGGGGGTGGAGTCGCTAGGTAATCAGATCACACAGAAATAATCCAATTAGTCGAAAAGAAATATATTAAATATAATAAACCAGGTAGCTGACCAGAGCCTAACTGGTTCAAAGTGTGCTGTGTAAAGGGGTTCACCGAAGGGGCCTTTGGCGTCTGGTGCGAATGGTCTCGCTGAAGGGTGTCTTTGGCGTTCAGATCAATCTAGACGAAGGCAGGCTCCGAACAGATCTCGATGCGAAATCACCTCTGAACAGTGGGGTTTGGTGCAATATCTCTAATGTGACAAAAGTATTCAACGCAGCGCACCGGTGTCACTTCGTGTGGAGTGAAGTGTAGGTGTGACGAAGCCTTACGCGATGAAGCCTTCTGCGAAGCGTTCTAGCGTGCGGGACTTGGTCAAACCGACAACGGCGTGGCGGGTCCGGCACGGGTAGTCGAAGCAGGGTTCCGCTGAAGGGTGCTCTAGCAACCTCCGAAACCAGTCTCCTAGCTCCAGACACCTCCGGTGAAGGGGCTCTGAGCGTGAAAACCTGCAATAGAACAGAGATCAAGTGTCAATTCGGCCAGGAGACCGAATCTGCTAAGTGTTGCAGTAGGGAAACGAAGGTAGCAATCTGTTACGTAGATTAACAGATACTTCACAAGAAAAGTAACAAGGCGATAGAAATCTGTTATGTAGATCAACGGGTACTTCACAAGTGAAGTAACAAGGCTTACAATAGTTTTGGTGTGGCCGACGGAGGGCTTCCAGGAAAAACAACGAAGGTTGTAGAAAAGTAAATAAAAGGTTAAAGTACGGTTCATATCTAGGGCTTTGTGATTGATTTGTGTTAGGGGCTTTAATGAACTAGACTCACGCCTATATTTATAGGGACTAGTCTTCTTACCTCTAAGATTAATCTAGTAGGATTCGACCTAATCAAACATAGGGATAAAATTAGCTAGAATTAGATTCAAACTCCATCTCTGAAAATCAGTCTGAAGTGGGCCTTCGGTAGGGCCTGCTGAAGCCTGCTCCTCGAGTTTAAGCTTCGGCGAGGCAGACCTTTGAAGTCCTGCGAGCCGAAGGTAGGAGGCCGCTAGAAGGCTTCTGAAGCCCATGTTCGATGGGCCTTCGGCCGAAGGTAATAGGCCGCTAGAGGGCCTCTGAAGCCCAATGCTCGGTGGGCCTTCAGCCCTATAGGGCTTCGACCTAATCCAGGACTTGTGTATTTTTGGCCCAAATTACCAAAACTAATATTTTGACAATCTTGACCATTAATGCCATTTTTTGCTATCGACAGCTCCGAATACTCCAAAGTCTTTATGCTTTTAGCATATTTGGAGATAAAGCTTCTAACTTCGTTTCTTTTTCTTGTATTGATATAGAAGATTCCTTGACCTTTGGAGGATGAAATATTTGTCCCCAACAAATGCCGAAGATCGACATCGAGGATCACATCAATGGTGGCCATCACTAGATTTTCTAGAGTGTGGGGCTGTTAATGGAGATGAAGACGGCTAGCGTGGCAGTCACAAGAAGTACTGGGAACAAGATGGCGATGAGCTCGAGGGCTAAAAGTGAATAGTATGCAGAAAGCATGCGTTGATATCAAAAAAATGGCATTAATGGTCAAAATTATCAAAATATCAATTTTTGGTAGTTTTACCGAAAATATGTTGAGACCTGGCGTAGGCCGGTCTGACCGACCGTGTAGGCCGGGTCAGACCGGCCCAATCTGTATTTGATTCAGATTAGTTGATTTCAGGTCTATTTTATCTCTAATTAATTATTGACGTCTTGGAACCCATGTCCAACTCAAAATAGAGTCCAGCCACTCATGATCAATGTCTATAAATAGAGGCAAGACCGATTCAAGGAAGCCCCCCCAAAACATTAATAGATCCAATATATTATTTCCTTGAATCGTACCATTACTGTTGGCGTAAAAGATTACGCTAACAGGTTTTCGGAGATTAAGAGCTAACAAACGAAGTGTTTGTGAAGTGAACTATTTCAAGCCTCCGAATTGGATAATAGCTCGAAGCAGTTCGAAGTTGTGTATTGAATAACTGAGTATTCGATGCCTATTACATGGTGAGAAGGGGGGTTGTTGGGGGAAATTACTCCATTTTCAGGACTTAAAGATTAATACCTCAAAGGATAAGAAGAGCTCTGAAGCTGGTGAGCAGTCGTTCGGAGGTAGAGGCGTCAAGCCGAAGGGTGCAGTGATGCGAAGCCTTGATGAACCCTCCGAATGGAAGATAAAGGACCCGAAGCTGAAGGACAAGATTGATGAGATGTTTGGCTTATCCATCTACCTTGTAGTGTTTTACCTTTTATAACCTTGTTCCTGGCACCGAATAGGTTCCACTATGTCGGTTGTAATCTAGGGGTAATTAGGTCTTTTCCTTATGCATTTTTACCTATAAATACCCCCCTCCATACCCTATAAAAAGGGGCCCCCGGAACGAGTTATTGAATACACACGTTCGGACTACTCGAGCTATTATCCAACTCGGAGGTTCGAGGAAGTCCTAAAGCATAAACTCTTTGTTTGTTAGTTCTTGATCTCAGAGAACCTATTGGTGTAACTTTTGTGCCAACAGTTGGCGCCGTCCATGGTGAACCGAGTTCTAGAAGCTTGTTCTCTACTGCTGACTGCACTTCGAAGAGCACTTACGGAGGGAGCCTCGGAGTCTCAGGATTCCACGCACCCTTCAGTTAAGGGCTTCTTAGTGCAGCCCGAAGGCCTTCACTCGACTTCCCGAGTCGTTCGAAGTCCTCCGTCCTCCGTCTCCAGACCTCTTCGTGGCTAGCTATGCCTCCGAAGCGAAGTCAAACCTCGGGTCCTCTCCGAAGGTCCCCTAGGACCGCAAGAGCTGGACCCTCAACTGCTCCGGCGATTCCCACCAAGGCCGCTGGGCATCGAGTACCCAGGGGTCCTCGAGCTCCTCCTACGGTGCTTCAGACTGATTACGTCAGCTCCCGAGACCCGGAGGTGCCCTCCGACGAAGATGAAGACCTTCTTGGAACCGAGGCTACTCAACTAGCAAGGCTTCAGGAGGAAGTAGCCAGGTGGAGGCAAGAGGCCGCCGACCGCCTCCGCACTCAAGCCTCCACCGAAAATCCAGGAGGGCCTCAAGACGGAGGTGCTCGCAATCTCCCAGAAGCTACCCAAGTCCCAGAGGAGGCTGAGAATGCATCTTTCGATGATGAGTCTCCGTTGCATTCGAACTTGCAAAGGTTGCCTTTCGACCCCAGATTCAAGGCCTCGAAGTTGCACAAGTACTCCGGGGGGTCAGACCCCGGAGAGTTCGCCCGCTCATATGCCCTGGCAATAGAAGCAAGCGGGGGGTGCGAAGCACTATGTCAAAATGCTCCCCCCTCGCTCTCGAAGGCGTGGCGCTCCGATGGTTCTTGTCTCTGAACCCAGGGTCGATCATCTCTTGGGAGCAGCTGAAGAAGAAATTTGTGAGCAACTTCCAAGGCACCTTCGTGGCCCCAATGTCCACAGGAAGTTTGTTCCAGGTGAAACAGCGGGCGGGAGAAACACTCCGGGAGTACTTCACGCGCTTCGCCCACACCAAGTCGCAGATTAAGGGCCTGTCTACCTCTTCGGTAGTCGACGCTGCCCGCGAAGGGGTCCTAAACCCCGACCTCCTCAGCAAACTCCATCGGAAGCCAGGTGACGTCTGTGTCGCAGCTGATGACATACTTCGAACCGTATGCCAAGGCGGAGGAAGGCTGTCTTCGACGAGCTGAAGCACCATCGCCCACCCTCCGGGAAGTCAAGGTGGAGCCCGAATCCTCTGCTCCCCTACAGCCTCCTCAAGACAACCACTTCAACGAGAACAAGCGGGGAAAGAAGCATTTTCGTTCGGAGGTGCTAAACATTGCACCTTCTACTCCGAGGGCACCTGCCAATTTCCAGCAGGCGAAGAATTTCAAGGCCGGGCCACCGAAGCCTCAAGAAAGGGTGTCTGGCAGGCGTCAGAGTTTTTTCTGTTGCGTGCATGGCCACAATAGGAGCCATGACACGAAGGATTGCAAGGCAGTGTTGGCCCTTCGGGGCGACTACCTTGAGCGAAGTACCGGGCGGGGTGCTTCGGATCGAGCCCCACCATCGACACGGTCGGAGCCTGTGCAAACTGTGGCCCGAGCCGGTGACCTTGAAGCCCCCATGCGGCTACCGGTGGCCAATATTATGCCACCACCAAAGCAGGAAGACCCGCAAGACCACGGCAAGCGAGTGGTCCTGCCCATCTCTAGAGGGGGGACCCTCGGGAGCTTGTCCAAGAGGCAGCGGCGCGAGTACGTCCGCGAGGTCGGGCACATTGGGACCTCGAGTTCCACCGAAGGGATGCCAGAGTGGTCCCACGTGCCCATCTCGTTTACTACCAGCGATGCCACGGGGGTGAAGTTCCCCCATGCTGACCCCTTGGTCATTTCTGCTGATATAGCAGGAGTGGAGGTCCGAAGGATCCTAGTAGATGGCGGGAGCTCCGCAGACATACTCTTCGTCCAGGCCTTCGATCAGATGTGCATACCCCGGAAGCATCTACTTCCAGCAGCCCGGCCACTTCAACGGTTCTCAGGACCGCCTCTCGATGCCCTGGCCAGATAGGCCTCGAGGTTGCCTTCGGAGAGGGGCCTTTGGCCAGGGTAGAAGAGGTGATCTTCGACGTGGTCGACGCCCCATATGCTTACAATGCAATCTTCGGCCGAGGAATGCTGAACCAGTTCGGGGCTATAGCGCACCATAATTACCTTTGTCTCAAAATGCCCACGCAAGGTGGAGTGCTTACTATTTCAGGAGATCAAGCTGTAGCCCGGAGGACGGAGTATGGCCATGGGCAGCCGTTGGACCCCCGACAAGTGCACAATGTGGCGAAAAGCATCGAAGAAGTGCCGGAGGCCTCGAGCCCTTCGAAGGGGCCCTCGCTCAAGCCAAGCCCGGAAGGTGATGTCGAAACAAGAATAATTTCAAAATATGGCAAAGAGTATCCCGTGCAGTTCGGCAGAGGGCTATCCCCGGAGATAGCTGCCTCGTTAGAAGAAGTCGTCAGGCAAAATCTGGATGTCTTTGCTTGGACCGACAAAGACATCACCGGGGTCGATCGAAGCATCATCGAGCATAGTCTGCTCGTCAACCCGAAGGCCAGGCCAGTGCGCCAGGGGCTCTGCAAGCTGTTAGCAGAAAGAGCAAGCCTCGCTAAAGCCGAAGTAGAAAAATTATTAAGAGCTGGCATCATCAGGGAAGTAGCCCATACCGAGTGGTTGGCTAACCCTGTTTTCGTAAGGAAGAATGACTCGAACAAATGGCGCATGTGTATTGACTTTACTTCATTAAATAAAGCATGCCCACGAGACCCCTACCCGATGCCCCGAATAGATCAGTTGGTGGATTCCACAGCCGGCTCCGAATTGCTAAGTTTCCTCGATGCTTATTCCGGGTATCATCAAGTATGGCTGAAACGCGAAGACGAAGCCAAGACAAGCTTTATAACTCCTTCCAGAGTATTTTGTTATGTAAGAATGCCTTTTGGTTTGCGGAATGTCGGAGCCAGCTTTTCACGTTTAATAGCTAAGGCTCTAGGTCATCAGATAGGCCGGAATGTCGAGGCCTATATGGATGATATTGTAATAAAAAGTGCTCAAAAGCACCAGCATAGCCTATACCTAGCTGAAACATTTGAGAGCCTCCGAGCATGTGGAGTATGCCTCAACCCGGAAAAATGTGTATTCGGGGCACAAGCAGGAAAGTTGCTAGGGTACTTAGTTTCGAGCAGGGGAAGCTAGCCCAACACAGATAAGCGCACTGCAAAGGATGGCTCCACTAGAGAATTTGAAGCAAGTGCAGAAGCTAGCAGGAAGGCTCGCAGCACTTAGCAGGTTCCTGGCCAGGTCAGCAGAGCGGAGCCTCCCAATTTTCAAAGCACTAAAAGGGTCCAAAAGCTTTAAGTGGACACCGGAGTGTCAGAAGAGCTTCGATGATATAAAAGCATACCTCGGAAGATTATCAACTTTGACCATTCCCCTTCCAGAAGAAACACTGCTCCCATATCTTGCAGCAACAGGTTCAGCAGTAAGTGCAGTATTGGTCCGGGAAGTTGAGCTTAAAGGAAAGCTGGTGCAGAACCCAATTTATTTTGTGTCGGAGACATTGTCCGGAGCTAAAGTCAGATACTCCGAGCTCGAGAAGTTTGCTTATGCCCTAGTAATGGCCTCGTGAAAGCTCAGGCATTATTTCTTGGCGCATAACCTGATCGTCCCTACATCGTATCCTCTTGGAGATATGCTACGAAACAAAGATTCTACGGGCGGGATTGGAAAATGGGCGGTCGAGCTAGCACCCTTCGGAATCTCCTTCACGGCAAGAACAGCTATTAAATCCCAAATCATAGCCGATTTCGTAGCAGAGTGGACTCCATCTGCTATTTGGGCCCCGAAAAAACCCTCCGAAGGTTTATGACAATATTTTCTGACGGAGCTTATCAAGCATCCGGTGCCGGAGCAGGGGCCGTCATCATATCACCATCAGGGCAGAAGGACATGTATTCTGCGAGGCTCAATTTCAGAACCACTAATAACATCGCCGAGTATGAAGGAATCCTGCTAGGTCTCCGAAAGGCTAAAGCGCTCAGAGCCGCAAGGATAGTGATTAAGACAGATTCCCATGTCGTCGCAGGGCATGTTGATAAAAGCTTTCAAGCAAAGAATCCACATCTAGCACAATACCTTGAAGAAATCCGCAAGGCCGAAGCAGCATTCAGAGGATTTACAGTTCGGAGTATCCCTCGTGTAGAGAATCAACTCGCAGATATTCTTGCAAAGGCTGCAGCAGGGGCGGTGGACCTTCCAGAGGGTGCTTTCTACGAAGAACTAGCACAGCCAGCAGCTGTTCAGTTACCCTCTTCGGAACTACTATGCATTTTGATTACAGATTGGCGGGCTTCGATTATGAACATGTTGCAAAGTAGCATAGACCATCTCGAAGGTCCAGAAGCCCGAAGGTTGCAAGCAAGAGCTCGAAATTACAAGCTTATCGACGGAGTATTATACAAAGCTGGAGTGTGTTCACCTCTACTTCGATGCATCTCCCAGCCCGAAGGTCAAGACATACTTCGAGACATCCACGAAGGCTTGTGAGGAAGTCATTTAGCCCCTCGTGCGCTTGCTGGCAAGACACTTCGGCAAGGGTTTTATTGGCCAACTATAGTAAGAGATGTGGAGGAACTGGTTCGAACATGCCAAGGCTGCCAATGGATGGGCAGACGAAGCCATCGCCCGCCAGCCCAGCTTCAAGTTATTGCCCCAGTATGGCCAATGGCTAGATGGGGCATGGACCTCCTAGGCCCTTTCCCAATGGCAAAAGGCGGCTTGAAGTTTGCGGTAGTAGAAATCGAGTATTTCTCAAAGTGGGTTGAAGCGGAGCCATTGACAGCTATCACCTCGAGGAATGTGCAAAAATTTTTCTAGCAGAACATTATATGCAGGTTCGGAGTGCCAAGGGAGTTGAAGGTGGATAATGGAACCCAGTTCGAAGCTGACACCTTCCAAGCATTTTGTGAAGATCTGGGCATTAAGTTGTGCTTCGCTGCGGTGCGCCATCCACAATCCAATGGAGCCGTTGAGCGAGCCAACGGGAACATCCTCTCCGGGCTGAATCGCCGAATCGTTGGCTTGGCCAAGGGGATGTGGGTCGAAGAGCTCCCTAAAATCTTGTGGTCCATTCGAACCACTCAAACCAGGCCCACAGGTTTCACCCCCATTCATATTATTATTCGAAGATGAGGCCATGACTCCGATGGAGCTCAGAGGTGGATCCCTTCGAGTAGTTCAACCTGGAGACGAACGTGACAGGAGCACTTCGCTGGATTTGTCAGAAGAAACAAGGCTTCGAGCTGTCGCCAATCTGACTAAGTACCAGGACCACACAAAGACATGATATGACCCAAAGATAAAGCTAAATGAGCTAAAACCTGGTCATCTAGTGTTGCGAAGTGTAATAGCTCCGGGGAAGCTAGGAAGCAAATGGGAAGGACCATATGTTATCTTACGCTCAGGGCACCCCGGATCGTTTAAATTAGCTAATTTAGAAGGGGAAGAGTTGAAGCATGCATGGCATGGAGAGCACCTTAAGCGTTATTACGCTTAGGGGCTCCTTGTAATCGCTTGTAAAATTTTCCTTTCTATGAATAAAGATAAGGGTCGAATTTTGTTTGCTCTTCGAATATCCCTTACTCCTGATGGACGCATCGGGAGGACGGAGATGCTTGCAGAGTCAAGCATTTTTCCCAAGACCCAGGCGGCTGCCTGTGAACCATCGGTTCAGAGGCTCCACTGCCACCCTATGGATTCCAGGCTCCGGCTTGTTAGGATCCGTGGAAGAGTCTAAGGACTTTAAAAAGAAATAGACTTTCGGCCTCCGGGTACGAAGTATCTGTAAAAGAGCCGAAGGTGGCCACCCTACGGATTCCAGGCTCCGGCTTGTTAGGATCCGTAGAAGAGTCTAAAGACTTTAAAAAGAAACAGACTTTCGGCCTCTGGGTACGAAGTATCTGTAAAAGAGCCGAAGGTGGCCACCTTACGAATTCCAGCTCTGGCTTGTTAGGATCTGTAGAAGAGTCTAAGGACTTTAAAAAGAAACAGACTTTCAGCCTCCGGGTATGAAGTATCTTTAAAAGAGCCGAAGGTGTCCACCCTACGGATTCTAGGCTCCGCTTGTTAGGATCCGTAGAAGAGTCTAAGGACTTTAAAAGCAAAAAAAAGAGGGAGTCGCGAGGTAGTAATACCAAAGTACAAATGATAAGTGTAATTCGAAGCATCCGGTTGTTCGGAGCATCATTGTGCCTGGCAAACCCTTTTCCATAGTAAAGGACCCACCACCCACAAGGGGGGGTCAGAAGATAGGAACCACACGACATACTTTCGAAGCATTTCACATTAAATCATTATACTTTTACATCAAGAAAAGTTTTGGTCCAAGCCTAGAAAAAATCGAAGACCCTGTCGGCATCTAGAGCTACCTCTCCGGATACTCTGCCCTTCGGAGCTCGAAGCTGTTGGCTTGGCCCTCTTCGTTCGAACGCTTCTCTTTTTCTTGGAGGCTCGTAATTTTTTTTGCTCTTCTTGAAGCTCCGCCCACGTCAAGAGCCTTTCGGAGTCAGCCTCCGCAGGGTCATCAGCCCGGTACTCCGAGTCGTACCAGTCCGTCGGTTCAGAAGACGAGGATACCTTCGCCTTCTCCTCCTCTTTAATATAGCTAAGATGTCTTGGCAAACTTCAAGGGTTATCTCCCCTCCATCTCCGGAGGAACAGAGAAGCGAGAGCAGCGGTAAGGCCTTAAGCCCTCAAGGTTTGCCCACTCCTTTCGGAGCTCGTCAGTAATTTCCAATAGTTTGAGGTCAGGGCTCGTAGGGCATGACAAAACCTAAAAAAGAACATAACACCCAAGACAAGTTTCTCGTTTATAGCTTTTCCATTAATAAAAAGGGCTTTACAAGACATCGCATACATAATAACCCTAAAAAGCTAGACCTGCGGGTCGGTTGGTGGAGCAGGAATGACAGGGGCTGGCGAGGCAGGAAGCGGTGGCCTTGTTTGCGCCTGCTTCTGCCGGCGGGCCTCGTCGATCCAAGCTTTGGCTGCGACCTTGTGGTCCGTCTTCCTAGGTTGACCGGAAGGCTTCCCAGGCCAAGGCTACATCCGAAGATGGCCGCAGCAAGTCGTCGGAGGCGAAGCTTCCAGGGGTCGAACCCCCGACTGAGTCGAGGGGGATTTGAAGAGACTCGAGGTGACGAAGAACCCCGATGCCGGCGCACTGCCCTGGAGATTTCTCCATACCGAATGCCAGAGTTCATCATCAGCGACGAAGCCACTTGGATCCTCTTCAGCTTTCGGTCGAGGGGCTCGAGGGTCACAGCAGAGGACGAAGGGCACATAGTGCCGAAGTACTCCAAGGTACCCTGAAGGGCCTCCAAGGTACGTTCTGCCATGCTGGAGTTCTTCTTCTCCGCTGCTTCCAGCCCTGCAGCAGTCGCAGATACCTCGGCCACCTGGAGCATTAAAGAGCTCTTCTGGGCCATTGCCTGGTTGAGAGCCCCCTGGAGCTCCACCAACTGTGCACTCGAAGCAGCAGCCGCTTGGCGGAGCCTTTCAACTTCCGCCCAAAGGACAACGTACTCAGCTTCGGCCTCTTGGGCAGAGGAGCGAAGCGCGTCGCTGTCTTGTTGCACTATCCGGAGGGCTTCGTCAGACGCTGCCCTAGCCCTCTGTTCCTCTAGGGTTTCTTCCTCCAGCCTGAGGGATCTCTCGTTGGAGTCATGAAGGGCCGTCTGGAGGGTGGTAACCTTCCTTTTGAGTCGATTAACCTCGACCTCATTGGAAGTTGCTGTCGCTCTAGCAAGGACAAATTGCTGCAAAAATAACAATAGTACCAAAGTGTTTATAATCACTAATACGGAGGAGCTATGATGTTCTTTCATACCTGAAGGGCAGCCCTTTCGAGGGCTAAGTTGAGTGCCGGAGCCCTAGCCTCGCTTAAGATGGAGACCAAGTCCGAATTGGCGATATCTTGGCTTTTCTCTGCCACAGGGCTCCATGAGCCTTCGGAGGCCCTCCCGATGCTCCAAGAACGGAGCCAGCAGAGGAAGCCAAGATAAGGCTTGAAGGTCATCTGCTGCGGCCTCATCCTCCAAATTGCCAACGGAGGTTGCTGCATGGCCAGGAAGAAGGCCGAGGCTAGATATGCTCTTGCCTCTCCCCGGCATGAAAGAAGGCAAGGAAGGCGAAGCAGGAATACCCCGATCATCAGTAGCTACCTCTTCGACCAAAGCCGCTGTAGCAGGGGCAACCTCGACAGTCGGAGCCGCCACTGCTGGGGCGACCTACGTCGCCAAGTCCGTCCCGACGGGCGCATCCTCCATTCCGATGGGCGCATTCTCCGCCATCAAGCTCGGAGCGTCCGAAGGCACAGGGGGGTCCGCTCGAGCAGCAGCCTCCGAAGATGCAGGAGCTTCGAGCACCGCCGGAGCATCGATACCCCTAGAGGTACCTATTTTGTTAACAAAGTTAATAAGCATATTTCCAGAAACAGTTTGCAGGTATTGGTCAAAAGGGAGCTTCTGGGAGTACCTTCGGGAGCCTCATGGGGTAGGATCACTGGATCCTCCAGGACCTCGTACATCTGAAGGATGTCGGCGAAGTCATCTCCCGAGGCCCTTTCCTCCGCATTTCCTGTCGGAGCCGCGATTTCCGCCGTAACCACTTCGGGTGTGGGCAAGTTGGGAGTGGCGGAGCCTGACTCCACTTCTACGACGACAGGCGCAGGGGGAACCGTTAGGGTTACGCCCGCTACCTCCCTAATGGAAGTTCCAGGGAGGACCTCCCCTAGGTCTTCGTCATCATCCAAGAGGTAGGTCTCGAAGGCCGACGCTATCTGAGCGTCAGAGTCCTCTACCTCCTCAGAGGCTGAGTTCCGAGCGCCCGACGACAAAGCTGATGAGGTAGGCGTCAACCGCGAAGGGGGCTTCACTACTTTCTTCTTCTTGAGCGGCTGCTTGCTGGCTTTCTTGGATGGTTCAGCAGTGACCTTCCTTTTGCGAGCAGCTGCTCCGGTCGAGGCGAAGTCAGGAAGAGGAGGGGGCTCCATCCCGAGAGCTCCCCACACTCTGTTGGAGCGCTCCCAGCGTCCCACCAGCTCTAGTCTCTTTTTCTTTTCGGCCACCGAAGGGGCTCCGAGAACTCGCTCGGTGGCTCGAACTATGTCCTCCGGAGCCAACGCCAGAGGAGCCGCTGAAAGAAAAGGGTATGATATCGTAAATATAATTGTTTCCTTCATCTAATATAATGCTGCAGGAAATGAAGTCTTACCTAGGTTTCGGAGATCTCCCTCCGAGGCCTATTGAAACATGATCGGCTAGTTAGCTCCGAGGGGAGGGATCTGAAGGGCGATAAACTCTTCGGCTAGATCGCGCATACTCATGCGGCGAGCCACCGAAGTGAGCAGCCCTAGCCTCGTTGAGAGCAGGCTAGGGTTCGGGGAGATCTCCGCCTCCTTCCGGAACCAAATCTCCTAGAGAGGACCTGCGAGGGGGGAGTCCTCTCCGACTTCGGCGTAAAACCACCGAAGTATTCAATTGGTGTACCATCTGTCATTGATGGCCTTTGCAGGGAAATGAAGGGTATGCTCCCTCCGCAGTTGGAAATTGACGCTGCCGAAAGCTATGGTCACCTTAGAATCCCCTAGGCCCGTCATGTGGCTTCGGCTGGCATATGGCCTCGTGGGTCGCAGCGAAGACTTCGGAGCGCCCCTCGCATCCTTCCGCCCAGGAGCGCCCATTCGAAGACGGTTAGGCGTGCGATGGCGTTGGGAGACAGTTGAGGTAAGGTTATGTGGAACAGGTCTAGTACCTCCGCCAAGAAGTCCACGGCTGGAAGCCCCAAGCCTGCTTCGAAAAACGCCTCGAAGACCACCACCTCCCCGCTTCGTGGCCTTGGAGTTGATTCCGGTCCAGGGACCCGAGTCCTCAATCCGGCGCCTAGTTTCCCGTCCACGGCCTCTTCAATGGACTCGGCGGTGCTCATGGATTGACCGATGAGGAAACTTTGGGCGATTTTCCTCTTGGAAGGCGGACGGAGCTCCCGAGGATTCTTGGGCCAAGTGTCGCCCGAAGTCCCCGCCATTGCCGCTGCTGCCGAGGCGGCCCATGCCTGCCTCTGCGCAAGAGTGCTGGCTGCCGCTGGAACGGTGTGGCTAGTTCTCGCCATTCGCTCGGATGCTCAAGAGGTTGAAGGATTGGGAAAGTAAATCGCGAGTACTGGAAGCGGTAAAAAGCCTCGGTTAATCCTTGTCTTTCCCTTTTATAACCGCTCGTCGGGTGCTACTCTTCGATTGCTTTCACACTGCAGGATCGGCTTCTATCGCTGGCAAGTGGGTCCAGTAAATGGAACGGCGAGCAACCGCCTTAAAAATCGACCGTTACCTTTTACAGTGTGTAATGGTTACTAGTGCCGTAACGGCTATAATCAAACGGCTCTTCCCGACGTTTGCGCTCTGAAACAGTTCTCTTTCCAGTACGTGTTCCCATCGTATAAGGAACCCGAAGGGGGAGGTTTGAACACTTTGGATTTGAAGTCCTCTGTGAGTTATAACATGTCTGAATCCCCTTTAAGTCTCAAAAAATAGAAATGTCCCTTCCGTATACTGCCTTCTTTCTAAACAGGTTAACTTCAGAGAGGCGTATTCGAGGGGCTACTGTTGGGGGAAATTACTCCATTTTCAGGACTTAAAGATTAATACCTCAAAGGCTAAGAAGAGCTCTGAAGCTAGTGAGCAGTCGTTCGGAGGTAGAGGCGTCAAGCTGAAGGGTGCAGTGATGCGAAGCCTTGATGAACCCTCTGAATGGAAGATAAAGGCCCCGAAGCTGAAGGACAAGATTGATGAGATGTTTGGCTTATCCATCTACCTTGTAGTGTTTTACCTTTTATAACCTTGTTCCTGGCACCGAATAGGTTCCACTATGTTGGTTGTAATCTAGGGGTAATTAGGTCTTTTCCTTATGCATTTTTACCTATAAATACCCCCTCCATACCCTGTAAAAAGGGGCCCCCGGAACGAGTTATTGAATACACACGTTTGGACTACTCGAGCTATTATCCAACTCGAAGGTTCGAGGCAGTCCTAAAGCATAAACTCTTTGTTTGTTCGTTCTTGATCTCAGAGAACCTGTTGGTGTAAGTTTTGCGCCAACAGGGGTATTTATAGGTAAAATCTTAAGGAAAATACCTTTTTACCCCTCAGTTACAACCGACATAGTGGAAACTATTCGGTACCCCTAATAGGGTTAAAATGGTAAAAGACTAATCTAATCAGAAAGAAGATAAGTCTTCCATCCTCGCTGGCAGATAAGCTCTCTGACGATTCAACCTTCGAAGTCAGACTCTGAACAAAAGTCTGCATGGATTCTTGGAGCTTGATCATGTACTAAACCTGAGTTAATACTAGAACATCGGTTTACTAGATTGGCTTTGTCTTATTACTGTAGAAACCCTGAGGATGAAATATTTTCACCCAATAGTAGCCCCTCGAATACGCTTCTCCGAGTGATCTGTAAAGTTAGGAGAGCAGTATACGCAAGAAAAATAATTATGCGCAGGGGTTAATAAAAATTATCAACCTTCGAAATATTCAAAAATTTGGAACTTCGAATCGATTTCTAAGCGAAGGTCTTATTCGAACAGCTCTGAAATCAATTTCTACGAAGTTGAAAAGACTGTTAGACTCAGAAGAAATAGCCGTTAGCGTTTTCCTTTCAGAAGAAGCTAGAACGTTGCTTTAATTTTGAAAATAGTAATGGTCCAGAAGATGGAACGCCAAGTCTGAACGGTAAAAAAATTGGGAGTCCAGGCTATAAATAGAGGACCCAGAGACATTCAAGATACCTTTCTCACCGTTCTCGCGCAATCCATTGCTTAGCCTCAAGAACTCTAGTTCCAAACTTCCTGTTCTGCTTGATGGCGAAGACAAACATCAAGGCTCTCGGAGCAACCTCGACCTTGGCTAGGCAGTAGGCCATGGCGGCAGCAGCAGCGGCATCTCCTATGGGGAACCCCCCACAAGCCGACCCCCACGACCTTCTCCTGGCTTCATCCAAGTACTCAGACCAGTCCTATATGCTGGGGCCATCCACCTGCAAGAAGAAGACAATTGCAGCAGCAGTTGCAGGGAAGATTAGCCCGGGAGTTAGGATAGGCGAGCCCGGGCAGGAGGCCATCCCTTCGCCTCGGCCTGGAGAAGTAGTTGTTTTCTAAGCTTTATTCGAGGCGGGGTTATGGCTTCTAGCGGTGAACTTCTTATCAAAGGTACTGGAGCTTTTCCACGTCACTCTTCCTCAACTTTCTCCGAATGCGATAGCGCGCCTCGCTATCTTCGAGCCGGCACTACGAGCCGAAGGCTGCGAAGGAAGAGCAGAAATATTCGCAGCACTTCACAAAGCCTCCTGCTAGCCGAAGACTTAATGGGGCTCCAGAGGAGAGAAGATCATAGTTTCCTTCGGCAGTATTAACTCCAGACTCCAGGATGATTACCAAATGTGATTTCTAGCGAAGTCCATCAATGCCAGATGGTACACGGATTAGATCCTTCGGTGGTTCTACGCTGAAGTGTGAGTAGATAGCAGTTTGGCTGGGCCTCTACAAGATATACATTTTTTGTGTCAACATACTTTTGGCGACTCCGCTGGGGACAGACATGCCAAGAACTTTGACATCAGCGATGGGTACATACACTACCTCTACATCAACAGGACCCTTGATGTTGATGAATCCGTTGGCGAGCTCAGAGATCAACGATAGCAACATCATCATCCCCATCCTCGACGACCTCTCCGAGGAGGATATGGCAGAACTCGAGGCCAGGACAAGGGAGCTACACAGTATTTTTCTCGACCGCTTCACCAAGACCAATGGGGGCTTTGTCAAGCGCAACATCAACGTCCCCGATCTCTCTTGAGATAAGGTAACACCATCGTCCCCTGAACTGTCCTCCATTAATGGACCCGACGGGTACGGGGAGCCCGATCTTTCGATGAGAGATGGAGGATGTGTGAATTTGGTGGAAGCCGACGTTGGCTGCCCGACTACCACAACCAAGATGGTGTGGCGCCTTAAGCGACAGGTACACCGTCTCCTGATAACTACGATTTGGGGGTGGAGATCGACGTTGTGCTACCCGACTACAACAACCACAAGGATGCTGCGCCTTAGCGATAGTTACACTGACTCTGGTTGTTGCTGCTCTTGCCGTGCCAAGAACAGCCTTGAACCTACAAGCAATCGAAGAACAAGCAAGAACAAGATGACAAGCAAACACTCACGGATATGATAGAAGTTGGAGTTTTGATTCAAGTAATCGGGCGGTCTAGCCGACACGCGCGTTACAAGGAAGTAGCAGCAGCTAACTTACATCAAACAAAACCCGAGTTATTTTGTGGCTACCACTTGCTTTTAAAGGGAAAACTAGAAACTCAGGAGTCACGAGTGTTCTTCGGCAGTTTCTGGACGTTTCGTCTGTCCTCTGCCATTGATTCTTGATCCGTTGGAAAGCAGACGAAGAGACCTTTCCAACAAGTACTTATTTGCATTAAACAACCTTGGGAGTTGAAAGATATGCTCCATTTAATCTTGGATTTCTGAAGTTACAAGAGTCCCTTCGGGAGTACGAATATTTATTGCATTGTTGCCTTCTCCACTCCTAGATGGTTCAATTCCTAAGCACTTAAGGATAATAAAGTCATCACAAGGCTTTAATAGTACCCCATTGGAAAAATAATTAACTTGAACAGCTAGGAACGAGTTCACCAGATAATTAAGTTCACGTGCACGGGCGCGTGTCATTGATCCTTGCTTAGGTGTAAGCGGTGAAGTGTTGGCTGCTGTTGTGGTTGTATCAATGGCAGTGATGTCCTCATCATCCATGGACATCAAGCAACAAATAGCCCCATTAGTTGACCGGGCAGTTAGTGCTACTTTTGCAAATTGTCTAAAACTTGAGGTCAACTCTATGACGCAGGTAATGTTCAAAAGATTCGGCTTTTCCGAGACCACTTCTCTGACCAAGATTGTGAGTATTCGTCCTGTTCATCACATACATAGTAGAACCGATGGGAGTATCGGGAAGACCATTGCGCCTTCAGCCACGCCATCCATGGTCAGGACTGCGCATGACCCTATCGGTCAGACCGGCCCTTTGGCCATTCAGATTAGTGTTTGCTAGCTGTAGCAGCCAACAACAGTCGGTCAGACCGGTCATCACACTGGTCTGAACGGCTACCACACCCTCTGTTAGATCAGCCATCACGCCGGTCCGACCGGCTACCACACACTCTATCAGACTGGCCCTATGGCCGGTCAGACCGCTCCTACAACGTATTATGCGTCGCCACCGCCCGCGCCTACGCTACCTTTCCCCGTGCTGCCCACACCTCTTGTTCCCACTCACCCATATAGGCTCGTGTACATACCATATCACGAGCCACCACGAGAATTGAATACAGATGTCAAACATCATGATATAACACCGTGTGTCGTGCCCCGCATGAGAGACGCGCGTAGGCAGGAGGCGTAGATGACTTTGATGAGCGGATTCGCGCACTGTTTAGAGAGTGTGCGGGGTGGACACCTAGGGTTCGGGTTAGGGTTTATCACAAGCCATACCCTGATCACTTCGACATCATCCCATACCTGCGCAGCTTTAGGGTGCCTAAATTCACAAAATTTGACACCGATAGTAGTAAGACCACCCTAGAGCACATATGGCAATTCCTAGCGCAGTGTGGTGAAGCTAGCGGGTCGGATGCTTTGAAGCTTAGATTGTTCTCTCTATCGCTTTCCGACACCGTGTTTACCTAGTTTTCGGTCTTATCACCAAACTCTGTTCAGACTTGGGCCTAGTTGGAGCAGAAGTTCCATGATTATTTTTACACTGGGGAAACCGAGCTTAGACTTCCACACTTGACATCAGGTTAGACAGAAAACTAGTGGGAGTGTGTTCGATTACATTAAGCATTTTAGGGACACTATAAATCGATGTTTTACTTTGAATGTTTCTGATAGAAACTTGGTCGACCTAGCTTTTAATGGTCTCCACTCTAAACTTAAAGAGAGACTAGATGGCCATGATTTCTTCGATGTTAGTCAGGTTCTATAGAAGGCTCTAGTTGAAGAAAGTTGTGCTAAGATTAGAAAATTCACTAAAACATTTAACAGACCTAAGGCCTAGGTGCATGTCATGGAGCACTCCGATGAGGAATCATCAGAGAGCGAGGATAACTCGGCCGATATGTACACCGTAGAGTGGACTTGGTCTAGTAAGGCCAAGCCCATCACTTGCACTGAGTTACGATCGTCTCCTACCAAGAGTCGGCCCAACGAGGTGAAGTATTATTTTGACGTGACAAAGTGTGATAAAATATTTGATTTCTTGTTGAAGAACAAACTTATCAGGTTGCCGAAGGGTCACGTCATTCTAACTGCCGACAACTTGAAGAAGCGGGCTTATTGTAAGTGGTATGACTCTCATTCCCATTGTACTAATGATTGTAATGTTTTTCATCGGCAGGTTAAATCAGCCATAGAAGGATGGTTGAAGCTGAATACAATTCCCAAGATGAAGCTCGACCAAGACCCCTTTCCCACGAACACTGTTGATCTCGATGGAAAGAAGGTGATGATTCGTCCCTAGCAGGCTGGGACCGCTAAGGGAAAGGAAATCATGATCGAAGAACCATGCCCATACTCTCTCGTGCCAAGGAACCCTGAGGTAGGAGTGTGGAAGGTTAACACTAGCTCATTATCTTCGGCTGCGACTCACAAGAAGTCGAAGGTGATATACGACATGATACTCTATAAGCACCAGAAGAGGGTAGAGAAGGCAAACGCTCTGCCAAGACCTCTAGTGAGGCCGAGCCCTCCTCTAAAGTGTGGGTTCGGCCCACGATGGGCGAAGCCATTGGAGCCACCGCTTCGTCCACCATACAATTGGTACATGGCACAGTGGCCACCATGTTACATTTCGCCTCCTGGATACCCTACCTCATATTATATTGCTCCATTCGTGCCATCTGGGTTTTATAACATGCAGGGTCAGATGAGTGCTCCAAGAGGCGATGTCTTCAGTAGACTATACGTCATGCCACGAGGACATCCGGAGGCGGTGTCCAAGGTTGTCATCGTCAAGGTGGGGTCCCAAGATGTCCCAATCCCTAAGGAGGCCTCCGCGGAGCAAGGCGAAGGCGAACCACAGAGGTCACCCGAGGAGACCGCTAGTCAGACCGCCGCCTCAAGGCCGGTCAGACCGACTTAACCACTATGGTCTGACCGACCTACTGTGGCCGGTCTGACCGGATCTGTTCAGACATCCCGCACCAGCTGGTCCGACCGACAAAGCCCGGTTACACTGGCCCAGTAAGGCCGGTCCGACCGATAGGAAACATGAGCAAAAATCCGCCAAGCGCAAAATTGCCGAGTGTGGGATCGGAATGGTGACTAGAGGGGGCTGAATAGGCGCCTCGACTAATTTTCGCGAATTAGATGGCCTTTTCAAAACACCCAACGCACCTCCAAAATCTCGGATTCAAATTTAAACCAATCAGTACAATATTTGAGCACCACGGGATTGAAAATCACAAATCAGCTTAGTTCGGGGTTTGAATAGTCGAACTACTCTATCGGAAACTGAAGCTCTGAAGTTCACTGTCTAGATCGACAAATTGTTTGCCGACAGGAAGATACCAAAGATTGATTTGTCGACAGAGATCAAAATACTCACACAGAAGTTCAAATCAGATTTATAATAATGAATCATCTTGTCACAATTGAATTCCAAATGAAATCTCAACACTTCTGAAACAATATGGACGATGAACAGTAAAAATAGATTTCAAATTGATTCAGAATTTAGGTTTTCATTTCATTACAAATTTCAGTTCTGAAAATTCAGGATGCTGAATAGTGACCACTCAAATTTTAGACAGCAGATTCCATCTTTACAAATTTGAGTACTTCTAGACCAGATGAACAGAAAAATCTACAATACTAAATTCTATCTATCTTTTAAACTGAATGAAATTTTCACAACAATAAATCACTGTGTCACAAAACAGTGAGAACAGTTTCTCTCAACCAGACTGAAAATACTTCTAAGAATATGAACAGAAGACACAACAATGATGATGAATTGAAACAGAGATTAAACTTAGGAGATCAAAACTGGTACAATTAGATAAGCTCCCTTGCTGAAAACAGATTTATAAAGAATACAGTACTTGACTAGACACCAAACAGAAAACTCAGATCTTCATGAATTAGTACTGAATTTTAGTGATAACACAGCTGAACAAACAAATGCAGATGACTAAAACTTGTGGATCAGTCTAAACACAATCATACAGAATGACTAATGTCCTAAACCAAGGTAAATTTTGTACTAGCAGCAATCCAATAAACAGGGACCAAAAACATTACACACCAGAAATTCAGACTAACTCAATACTACTTCAAACTATGAATACTATATGTCAACAGATCTAGATTGACAATAAAATTTAGAAGATGACATTGTTGCTGATCTAGGATTTCAAACAAACTCGTATTCAAAAACACCAGAATTACAACTAAAAACAATCTAGAATCTCATTCTATACAGTGCAGAAGAAGATATGAAACTTAGAACTGAAAAACTGATGAAAACAGTACTCTAGAGAACAGATACCAGGTTTAACAAAAACAGACTCAAATTATATATTGCAAACTTCAAACTACTACTGAACTTAACTAGAGAAAAAACTAGACAAATCTATAAGGAAACTACCAAACAGTACTGACAGCACCAAATATAGAAATCAGGAAAACTGCAGTAATTACTTACTGAATACTTATTATAGCTAGTAACATTAGTATGAATCACTTTCAATCTGCATCAAGCTAGAATAGAGAATTCTGAAAATCTCAATGCAATATCAGACAAGAGATTGTAATTGGCTCAAAACTGAATTATGATAAGGACAAACTCCAAAAGATGTTGAGCTCAAAAACATATAATCAGAAATTGTGATTTCCAGAAAGAAGAACAAACTGCACTTAGACACATGATTCTTTTCAGTCTATCAAATTCAACATTGAGTATTCAGGATCAACCAGTCAAGAAAACAAATCTGAAAAGCAAATTCAGAGGATAAATTTGGTCTCATTCAAACTGCATTAAAAACTGAACTGATCTGAGACAATTTCTGAAACCATTCAAAACCAGAATCAATTTAAACTCTGGCACAACATGTTGAATAGAAACTCACATCTCAAATGTTCAGAGAAACATATCTAAATATATTGGATATCATGTGACACATACAGCAGTGCAAAACACATTAACTTAAGAAAAATCTTGGCAGTACTCTAGATGTACATGAGATGGACTGATTTCTTTTACAAGTTCAACTCAGCAAGGTAGAATTATAACCGGAAACTTGATAGAAACATAGAAATCAGCAGTAGTTTTGATAGAAATCAAACACTGAAGCAGTGCTGATACATTTCTGAAACACAAAGATAACCAGTCCACAATTTTTGTTCAATCAAAATAACTCTAACCCAGAAACTTAAAATTAGTTTAGACCACTCAAATCTGGGAAAAACAACCTGGGTTAGATGATGAAGAGTAGAAGCAACATTTCATCAAACATGTAGAGGGCTACCCAAAACTAAAACACTTGTGGAGTTAAATTCCAGAACTGTGATGCCTTGTTTGATCAGCAAAAGAATTAAGAAAGAATCACATAAATCAGTTGCAACTTTCGAAAATGGAACATTCAAAACATTCAAAACAAAATTTGTATAGACTACAACATCAAGTTCTGCAGTCAAAACACCATAATATGCTTGACAAAATTGATTTCAGCCTAATAGCATACTTGCGCTCAGAACTCAGAACCCCATCGCTAGCGCTGTAATTCTTGCCGGATTGTGAATAGGACGTAGCCTTGATTCAAAACAGCGAGAGCAGCAGAAATTTAATGGAATTGATATTTTGGTTCAGCAAAAAGAACCGTCACCTGCCCATGGATATGTCCTCTATTTATAGGCCAACCATGGGGGTTATTTTCTGAAAAGAACCCTCTAGAATTAAAATATTACACAAAGGTACTATTCCTTGAAATATATTTTCAGAATTAAGAAATTCTGAAAAATATACCAAAGGAGAACAATTGCTCTAGACACTTACTAAAATTAAACCTAGTTTATTACACAAAGACTCAACACTAAAAATGACTAATAACTATTGAAATTAAAAAACTAGATTTGCGACGGTTTTCAGCAAAAACTGACAAAGCCTCTCATCCCTTCGACTCATGACACCGCTTTGCGACTCCGAGCGCCATCAAGCTACTTCCGCTCTCAATCCCCTTGAGCCGCCTGAATGATTGCCCTGGCCTCCCTCTCGCAGACCCGTTCATCATGCCGTCGCTTTCATCCGTCCGTCCAAGTCTTGTTCGGTCTCTTCGAGCACTCTTGAGATCTTCTCCAACTTCACCGGCCTCCCTGATCCTCTGGCATCGAGCTCCCCGCTTGACCCTCGATCTCTCACTGTCGACAGTTGGTTAGTATCTCTACCCTGCACATCCAAGACAAGCCAAAACAAGAACGCGACTCACCACTGAAATCCTCGGCAACCAATCCTCTTTTTACATCAAACCCCTCGATGCACTCAATGTGACACACAACCAATCACTCAACCACTCGATCGCTCAAAAGCTCATCCTTGTCAATCACTCATCATTCAGATAGAAACCACCCATGGTTTTACAATCTCCCCCTTGATGAGTGCATTGACAACCCCAAGCAAAGGCATGATGAAGAATTCAAATTAAGTGCGCAAGTGACCATAAAAACTCATAAAAGAGCAAAACATGTCACTTAGTAAAAGATCTCCCTCTTGGGCAAAAACCTTATGCAAAGAAGGCAAAAGCATCTCAATGCAACATGAAAGCCAATACTCCCCATTAACCATGCAATCCAAAAGCCTCCAAAAGCATCATGTAGACCATTTCACCCCCTTTGACAATGGAGACACCAAGGAGATAAAAAGATGCAAAGAGGGGAGTGAGGGTAAAGCAGAGATGTGAGCTTCTGAAACATGAGCAACTGCAATTACAGTACAAACAATCATTCACCTTGAATATCATCTAAAAGTACTGTATGACCAGCTCAGGTGAATAACATCTAAACAAAAGGCATGAGCAAGTATTTTCAGATTTTAGCAAATAAAAGCATCACTACTCAGACTAGCATAGTAGACATGGCAAGGCATGAGATGCAAAAGCTAGCCAAATACTAACCTGATTAACATATCCCACTTAAAGGAGCTTCAACAAACATGATATGCAACGAATTTTAACTTTTCATTTTTGTGACAGGGGTTATTTGCATGTCAACCTTATGCTAACCGACCAAGCATGTCAAGTAAAAGACCATCGGAATATTAAAGCATTGATCTCGGTATACACATCAATGTCATGGTTCATACCAAAGTGCTATGGTAAGCAGTCCAGAACAAAGTAGTGCGACAAAGCAAACCCACCTGTATCTTTTCAATTTTAGCACACAACGGAATTAATGTCATTCATTTTCATTTTCATTCATTTTTCATTTTCATTTTCATTCATTTTTATTTTCATTCATTTTCGATGAAATCAAGTTGTGTATTAACATCCAAGTAAAAAGGACATAGCTATCAGGTGTGTAAAAGATAGCTAAAGCACTCAATCCATTCAAGCTAGTTTCTAGACTAAGTAGTGATCGTTTTCAAATTTTCACAAATAAAAGCCATGGCAATGACAATTATCAGATGTAAACATGCCAAGTATAGTCAACAGTATTAAAGGCAATAGTTCAAAGGCATTACAAAGCATGTACTTGTAAGAGCAATTAATCATATAACAAAAGCTCATGCAATGCTATACAACTCCCCCTCAAAACATGCTAGAAGCTCTCAACTGCTCAGTGAGAGGGTGAGTTAAAAACTGTTTTGGAATCCAACATCGCAAAACTCCAGAACTAGGCAAAGTAGTAGACTGATCATGCACATGATAAGAATCATGATAAAAAATGCGTGGTCTACCTACAAAGTGCGAACCTGGAAAACGACGAGGCCTCCAAGTCGTCGAGCATCGAAGCCTCTTACACGTGGTATATCACCATATGAAGCATGGTGTACAACACAAGGGGCAAAATCACTCATAAAACCATGGGGGCCACAAAGTCAGAGCAAGAGTGAAAAGCAGACTCATGCATACCTAAAGATGGGTAATGCATGTCCTGAAAGTTCATCGCAAAAGAACGTCGTTCATCCCAGATATGACAAAAGCAAAACCCAACTAAATGATCCACCCGATGACAATAGGAGCAGTGATACACTCTCGTGGGTGTGTGAGCATGGGTCTTAGGCACAAATCTCACAGTCTTCTTGGGTTTTTGCTGAGGAGGTTCATTTGGTGAACGAAGAGATTTCTTTGTAGGTTGAGTAAGATTCTAGGCTTTTTGATCGGTATATAACTGGGCTCTCTCTTTATCAAGGGTAGTGGGAGGAGTGAACACAGTTTCGCTCAAAGTGTTTGGAGTAGTTCTCTCATAGCCCAACCTGAGAGCTAATCATGCCCTGTCAGCACACATCTTGGTTTTAGCCAAAAGCAGATCCATCCTACCCATTACTTCAGTGCATTTTTCCACCATGGAGAGAAGGTAATCATTCTCACATTTCAATTTTTCGACTTGCTCTCTAGCAAAGCTGAGTTGGTCCTTAAGGGTGATGCAAGTGGGGCACACCGGTTGTACATCCTTAGAACACTCAACACTCTCTAATCTAGTCTTAAGTTCATCAACATGCTTATCTCTCAAATTAATTCTCTCAACAAGTAAAGGATAGTTCATGCATTTGTTGATGACCGCAGGACTATACTCCACCACCAAAAGCTGCTTTTCAGTTAATTCAAGTTTTTCAACAATTTGAGCATGTGTAAAATGCAGCTGAGCAAGTTCATTCATGACAGTAAGACATGACTCACAATCAGCATCATCAGACTTAGATTCAAATTGCAAGTTCAGTGGAAATAGTTTCAAGTCTGAGTTTAATTCTTTTCGTTCTTTAGTAACAAGTTTAAGTAATCTATCCTGAGAATAAACAACATCATGCAATTCATCATTTTGAATAAGAAGATGATCATGGGATAGATATACCTCAGAAGTGTAGAGCTCGTCGCTGCTGTCGTTGTCGTCGACCACGAAGCAAAGGTCAGTGAGGTCCACTGTCTTCTTCTCCTTCTTCTCTTTCTTGGGAGGCTCCTCTTCCTCCGAGCTTGGCTCCTCGCTTGACGTACTGTCGATATCGCTGAGGGCTGCCACAAATGCTCTGGCTACTTGTTTAGCCAATTTTCCATGCTTCTGTCTGAAGTAGGGTTTCTTGTTCCATTTTTGGAGCTTGTGCTCATTTTCATTTTTCATTTTAAATTTAGGGCAATTCTCTTTTATGTGAGACGTATCTCCACATTCAAAACACCCCTGTTACCCTCCTCTCCTTTGGTCTCATCTATCATTGTAGAAGCGAGTGAACTTATTGACAATGAGAGATAGCTCCTCATCATCTAGAGCATCCACTTGTTCTTTTGTGACAGAGACAAGAGAGGACAAGTCAAAAGCACCAAAATAAGCACAAACTCCAGAAACACCAGAAAAATTACCTACAGATGTGGTACCACTGCCAGGACTAGAAACCAAAGCAATCGAATGCAACAAAGATTTTCCAGCTCCTGGTCGAGACGCCTTGGCAATTTCGGTAGACTTAAGCTTACTAAAGAGTTTGTCGCAAGTCAAAGTGTCAAAATTGCCGACTCTTCAATGCTAGAGATCTTCACCTACCATATGCTACGATCAAGAGCATAGAGAAGTTTGATCTCCCTATCATGGTCAGAGTAAGCCAAAGTCCCAGTGGAGCGCAAATTACTAACAATTCCATCAAAACGCACAAACATGGCATCTACAGATTTGTTAGGGCCTTGCACAAACATTTGGTATTCTTGATTATAAGTGCTTTGCCTCTTAGCCTTAATCTGGGTAGTTCCCTCATGAAAAGTTTTCAAAGTGGTCTAAATTTCACGCGCAGTTCATAGGTGCTGAACCCTATCAGACTCTTTGCGACTCAGACTGATGAACAGTGTGTTTCTTGCTTTGCTATTGCATTCGTACTGTGATTTTTCAGTCTTTGAGGTTCGAGTTTCAGTGATCACATATTGGGAATCGACGATATCCCAAATAGCACTTCCTTGGCTTAAAAGGTAAGCCTACATGCGCACTTTCCAATAAGCAAAATCATGACCATCAAACATCGGAATTTTTGAGTTTCTTTCCATGTCGCCAAAACAAGGATCACAAACCGGTTAAGGTCAACTGGTGATCTAACCTGGCTATGATACAAATTGTGGGACCGGAATGGCGACTAGAGGGGGGGTGAATAGGCACCTCGACTAATTTTCCCGAATTAGATGGCCTTTTCAAAACACCCAACACACCTCCAAAATCTCAGATTCAAATTTAAACCAATCAGTACAATATTTGAGCACCACTAGATTGAAAACCACAAATTAGATTAGTTCGGGGTTTGAACAGTCGAACTACTCTGTCGAAAACTGAAGCTCTGAAGTTCACTGTCTAGATCGACAATTGGTTTGCCGACAGGAAGATATCGGAGATTGATTTGTCGATAGAGATCAAAATACTCACACAAAAGTTCAAATCAGATTTGTAATAATGAATCGGCTTGTCACAATTGAATTCCAAATGAAATCTCAACACTTCTAAAACAATCTAGATGATGAACGTAAAAACAGATTTCAAATTGATTCAGAATTCAGGTTTTCATTTCATTACAAATTTCAGTTCTGAAAATTCAGGATGCTGAATAGTGACCACTCAAATTTCAGACAGCAGATTTCATCTTTACAAATGTACTCAATTCAGAAATGCATATCCAAGTGGGCTTACAAATTTGAGTACTTCTAGACCAGATGAACAGAAAAATCTGTAATACTGAATTCAAACTATCTTGTAAACTGAATGAAATTTTCACAACAATAAATCACTGTGTCACAAAACAGTGAGCACTCTCTCTCAACCAGACTGAAAATACTTCTATTAATATGAGAAGAAGACACAACAATGATGATGAACTGAAATAGAAATTAAACTTAGGAGATCAAAACTGGTACAATTAGATAAGCTCCATTGCTGAAAACAGATTTATAAAGCATACAGTACTTGACTAGACACCAAACAGAAAACTCAGATCTTCATGAATCAATACTGAATTTTAGTGATAACACAACTGAACAAACCAATGCAGATGACTAAAACTTGTGGACCAGTCTAAACACAATCATACAGAATGACTAATGTCCTAAACCAAGGTAAATTTTGTACTAGCAGCAATCCAATAAACAGGGACCAAAACAATACACACCAGAAATTCAGACTAACTCAATACTACTTAAAACTCTAAATACTATATGTCAACAGATCTGGATTGACAATAAAATTTAGAAGATGACACTGTTGCTGATCTAGGATTTCAAACAAACTCAGAGTATTCAAAAACACCAGAATTACAACTAAAAACAATCTAGAATCTCATTCTATACAGTGCAGAAGAAGATATGATACTCAAAACTGAAAAACTGATGAAAACAATACTCTATAGAAGAGATACCAGGTTTAACCAAAATAGGCTCAAATTATATATTGCAAACTTCAAACTACTACTGAACTTAACCAGAGACAAACTATACAAAGCTATAAGAAAACTGTCAAACAGTACTGACATCACCAAATACAGAAATCAGGAAAAGTGCAGTAATTACTTACTGAATACTCATTATAGCTAGTAATCTGAGTATGAATCACTTTCAATCTGCATCAAGCAAGAATAGAAAATTCTAAAAATCTCAATGAAATATCAGACAAGAGATTGTAATTGGCTAAAAACTGAATTATGATAAGGACAAACTCCAAAAGATGCTGAGTTCAAAAACATATAATCAGAAATTGTGATTTCCAGAAACAAGAACAGACTGCACTTAGACACATGATTCTTTTCAGTCTATCAAATTCAACATTGAGTATTCGGGATCAACCAGTCAAGAAAAAAAATCTGAAAAGCAAATTCATACGATAAATTTGGTCTCATTCAAACTGCATTAAAAACTGAACTGATCTGAGACAATTTCTGAAACCATTCAAAACCAGAATCAATTTAAACTCTGGCACAACAACATGTTTGATACAAACTCACAACTCAAATGTTCAGAGATACATATCTGAATCTATTGGATATCAACAGACACATACAGCAGTGCAAAACACATTAACTTAAGAAAAATCTTGGCAGTACTCTAGATGTACATGAGATGGACCATAAGTTCACTGATTTCTTTTACAAGTTCAACTTAGCAAGGTAGAATTATAACCAGAAACTTGACAGAAAAATAGAAATCAGCAGTAGTTTTGATAGAAATCAAACACTGAAGCAGTGCTGATACATTTCTGGAACACAGAGATAATCAATCCACAATTTTGATCAGTCAAAATAACTCTAACCCAGAAATTTAAAATTAGTTTAGACCACTCAAATCTGGGTAAAACAACCTGGGTTAGTTGATGAAGAGTAGAAGCACAATTTCATCAAACATGTAGAGGGCTACCCATAACTAAAACACTTGTGGCCGAGTTAAATTCCAGAACTGTGATGCCTTGTTTGATCAGCAAAAGAATTAAGAAAGAATCACAGAAATCAGTTGCAACTATCAAAAATGGAACATTCAAAACATTCAAAACAAAAGTTGTATAGACTACAACATCAAGTTCTGCAGTCAAAACACCAGAATATGCTTGACAAAATTGATTTCAGCCTAATAGCATACCTGCGCTGGGAACTCAGAACTCCATCGCTAGCGCTGTAATTCTTACTGGATTGTGAATAGGACGCAACCCTGATTCAAAACAGCAAGAGCAGCAGAAATTTAATGGAATTGATATTTTGGTTCAGCAAAAAGAACAACCACCTGCCCATGGATATGGTCCTCTATTTATAGGCCAACCATGGGGGTATTTTCGGAAAAGAACCCTCTAGAATTAAAATATTACACAAAGGTCCTATTCCTTGAAATATATTTTCAGAATTAAGAAATTCTGAAAAATATACCAAAGGAGAACAATTGCTCTAGACACTTACTAAAATTAAACCTAGTTTATTACACAAAGACTCAACACTAAAAAAGGACTAATAACTGACAAAGCCTCTCATCCCTTCGACTCGTGACACCGCTTTGCGACTTCTAGCGCCATCAAGCCACTTCCGCTCTCGATCCCCTCGAGCCGCTTGAATGCTTTCCCTGGCCTCCCTCTCGCAGGCCCGGTCGTCATGCCGTCACTTTCATTCGTCCATCCAAGTCTTGCTCGGTTCTTCATGCACTCTTAAGATCTTCTCTAACTTCGCCCGGCCTCTCTTATCCTCTGGCATCGAGCTCCCCGCTTGACCCTCGATCACTCGCCGTCGACAGTTGGTCAACATGTCCACCTTGCACATCCAAGACAAGCCAAAACAAGAACGCGACGCACCACCGAAACCCTCGGCAACCAATCCTCTCTTTACATCGAACCCCTTGATGCACTCAACCTGACACACAACCAATCGCTCAACCACTCGATCGCTCAAAAGCTCATCCTTGTCAATCACTCATCATTCAGACAGAAACCACCCTTGGTTTCACACCGAGTCCGATTCGGGCAATTCCTGTTTGGCCAAAAATTCTAGGAACAAAGTTGTGGCGCCCAGCACTAAGCCACAACCTCTGTGGGCACCCCCAGGCATGACCAAGTCCTAGAAGAGGCGTCTACAATGTCTTCGAGCTAAGGAGATGTGTGACAAGAATGCCGAGGATGAGTGGGACACCGTGTTCGAGGAGATTCATCCCTGATCAACAACGAAATAGGTATGGAAGCCGAAGCCAGTTGCCGTAAACAACCTGGATCCTAGTCCGAGCGATGATGAGGATGACATGATGGACGATGACTACACGCCGATCTCTGAGGGGCCCACTCCTCAGGCGATGGACATAAATGTCGTCATTTTACCCGTTGAGTTGCTCTTCCACAGGGTGAGGCCGAGGTCGCTCAGTTGAGCCTCGGCCCTCGGCAGGCTATTTTCGAGAAGCGCGGGGATATGGCTCATCACTTGAAGCCTCTCAATGTCAAGGGGCACATCGATGGGAAGCCGATCTTGAGGATGCTTGTAGATGGAGGTGCCACCGTCAACCTGATGTCATACTCTCTGTTGAATAAGCTCAGCAAGAAAGGAGATGGCCCGATGAGGACCAACTTGTCGCTCAATGGCTTCAATGGAGAGAGCTCTAAGGCCAAGGGCGTGCTTTCTCTGGAGCTAAAGGTGGGAAACAAGACGTTGCCAACGGCGTTCTTCGTTGTCGATGTACAATGTAACTACACCATACTACTCGGGTGTGATTGGATTCATGCAAATTGTTGCATCCCATCTACTTTGCACCATTGCCTGATTCAGTGGGACAACAATGATGTGGAGGTTGTACTAGCTAACTCTTCTGCCCAAGTTGCTTTGGCCAATGTGTCTATCGATGACATCCATGATAAAGTAGAGTATTTGTCAGGTAGAGATCTCTCATATTATGACTTTGTTAGTGTTGGACCGAAAGTGGCAACCAGAGGGCGGTGAATGGGAGCTTTTAAAAATTCGGACTAAAATAGCCTTCTGTTTAAAAACAGTCTTCTGCGGAACAAGCTTCGAACGCACCCTTCGGCGGTATTTTGCAGCTCCGAAACTAGGCTTCGCGACGAGCAAAAGTTCGAAGTCAAGAAGACTTTGCTCACACCCACAAAACAAAAACCACAACTTTGTTGAGATAGTGCAGGCTCCGCACACTAGGTGCCTTTGAGCAGGCTTCGCACTTCACCCTTCGCATGAGGTGGTTTCCCACTACGGACTTCGACCAGATACTCCGCACTAGCAGCAGGTACTAGGCTTCGTATTTCAAAGGTCTAAAAGCAAACAGAACCGATTTTGCTAAGGGAAGATGGTAGGCTTCGAACACACTCTACTTAGTGCTTCGCAAGTAACGGAGAGGGGTTACCTCAGTTTACACAGAGCGAACACACACTGAAAAGCACACTGTTGGACCGGAAACGGCGACCAGAGGGGGGGTGAATGGGAGCTTTTAAAATTTCGGGCTAAATACTTAGCCTTCGGTTCTGTTCTGTCTTCTGCGGAACAGGCTTCGAACACAACCTTCGAAGGTCTGGTTCGGAGGTACTTCGACAGCTCCGAACACAGGCTTCGCAGGAACAAAAGTTCGAAGCCAAGAAGACTTCGCTCCACTAACAACCCTCGAAAATCTACTCGCTAAGTCAGTGCAGGCTCTGCACACAAGGTGCTTCGAGCAGGCTTCGCACTTCACCCTTCGCACGAGTGGACAGCCCTCTGAGGACTTCGACCAAGTACTTAGCGACAGCAACTGGTGCTGGGCTTCGTACACGAAGGTCTATACGCACACAAAACGGACTACGCTAAGGGCTTCGACACAAGAAGCACTACGGGAAAAGAACAGGGCTTCGCTAGTAAGCAGCGAGGTCTTGCCTCGTGTTACACAGAGCGACAGCACACTGAAAAACACACTTCGCGAGAAAAACACCCTTCGCCAAGACAGGCTTCGGTGAACTAAAAACTAGCGAGGTATGCAAAGCGAGCTCAAGCAAAAGCACACAGAAGCAGGGCTTCGCCGCTTGAACAAGGAACACAAAATATATTGAACTCTGGATGAAAAACCAGCGAGGTCTGTGTACAGGAGCTCAACAGTAAATGCTCAAAGTGTTAAATGTTACCTACCGAGCCCCCATATTTATAGCCCACGGCTTCATCCTAAGGAAGTGACTACTTTACCCCTAGGGTTTACAACAGATTTGCCTCTACAGAACTAAGGGGTATAAAAGGTAGTCCACCTTTATTTTGGAGGCTTCTCTGTCAGCTGCAGAGGGGACAGTGTCAGCCTTTTTCAGAACAGACAGTGTCAGCCTTTACAGTGTTGACTTCTGGAACCTCCCTTCGCACGCGAGGGGTGCGGAAGCTTCGGCGAGAAGCCTGCAGCCTGTTGGCCTTCGCTCCGCCGAAGAAGTCCTTCGATACAGTGACGGTTTTGAGCCGAAGCCGTCAAAGCCCTTGGGCCTTCGCACCACCACCTCCGGAGTGGATCACCATGGCTTCGCAGCTACTCCCAGCTCGAACACCGTCCGTCCGTGTACCGAAGCCATGCATGGCCGAAGCACCACAAGTCATCCTCACTCCGAAGCCCCACCTTCGGAGTACCACCCTTCGAAGTCCCTCCTTCGTCCAAGGCCTCCGCATGAAGCATTCCATGAGCACTCCGTCGCAGTGCCTCTCCCCGAGCACACTTCATGACGAGCCTCACCCGGACCATGCCTTCGATGCGCCTCGACTTCTGAGATCTTCGTCGGGCCACCTTCGAGTGTCTCCCTCCGGAGCACACTTCGAACTCCTTGCCTCCGCAGAGGACTTGGTCCACCAACTCCGAAGTCACTCCATTCGGAGTACCTTCGAAGTGCCTCACCTCCGAGGACTTGTCTCGGAGTACCTTCAGCCGGAGCCACGCTCCGCACTCTCTGCCTTCACCTGGCACGCCTCGACCCGAGGACCGACCCGGACCACCTTCGCAGCCACCGTGACGGAGCTCCCCGCTCCCCTGGCATCAAGCCTCCCGCTTGACCCAGGTTCACCTGGCTCGAACCCTGTCCGTCGCCTCCGAAGTCCCTGCGCACCACAGACAAGCAAACAAGTGTATCCAGTACTCCGGAGACCTCTCCGGGTTAGCAACCTTCGGTACACACTCCGGTGTACCGCCCAAAGTACCGAAGCCCTCGGTACGAACCCAGTCATCGCGTACTGTCGGACCCCCCCGACGAGCACACTCCGCTGCAACAGCTGCAGCAAGCAAACACCTCCGAACACCCTTCGGAGAACCACCTCCGAAGCCCCTTCGGAGGTACCCTTCGAACAGAGGGTAAAAACCAGTCAATCACTCATCACAAAATACCGAAACCACCCTTGGTTTCTCAATCTCCCCCTTGATGAGTGCATTGACAACCAAATCGAAGTTCAAGAAAAATGAAAAGCTTTCAGCACACAGGTGACCATAAAAACTCAGAAAAGAGCCAAATCATGTCACTTGATAAAAGAATTTTTCTCCCCCTTTGTAAAAGAAGTAAAAGCCCCTTTGGCAAATCTCCCCTTGAAAAGAACTCCCCCTGAGTTAAGCAAATTTTTTTCTCCCTTTATGTCAAAAATCTCTCCCCCTTTTAAAAATGATGCCTTCTTGTGGCAGAGAACATAGCAAACCTCTCCCCCTTTGGCAATGCAAGCATCAAGGAGCATTCAAAAAATGCAAAGCTTCGAAATGAATAGAATTGCAAAGACATATAATGCAAAAATATGCCAAAATTAACACAAATGATCATGTGCTCAGCTCAATTTAACAATCGGGAAACAAGATGATGGCATGTGATTTTGTCATTTGGAAGTAAAAGCATCACCACTTAATCACAGTAGTTAGACATGAGAAGGCAAGGACTGCGCAAAGCTAACAATTTCTACATGAGACAGACAAGTCTTGTTCAAAAAGGAGCTGAGAAAGCAACTTTGATGATCAAATAAATTTGTTGTTCTTTTTCTTAATGCCAGGGGTTATTTGTTTGTCCACCTTATACTGTCCAATCAGGCCAAGCCTAGGCAAGAAAGCCATCTGAAGCTTAAGGTGGTGATTTTGGCATACACTAAACTATCCCAGTTCAGACCAAGGTGCAATGGTAAGCAGTCTAGAATAGAGTAGTGCGACAAACAAACCCTCCTGGATCTTTTCATTTAAACCAGACAAATCATGGATTTTTGATTTTGATTCAGATAAATGAAGTATTTTGATGAATATCCATGAATAAAGAGCACAATTTTTCAAGTTGCAAATTTAGCATCCAAGGAACAGTGTCTTGCTGTCAAGTAGATAAAAGATAGCTAAAAGCAGTCCAGCCTAAACAAGCTAGATACAAGATTGTGCGGTGAGCAAGTTTTGATTTTAGAAAATAAAACATCATGCACAATCAATGTTCCAGACATATTTCATAGAGCTGAGCTGTCATGATTTCTTTGAAGTAAAAGCAGGCATATAATAGCAAAAGATGTAAGTGCAATTCCACACATAATGAGCATATGCAAGACAATTAAAATCAGCTTCCCCTCACAAAATGCCGTAGGGATGACAAATACCAAGTTCCCCACGCAAGTAAGCAAATCGAGAAGCATCGAGGGGTTTTGTAAAAATGTCGGCAAGCTGGTGTTGGGTATCAACATATTGAAGTTCAATATCACCCTTCTCATTGTGATCTCTGAGAAAATGATACCGTACATCAATGTGTTTGGTTCTGGAGTGCTGAACCGGGTTGTTTGCAATACAAATAGCACTAGTGTTATCACAGAAAAGTGGAACACTCTTATAATCTAACCCGAAATCCCGCAAAGTGGAAACCATCCACAAAATCTGAGAGCAACAGCTAGCTGCAGCAACATATTCGGCCTCAGCCGTCGATTGAGCAACACTAGACTGTTTGCGGGAAGACCAGCAAACCAGAGACGTACCCAGAAAATGACAAGTACCAGAGGTACTCTTCCTATCAATTCTACACCCAGCAAAATCCGCATCTGAATAACCTCTAAGACATAAAGATGAAGACGATGAATACCATATGCCAAATTCAAGGGTGTGCTTAAGATACCTTAGAATGCGCTTAACCGCTTGGCGGTGCGAAGCTCGTGGTGAAGCCTGAAAACGAGCGCACAGACACACAGCGAAGTGTATGTCCGGCCTCGTGGCAGTTAAGTAGAGGAGGGAGCCGATCATGCTCCGGAACTCCTTCTGATCTACGGCTTCTCCATCTTTGTCAGGGTCCAATGCTACAGATGTAGCCATTGGAGTGGCGAGAAGCTTCGCATCGGACATGTCGAACTTCTTGAGCAGGTCCTTGGTGTACTTTGTCTGGTGGACAAAAGTACCTTGTTTGCTTTGCTTGATTTGCAAACCAAGGAAAAAGGTGAGTTCACCCATCATTGACATTTCAAACTCCCTGCTCATGGTATCTGCAAACTCGGCAACCAAAGCATGAGAAGAGCCACCAAAGATGATATCATCCACATAAATCTGCACTAGAAGGAAATCTTTGCCATGCTTGAGAGTAAACAAAGTTTTATCAACAGAGCCCATCAAATACCCTCGCTCAAGCAGAAAAGACTTAAGTCTATCATACCAAGCCCGAGGGGCCTGCTTGAGTCCATAAAGAGCCTTATGAAGTTTAAGGACTTTATGTGGGTACTTGGGGTTTTCAAAACCAGGGGGTTGTTTTACATAAACATCTTCACCTATGAAGCCATTAAGAAAAGCACTTTTGACATCTATTTGATAGAGTTTGAATCCCCGGGATGTCGCAAAGGCAAGCAAAATCCTAATGGCCTCAAGGCGAGCAACAGGTGCAAAAGTTTCAGTAAAATCAATCCCTTCTAGTTGAGAAAAGCCCTGAGCTACAAGTCTAGCCTTATTTCTAACAATTGTCCCATCCTCCCCTTGTTTATTTTTGAAAATCCATTTTGTTCCTATGAAATGAACATTTGGTGGAGGATCAACTAAAGTCCAGACTTGGTTTCTTTCAAAATTCTCAAGCTCTTCATGCATGGCATTGATCCAACTAGAATCAGAAAGTGCATGACTAACATCTAAGGGCTCGAAAGAAGCAACAAAAGCAGCATTAGTGAAATGGGCATGAGAACGAGTTACCCTTTGATCAAGCTCACCAATGATCTGCTCGGGAGGGTGCATCCTTTGGACATGATGTGGAGCCTCGCGGCGGGATGCAGTCTCCCCCTCAACTTGTGCGTTGGAGTGGTCCAAGATGACTGATGTTGAGGTAGTCGCTTCGGGACCTCGTGCCGAAGTAGTTGAAGCGGGGTCAGCTTCGGGGGTTGATGTCGAGGGTAGTAGGGGATCATCCTCGAATTCTCCGGGATCTTCGTCTTCGAATAAAGTCTGTTCCATGTCGTGTTCATTTGCCTGTTCAAAAGCAGAACTAACAGAGGGGGTTGATTCATCAAAAGTCACATCACATGACTCGATGACAGTGTTAGTCTCTAAATTATAAACACGATAAGAATGACCATGTGTAGTATAGCCCAAGAAGATCCCGTCAGAAGATCGCGACTCAAATTTATCCAAGTTACCACGTTTTAGGATAAAGCAGCGACAGCCAAAAACTCGAAGATGAGTAACCTTGGGCTGTCTCCCAAAACGCAGCTCATAAGATGTCAAGTTTAAAATTGAGCGCAAGAAAATTCGGTTTGAGATGTAGCAAGCAGTGTTCATGGCCTCAGCCCAGAATTTTCTAGGAGTCCTATGCTCATCAAGCATCGTCCTAGCCATCTCAACCAAAGTGCGGTTTTTCCTCTCAACAACACCGTTCTGTTGAGGAACCCGCGGAGCAGAGAATTGATGTTCTATGCCATGCTCCATGCAAAAGTCAACAAAGAGACTATTTTTGAACTCGGTGCCATTATCGCTTCGAATGAATTTTAATGCACCTGGGAGTTCAGTGAAAAGTCTCAAAGCCAAGCTCCGAAAGTGTGAAAACACTTCATCCTTGCTGGCAAGAAAGAAGACCCAAGAGTAGCGAGAGAAATCGTCGACAATAACAAGTACATACCACTTGCCGCCTAAAGAACTAACCCGAGAAGGACCTACCGTGTCCATATGAGAAGTTCTCCGGGCTGTTCAGTCATCACTGTGGTGACTGGCGAATGCGAAGCGGCAATCATTTTTCCATGTCGACATGGAGCGCAAACTAAATTCTTCTCAAACTTGAGCTTGGGCAATCCTCGGATCAAACCTAGGGCGCTCAGACGAGCGAGCAACTCAAAGCTCATATGCCCTAGTCTCCTATGCCACTTCCAAAGCTCAGAAGTCGAATGTGCAACAAGGCAATGAGAAGAACCAGATGACTCTGAAAAATCAGCTCCAAAAACTCTCCCAACCCTAAAGATCTTACACACCACAACGCCATCAGAATTGAGCACTTGCGAAGTATCGCGATGAAATCGCACTTCGAAGCCCTCATCAAGCAACTGAGATACAGACAGCAAATTGTATCCCAGGTTTTCAACCAAAGCAACATCTTTGAGAGTGAAGTTCACGTTTATTCTTACCACACCTTTACCTTTCACTCTACTCCTTCGATTGTTTCCGAAGGTGATATGTTCCCTTTGCTTGGTTGTGGTGAGGCTGGAGAACCAAGCTGCATCTCCGGTCATGTGGCGCGAACAACCGGAGTCCATGATCCACGTGCCCTCCAAGCCTCGACCTGTCGCCTACACATGATAAGAACGTCTCGATCGCTCAGTGCTGGGGTGAGTAAAATAATGACGAGGCATCCAGCACTGAGTGACACGAGTAGTAGGCACAGTAAAAGTAGACGGCCTACGCACATAAAAATCAGAATGATGCAAAGTGCGAGGTCTACCTACATGCAAAGAACGCAAAGCATGTCGAGGTCTCCTACTCTGACGAGGTACAAAGCTACTCGCCCGAGGTCTACCACCATATGGAACATGGTGAACACCTCGAGGAGCAAAACCTCTCCGTGAAGCACGAGGAGCCTCGAAAACAGGACGAGAGTAATACTCAGACTCATGCATACCTAAAGATGGGTAATGCATGTCCTGATAGCTCATCGCCTGTGCACGTCGCTCATCCTTGATGCGACGGAAACAGAAACCAATCAAATGACCCGCCCGCTGACAATAAGAACAATGAAACACTCTCCTGGGGGCACTCTCATGGGTCACAGGAGCAACTCTCACAGGCTCCTTGGGTTTCTTCTGAGTGGTTTTCTTGGGAGGATTTTTCTTGATAGGAGGTGTGGTTTTCTTTGGTGGATGGGTAGGCTTTTTGGCTGATGGGGTGTCCAACAGAGCTCTCTCTTTCTCTAGGGTGGTGGGAGAGGTGAAAACAGTTTTGGTCTTACTGTCTGAAGCTATCCTCTCAAAACCCAAACCTAGAGCTACCCCGGCTCTGTCAGCACACAACTTGGTCTTGGCCAAGAGTAAATCCATCCTACCCTTCCCTTCAGTGCATTTATTCACCACAGAAAGAAGGTATTCATTTTCAGACATGAGGTTCTCAGCTCGCTCTCTAGCAGTGCCTAGCTGGTCCTTAAGGGTGATGCAAGTGTCACAAACAGGTTGCACATCCTTAGAACTACCGGCCCTCTCCAATCTAGCCTCTAAATCATGAACATGCTTATCACGTAAATTAATGCTATCGCGTAATAAAGAGCAGTTCATGCAATCAATAATTTCATGAGGTCTAGACTCCGCCTCCAAAAGCTGCTTCTGTGCAGTCTCAAGCTCAGAGAGAGTTTGAGCATGTACAGAGCGCAACTGAGCAAGCTCACTCATGACAACAGAACATGATTCACAATCAGCATCATCATATTTAGACTTAAGCATGGCATATTCAGTAGATACAGATTCTAGCCTAAGTCTAAGGTCTTTTCTTTCTCTAGCGGCTTGCACAAGCAATCTATCCTGACCTAGCACAACTTCATTCAGCTCATCTAATTTAATTAGAAGCTGATCAGATGATAGGTTTACCTCAGATGAGTCAAGCTCATCGCCGCTGTGATCGCTGTCGGCCATGAAGCAAAGGCCGGTGAAGTCACGTCCCTTCTTGTCCTTCTTGTCCTCCTTCCTTGGGGACTCCTCCTCCTCAGAGCTCGACTCCTCAGTTGAGGATGTGTCGATGTCGCTGAGAGCAGCAACAAAAGCTCTGGAAGCGGCCTTGGCTACTTTCTTAGCCATCTTGCCGCGCTTGCCCTTCACAAAGGGCTTCCTCTCCTTTTTGTGGAATTTGGGGCGCTCACTCTCATCTCTCTTCTTGACCTTGGGGCAATTGGCCTTAATGTGAGAGGTGTCGCCACATTCATAGCAGCCACTAAAACCACTTCTCCTCTGATCCCGTCTCTCATGATGAAAGCGGGTGAACCTCCGGGCAATGAGAGCAAGCTCATCATCAGCTAGAGTGTCCACCTGCTCCTTTGTGACGGAGACCAGGGAGGACAAAGCAAAACCATCTGCAAGAACACAAGTGCCTGATGTGCTTGGTTCTGCAGTGGTGCCACGGCTAGTGCTAGAAACCAATGCCAATGGCTGTGGCAAAGAGCTTCTGTGCACCGCAAGAGATGTCTTGGCAATCTCTGTGGACTTCAGCTTGCTAAAGAGTTCGTCACAGGTCAATGTGTCATAGCCTGTGGACTCCTCAATGCTGGATATCTTCACCTCCCATATGCTACAGTCAAGAGCATAGAGAAGCTTGATAGCCCTATCGTGATCACTGTAAGCAAGCGTCCCGTTGGATCGCAAGTTACTCACTATCGCGTCAAAGCGAGAAAACATGGCATCTACAGATTCTCCAGGTGCCTGCACAAACAGCTGATACTGTTGATTGTAGGTGCTTTGGCGCCTGGCCTTAATCTGAGCAGAGCCCTCATGAAAGACAGTGAGTGTTGTCCAAATCTCCCTAGCAGTCCTAAGGTGCTGCACCCTATCAAACTCACTCCGACTCAGACCAATGAACAGTATGTTCCTTGCCTTCGAGTTGGCAATATACTGATCTTTTTCAGTTTGAGTGGTGCGGGTATCAGGGATGGAGTATTGTGAGTCCACAATCTCCCAAATTGCATTTCCTTGGCTTAACAAGTAAGCCTCCATGCGCACCTTCCAGTATGCAAAATCTGTCCCATCGAACAGAGGAATTTTACTGCCTCTATCCATGTCGCCTAAAGATCACAAAACCGGTTAAGGTCAACTGGTGATCTTAACCAAGCTCTGATACCAATTGTTGGACCGGAAACGGCGACCAGAGGGGGGGTGAATGGGAGCTTTTAAAATTTCGGGCTAAATACTTAGCCTTCGGTTCTGTTCTGTCTTCTGCGGAACAGGCTTCGAACACAACCTTCGAAGGTCTGGTTCGGAGGTACTTCGACAGCTCCGAACACAGGCTTCGCAGGAACAAAAGTTCGAAGCCAAGAAGACTTCGCTCCACTAACAACCCTCGAAAATCTACTCGCTAAGTCAGTGCAGGCTCTGCACACAAGGTGCTTCGAGCAGGCTTCGCACTTCACCCTTCGCACGAGTGGACAGCCCTCTGAGGACTTCGACCAAGTACTTAGCGACAGCAACTGGTGCTGGGCTTCGTACACGAAGGTCTATACGCACACAAAACGGACTACGCTAAGGGCTTCGACACAAGAAGCACTACGGGAAAAGAACAGGGCTTCGCTAGTAAGCAGCGAGGTCTTGCCTCGTGTTACACAGAGCGACAGCACACTGAAAAACACACTTCGCGAGAAAAACACCCTTCGCCAAGACAGGCTTCGGTGAACTAAAAACTAGCGAGGTATGCAAAGCGAGCTCAAGCAAAAGCACACAGAAGCAGGGCTTCGCCGCTTGAACAAGGAACACAAAATATATTGAACTCTGGATGAAAAACCAGCGAGGTCTGTGTACAGGAGCTCAACAGTAAATGCTCAAAGTGTTAAATGTTACCTACCGAGCCCCCATATTTATAGCCCACGGCTTCATCCTAAGGAAGTGACTACTTTACCCCTAGGGTTTACAACAGATTTGCCTCTACAGAACTAAGGGGTATAAAAGGTAGTCCACCTTTATTTTGGAGGCTTCTCTGTCAGCTGCAGAGGGGACAGTGTCAGCCTTTTTCAGAACAGACAGTGTCAGCCTTTACAGTGTTGACTTCTGGAACCTCCCTTCGCACGCGAGGGGTGCGGAAGCTTCGGCGAGAAGCCTGCAGCCTGTTGGCCTTCGCTCCGCCGAAGAAGTCCTTCGATACAGTGACGGTTTTGAGCCGAAGCCGTCAAAGCCCTTGGGCCTTCGCACCACCACCTCCGGAGTGGATCACCATGGCTTCGCAGCTACTCCCAGCTCGAACACCGTCCGTCCGTGTACCGAAGCCATGCATGGCCGAAGCACCACAAGTCATCCTCACTCCGAAGCCCCACCTTCGGAGTACCACCCTTCGAAGTCCCTCCTTCGTCCAAGGCCTCCGCATGAAGCATTCCATGAGCACTCCGTCGCAGTGCCTCTCCCCGAGCACACTTCACGACGAGCCTCACCCGGACCATGCCTTCGATGCGCCTCGACTTCTGAGATCTTCGTCGGGCCACCTTCGAGTGTCTCCCTCCGGAGCACACTTCGAACTCCTTGCCTCCGCAGAGGACTTGGTCCACCAACTCCGAAGTCACTCCATTCGGAGTACCTTCGAAGTGCCTCACCTCCGAGGACTTGTCTCGGAGTACCTTCAGCCGGAGCCACGCTCCGCACTCTCTGCCTTCACCTGGCACGCCTCGACCCGAGGACCGACCCGGACCACCTTCGCAGCCACCGTGACGGAGCTCCCCGCTCCCCTGGCATCAAGCCTCCCGCTTGACCCAGGTTCACCTGGCTCGAACCCTGTTCGTCGCCTCCGAAGTCCCTGCGCACCACAGACAAGCAAACAAGTGTATCCAGTACTCCGGAGACCTCTCCGGGTTAGCAACCTTCGGTACACACTCCGGTGTACCGCCCAAAGTACCGAAGCCCTCGGTACGAACCCAGTCATCGCGTACTGTCGGACCCCCCCGACGAGCACACTCCGCTGCAACAGCTGCAGCAAGCAAACACCTCCGAACACCCTTCGGAGAACCACCTCCGAAGCCCCTTCGGAGGTACCCTTCGAACAGAGGGTAAAAACCAGTCAATCACTCATCACAAAATACCGAAACCACCCTTGGTTTCTCACACACACTTTGTGGGATCGGAATGGTGACTAGAGGCGGGTGAATAGGCGCCTCGACAAATTCTCGTGAATCAGATGGCCCAATCAAATCACCCAACGCTCCTCCAAAATTTCAGATTCAAATTTAAAACAATCAGTACAAATCAGAGCAAAAACCAACAAAACCTCCCTGATCGTCGACATGTGATGCCAATCCGCGAACTCGACCGCCAGCAAGTCTCTCCCGCTCTCGATCCCCTCGAGCCGCCTGATCACTTGCACTAGCCTCCCTTTCGCTGACATGACTGTCATGCTGGTTTGACCATCTGTCTATCCATGTCTTTCTCTATCTTCTCGTGCACTCCTGAGATCATCTCCAACTTCAGCCAGCATCCTTGATCCTCTGGCATCGATATCCCTACTCGACCCTTTATCACTCGCCGCTGACAGCTGGTTAGCATGTTCACCCTGCACACATAAGACAAGCCAAAACACGAAACGCGATGCACAATGATCCCCTCGGCAACCACTCTCCATGATCACACATCGACCCCATCGATGCAATCAAACCATCACTAACTCATTCACTCGATCGCTCATCCTTGTCAATCACTCATCACAAAGACAGAAACCATAGTGCGACCCCACGTGGTTTTACAATCTTCCCCTTGATGAGTGCATTGACAACCCTAAACTGAAACATGATAAAAGTTTCAAGTTAAGCCCACATGTGACCATAAAACTCAAAAAAGAGCAAAACATGTCACTTAGTAAAAGATCGCCGCCTTGAGCAAAAACTCATGCAAATCAAAGCATCTTTGTTGGCAAAAAACACAAAGCATCATGAAAGCCAATTACTCCCCCTTAACCAAGCAATCATCCAAAAGCCTCCTAAAGCATCATGTAAACCAATTCTCCCCCTTTGGCAATGCAGGCATCAAGATGATAAAAAGAGGCAAAGAGGGGAGTACAGGTAGAGTATATATGCAAGCTTCTGAAACATGAGCAATCCCAATTATAGTACAAACAAGCATTGTCTTGAATATTGTCTAAAAGTACTGTATGAAACACTCAGATGAATGCCATCTGAACAAAAGGCATGAGCAAGCATTTTCAATTTTTAGCAAATAAAAGCATCGCTACTCAGACTAGCATACTAGGCATGGCAAGGCATAAGATGCAAAAGCTAATCAAATACTAACAAGATAAGCATATCACACTACAAGGAGCTTCAGCAAACTTGATATGCTATTGATTCAAGCTTTTGATTTCTTTATTGTAGTGTGAGGGGATATTTGCAAGTCAATCTTATGCTAACCGACCATGCTAAGCCTAGGTTGAAACCATCAGAAGCTTAAAGCTATGGTCTCGGCATACACTTCAATGTCCCAGTTCAAACCAAAGTGCTATGGTAAGTAGTCCAGAACAAAGTAGTGCAACAAAGCAAACCACCTGGATATTTTCAATTTTAGCACACAACAGCATGAATATCATTCATTTTCATTTTCATTCATTTTCATTCATTTTCATTCATTTTTCATTTTTTAATTTTCAGCACAATATTTTTGTAAAATGATTGAGTTGCGTATTAGCATCCAAGTGAAAATGACCTAGCTATGAGGTATGTAAAAGATAGCAAAAACACTCAACCTATTCATGCTAGTTTCTAGACTAATCAGTGATCATTTTCAAATTTTCACAAATAAAAGCCATGCTCATGACAAATATCAGATGTAAACAAACCAAGTGAATTCAATAGTATTAAAAACAATACTTCAAAGGCATAACAAAGCATGTACTTGTAAAAGCAATTAATCATATAGTAGAAGCTCATGCAGTGCTACACAACTCCCCCTCAAAACATGCTAGAAGATCTCGGATGCTTAGTGATAGGGTGAGTGAAAAACTATTTTGAAATCTAGTATTGCAAAACTCGAGAACCAGGCAAAGTAGTAGACTGATCATGTACAGGGTATGAACCTTGATAAAAAGTGCGTGGTCTACCTCTAAAGTTCGAACCTGGAAAACAATGAGGTCTCCCAACCTGTCGAGAATCAAAACCTCTTACACGTGGTCTAGCACCTTATGAAGCACGTTGTACACCACGAGGGGCATGATCTCTCATGAAACCATGTGGAGCCTCAAAATCATGATAAGTGTGAAGAGGTGACTCATGCATACTTAAAGATGAGAAATGCATGTCCTGAAAGTTCATCGCAAAAGAACGTCGTTCATCCTTGATACGACAAAAGCAAAATTCAACCAAGTGACCCATCCGATGACAATAGGAGCAGTGATACACTTTCTTGGGTGTGTGAGCATGGGTCTCAGGCGCAAATCTCATAGTATTCTTGGGTTTTTGCTGAGGAGGTTCATCTGGTGGAGTTAAAGCTTTCTTTACAAGTTGAGTAGGATTATTGGCTTTTTCATCGGTGTCTAACTGGGATCTCTCTTTCTCAAGGGTAGTGGGAGGAGTGAACACAGTTTCGCTCAAAATGTTTAGAGTAGTTCTCTCATAGCCCAACCCGAGAGCTAACCCTGCCCTGTCAGCACACAATTTTATTTTAGCCAAAAGCAAATCCATCCTACCATTGCCTTTAGTGCATTTCTCAACCACGGAGATAAGATAATCATTTTTACATTTCATTTTTTTCACTTGCTCTCTAGCAAAGCTGAGTAGGTCCTTAAGGGTGATGCAGGTGGGACACGCCGGCTGCACATCCTTAGAACACTCAGGACTCTCCAATCTAGCCTTAAGTTCATCAACTTGCCTATCTCTCAAATTAATGCTTTCAACAAGTAAAGGATAGTTCATGCATTCGTTGATGACCGCAAGACTAGATTCCACCACCAAAAGCTGCTTTTCACTAAATTCAAGTTTTTCAATAGTTTGAGCATGTGTAACACGCAGCTAAGCAAGTTCATTCATGACAATAAGACATGACTCACATTCGGCATCATCAGACTTAGATTTCAAAATTGCAAGTTCAGTGGAAATAGTTTCAAGTCTGAATTTTAGTTCTTTTCGTTCTTTAACAGCAAGTTTAAGTAATCTATCCTAAGAACAAACTGCTTCATGCAATTCATCATTTTGAACAAGAAGCTGATCATAGGATAAATATACCTTAGAAGTGTCGAGCTCGTAGTTGCTATCGTTGCCATCGACCATGAAGTAAAGGTCGGTGAGGTCCATTGTCTTCTTCTCCTTCTTCTCCTTCTTGGGAGGCTCCTCTTCCTCCGAGCTTGGCTCCTCGCTTGATGTACCGTTGATGTCGCTGAGGGCGTCCACAAAAGCTCTAGCTACTCTTTTAGCCACTTTTCCGTGCTTCCCTTTGAAGTAATGTTTCTTGTTCCATTTTTGGTGCTTGTGCTCATTTTCATTTTAACTTAGGGCAATTCGCTTTTATGTGAGAAAGATATCAACATTCAAAACAACCATGTGACCCTTCTCTCCTTTGGTCTCGTCTATCATTGTAAAAGCGAGTGAACTTCTTGACAATGAGAGCTAGCTCCTCATCATCTATAGTATCCACTTGTTCTTTGTGACAGAGACAAGGGAGGACAAGACGAAACCACCAGAATAAGAACAAACTCCAGAAACACAAGAAAAGTTACCTCCATATGAGTTACCACTGCCAGGACTAGAAACCAAGGCAATCGAAGGCAACAAAAGTTTTCCACCTCCTGGTCGAGATGCCTTGGCAATCTCGGTGGACTTAAGCTTAATAAAGAGTTCGTCACAAGTCAGAGTGTCAAAGCTCGCCAATTCTTCAATACTAGAGATCTCCACCTCCCATATGCTACGATCAAGAGCATAGAGAAGTTTGATTCCTCTATCATGGTCAGAGTAAGCCACAGTCCTAGTGTAGCGCAAATTACTCACAATTCCATCAAAACGTGCAAACATGGCATCTACTGATTCGTCGGGGCCTGGCATAAATATTTGGTATTCTTGATTATAAGTGCTTTGCCTCCTAGCCTTAATCTGAGTAGTGCCTTCATGAAATGTTTTCAAAGTGGTCCAAATTTCACGCGCATTTCGTAGGTGCTGGACCTGTCAAACTCTTTGTGACTCAGACTGATGAACATTATATTTCTTGCTTTGCTATTACATTCGTACTGTAATTTCTCAGTCTCTGAAGTGCGAGTTTCAGGGATCACATATTGGGAATCAACAATGTCCCAAATAGCACTTCCTTGTCTTAGTAGATAAGCCTCCATGCGCACCTTCCAATAAGAAAAATCATGACCATCGAAAATCAGAATCTTAGAGTTTCTCTCCATGTCGCTAAAAAGATGATCACAAACCGTTTAAGGTCAACTGGTGATCTAACCGGCTTTGATACCAATTATGGGATCGGAATAGCGGCTAGAGGGTGGTGAATAGGCGCCTCGACAAATTCTCGTGAATCAGATGGCCCAATCAAATCACCCAACGCTCCTCCAAAATTTCAGATTCAAATTTAAACCAATCAGTACAAATCAGAGCAACAAAATCAATTCAAAATACATATTCAGTCTTGATCGGAGTTTGATCGGATGAACTATCATGTCGGAAACTAAAGCTCTGAAGCTCACTGCCTAGATTGACAATTGGATTGCCGATAGGAATATATCGGAGATCGACTTGTCGACAAAGATCTAGACACTTACAAAAGAGTTTTACTGATTCATTTTATGGTTTTTCGACAGGAACTCAAACTTTGAATTCAGAACTGATCACACACGTGCAAATATTTTTTAGAACAATTTATGAGGATCTAAATCACTTTGCACTCTCTGCAATTTACTGATCAGCAAATGAATACTCTTCTATTCAAAAACAAACTCAATCATCAAAACATGCTTGCAACATAATCAATGATGAACTCAAACTATAGACTAAAACTAAAACTAACATTCTAAAACTAAACAGTGATTACAGAGGTCAGATCTCAACTAAATCAATTGAATTTAAACCTGAAAATAGATTTCAGTTTAACAATTCATCTCAAAACATAAAACTGGTTCAAAAAATTTGACTTTTCTGAATTTTTATCTGAAGTTTCAATATCAAACAAGTTGATACTGAGATAGATTAGCACAAACTATAAGTGAAATAGTATAAAACAGAATTAGAATTTATACAGGACTTGATCAGGCAATGAACAGAGATTTCAGAATATTCATGTTCAGAACAAGATTTGATAAATCAAGGCACAAAACTGATTCCAAAAAGGCACTAGAACAGAAACTGAACAGAGTTTCAGGTGGAAATGAAAACTACAGCAATGCTAGTTGAAATCAATCACTTCTATATAGCATAAGCTTCAAGACATGTAGCAGTGCAAACTCAGATTCAGAGAACAGCTCATAAGATCATTCAGACCAAATTCAAACAAATGCTACAGCTGACTTTACTCTTCTATCAACTTTGTTCCTGATCTGAATACAAAGCACTTGAAGACTCAACTGAAACTCCCTTATCACAAACACCAAATCAGAATACATGTACTACAGTACTATAGCTCATCTGGGACAGTTTTAGACTATTACTTATAATGATCTGAAATGGAGCTCTAAACAGCACAGAAATTTTGATCTGAGAAGAAGGAAACTCTGAAATTCAAGTTCTTCAATTAACAAAAGAACAAAAACTCAGTGTGTTCACAGAATACTATTCTGAATTGCAAATGAACTAGCAAATTAATCTTATGTACATTCAGTCTAAAAGCAGACACACAAACAATTTTAAAACAACTGAAGTACTCAGGGTGATACTAGAAGAACTGCTTATAACTATTCATACTGAAGAAGCATGTAGATTAGTTAAGCTGCAAGGATAAGAAATCTTCAGATTAAAAATACTCTTCTGTTTGTAGAAATCACAGATATGAGCAACTCAAGTTCAGCACTCTAATCAGAGAGTAATCAGATCATAGACTTAATTCAGCTCAGATTTTAATACAGCAATCAACACATATTAACTTACCTGTGATTCCTTTTGAATGATTCTCTGCAGTATTGCTTCAGATCCTGGAGGCTCACAATTGCTGATGGAAGATCACAGGAGCAAAGTTTCTTTGACAAGAACAGATATCATTCCAAACTCTGATGGCATTTCACACAATTTAAACTTCATTGACAAAAACAACAGTGCCAACAAAACCATTTCTCATACATATTTCTTTTGCAATACAACTCCAAAAACAGATCAAGAGCAGTGTGTAACAACTTTATAGAGCTTTGATCATCATCTCCTGAAGAAACTCAGTTCAATCACAATCAGAAAACAATTCTTCACAGAAATAGGAACTTGTGGCTGCGCACTGTGATTCTCGCGACAAAAGGAACAGGGTCACAGAAATACTGTTGCACAATGAAAAGCATAGCACCAGAAGCAAAACTCACATCAAATTGCTAAGATTCATCTATCCGATTCAATTACTCATAAAATCATCACAACAGAATAATCAGATGCTTTGAGAACAAAAGACTGCAAGAAGGAAGAGAGATTTCTGGATTTAGATTCACAAAAAGTTCTCCGGCAAAATAACCTTACCGCTGTAGCTCATCCAGACCGAGGACTGTAGCTCATCCACACCGAGGACTGTAGCTCATCCGATGCAGCTAGGAAAACTCAGACAATTTGATTGTAAATTTGATCAGAAGTGTCACGATTTCATGTTACTTTCCCCTTTTTTCTCACCAAAAAGTCACAACCAAACTTAGGGATAAGGACCCTTAAGTAGGCACATTCTAGAAGACACTTTTACAAAAAGACTCCTAGGAAATTTTAGAATAACATATCCTAGAAATTACTCTAATTACTCAAAAAAATACAACTAGACTCAACCTTTTAATATATTTTCAGAACATGACAATTCTAAAAATATACCAAAAGTTTACACCATTAAACTGAAAAACTCAAATAAAACTAAACTCCTATTTATTGAATTTAACAAACATTCAAAAATTTGACGGTTTTCAGCAAAAACCAACAAAGCCTCCCTGATCGTCGACATGTGACGCCAATCCGCGAACTCGACCACCAGCAAGTCTCTCCCACTCTCGATCCCCTCGAGCCGCCTGGTCACTTACACTGTCCTCCCTTTCGCTGACTTGACCGTCACACTGTTTCGACCATCCGTCTGTTCATGTCTTGCTCTATCTCCTCGTGCACTCTTGAGATCATCTACAACTTCACCCAGCATCCTTGATCCTCTGGCATCGAGCTCCCCGCTCGACCCTTGATCACTCGCCATTGATAGTTGGTTAGCATCTCCACCCTGCACACATGAGACATGCCAAAACATGAAATGCGACGCAGACCGATCCCCTCAGCAACCACTCTCCATGATCACACATCGACCCCATCGATACAATCAAACCATCACTAACTCATTCACTCGATCGCTCATCCTTTTCAATCACTCATCACAAAGATAGAAACCATAGTGCGACCCCACTTGGTTTTACACACTTCGCACGCACAGATCACTCACACGCTTCTTTAGAAAAGAACTAGTGCAAAAATGGTTTGAATAGAAAGAAGCTGCGCATAGAGGATTCAAGGCATGTAGTGCAAAACTGGGATACAAGTTCAAGCAGTAAATGAAGAACAAAATCAAAGTTTCATTGCATGAACAGGGAACACAAAATGAACTCACAGGACAGAGTACATAGATGTGGCGGCTAGCACAGGAGTTCTAAAATGGCTACTCAAAGTGTTGCCTAGCCTTAGCCACCCTTCACTATTTATAAGCACTATTCAGTCCTGTGAATAGACTACTTTACCCCTAGGGTTTACACTATTTTTGTCTCAGCCAGATGAGGGGGTACAGATAGTAGTCTACTTTATTTGGAGGCTTCTTTTGTTAGCTTCGCAGAGGAGATAGTATCAGCTTTTGCATAGCAGACATGATCAACCTTTGCAGTTTTGGAGTCTTCTGAAGCTCCCATTCACATGCGAGGTGTGCTGTAGCTTCAACGAGAAGCTTGGAGCCATATGGCCTTCGCTTCACCAAAGTCAGCCTTCGATACAATGACAGTTTTTAGTCGAAGCCGTCAAAGCCTTGAGACTTCGCACTATCACCTCCGGAGTAGACCACCACGGCTTCGCAGCTACTCCCAGCTCAAACTCCCTCAGTCCGTGTACCGAAGCCATGTATGGACAAAGTATCTCAAGTCAGCCATAATCCGAAGCCTCACCTTCGGAGTACCTTTGCCACCTTTCGAAGTCCTTCAGTGCAAGGCCTCCGCATGAAGCATATTCATAAGCACCCCTTCGCGTGTGTCTCAGCTCCGAGCACACTGTACGAAGACCCTTATCCGGATCATGCCTTCGATGCACCTTGACTTTCGAGACCTTCGTCAAGTGTCCCTTCGAGTGCCTCCATCCGGAGCACACTTCGAACGCCTTGCCTCAATGTTGAGGATTTTGTCCACCATACTTCGATGTTACTCTGTCCAGAGCACCATGCGACAATATACTTAGCTTCTGTTGTAGAATCGGCCACTGTCTCTTGCTCGGAACTCTTCCAACTCATTGTGTCTCCATTGAGGTGGAACACAAAGAGAGACTGTGATCGGGAATCATCTTTATCGGTCTAAAAGATAGCATCGGTGTAACAACCTACAACGAGATCCTCTTCACCCAGGTTAGAATGGTACATGCTCATAACACTTAAAGCATATGACACATCTGGCCGTGTACACAACATGGCAAAAATGATGGATCCAATTCCGGAGGCATACGGGATCACACTCATCTTCTCTAGCTCATCAGGCGTCATAACACACTAAGTCTTACTAAGAGAAATACAATGTAACATTGGCAGAAAACCCTTCTTAGAATTATGCATTTTGAACTATTTCAAAACCTTGTCAATGTACATACTCTGGCTTAATCCAATTAGTCGTTTTGATCTATCTCTATGGATCTTTATGCCTAGAATGTATGCTGCCTCTACAAGATCTTTCATCGAAAAACTATTTTTTAGTGAAGTCTTGACAGCAATCAACAAAGGAATGTCATTTCCTATCAATAATATGTCATCCACATATAAGAAAAGAAACACAAGTAAGCTCCCACTAGCCTTCTCGTAAACACAAGGCTCTTCTTTGTTCTTGATGAAGTCAAACCCTTTGACTACCTCATCAATGAAAAAGATTCCAACTCCGAGAATCTTGATTTAGTCCATAAATGGACTTCTACAACTTACAAATTTTTTCAGCATTTCTCGGATCATCAAGACCTTCTGGTTGTGTCATGTACACATCCTCACTTAGGTTCTCATTCAGGAAAACTGTCTTGACATCCATTTGCCATATCCCATAATCATAAAATGTAGCAATTGATAGGATGATCCGAATAAACTTAAGCATAGCAACGGGCGAAAATGTTTCATCATAATCAACACCTTGAATTTATCTGAAACCTTTCGCCACTAACCGTGCCTTATAGATGTGAACATTTCCATTGACGCCTATCTTTTTCTTGAAGATCAATTTACACTTAATAGTTTTTACACCGTTGGATGGATCAACCAAGTTCCAAACTTGGTTTTCTCGCATGGACTCCAACTCGGATCCAATGGCTCCAAGCCATTTCTCAAATTTTGGTCCCATCACTGCTTCTGTATAGATCTTGGGATCGTAGTTGTCCAACAACAACAAGTCATGATGCCCGGTGGTCAAAAAGATGAACCTCTCCGACGCATGGCTCACCCTCTGAGAAACCATGTTGAAGAATATGGTTTTGATATTCCAGATGTGATGAGTGATTGTCAACGGAAGTCAAAGAAAGAGAGATGGAGACCTGCAGAGTCTGAGGCGCATGTGACTCAGGTACACGGGCAGTGAGCGACGACCGGGCAGAGGAGCTGCGGAGTCAGGCTGGCCCAATCCGGGTACATGGCTAGGAGCGGCAGATGATCCACTGGTTTGTTGACTGGGTTTGACTCAGGTACACGGGCGGCGAGCGATTGCCGGGCTGAGGAAGCTGCGGGGTCGGGTCGGCCCAATCCGGGTACCCGGTGCGAAGACGGTGGACGCTTTGTCAGTTTCGGCGTAAAACTGACAATCTATCATTAATTCACTTTTAGGATATTAATATTTAGTTTTTAAGCTTAGAATATTTTTATTCGAGTCAGTTAATTTTTCTAAGAATATTTTAGTAATTTTCGGAATTTATTTTAGAGTTAGTTTATTTTACCCGAGGGTAAAGTAGTCTTTTCATGTATTAGGATTTGCCTATAAATAGGCCCCTATCCCTTTAAGGATAGTTGACTGTTTTTTAATAGATCAATCTATAGTCCATTTTCACGGAAAGTTTTCATCTAAAAAAATTTCCTCCATTCTTCCCCACGGCCAGCTACTCCTTCTTTTTTCTGGCCGGCGTGCGCCAACCACACCAGGGCCCACGGCCATCTCGTCGGCTGACAGCGCCTAGGCATAGCACACGGGCTAGGCGTGCAGCTTTCCACGGAAGCCTGCAGTTCGCACAGGAGCAAAGGTTTTTTCTCACCGTGAAGCAACAGTGCGTGGGGTCCACCAGAGATATTTTGATCTCCACGGCTGATCGGCCGGCGTGCACATGCTCCCGGGCCCCATGGCTGATTGCAGCCTACACGCGCAAGCAAACGGCGAGAGTAGTTTTGGCCGGAGTTTTGCACGGCGCGCGGCAACCCGATGACGACGCAGGTTAATTTTTTAATCCCCTATTTTTTAGTAGATCAATTTTTAGAGATAATCATCTATTAATTAATTAGCGAAAATTTGTTTAGAAATTTCGTGGTAATTTAATCTGCCTAAATATTTTAGTCTCGTATATTTTTATTTCAATATTCTTTAATCAGTTCGTATAAACAGAAAAATATTATTAGTTGCAATAATATTTTTTTATTCTAGATTTACATGCAATATTTTGGGTTTATCTCTGAATTAATTTTTAATGATCCATGCTCTATTCATTTGATTAGTATTTTATTTCTGGACTGAAATATAAATATTTTGTGACTGTTTTCTAGGTGTTTTTATTTGCTGCAGTATTTTTATTTAGATTATTTTTAATATCATTTTAATTAGGACACCGGTCACTTTTAAGCTAGGCAACGTTAATTCCTGAAATTTGCTTTACAAATGTTATTTGTCTGGTCAAGTTCATTTGGGTGGTGGGATTAAAATATAGTTTAGCAAGAAATTTTTAGGCGCCCATTCACCCCCCTCTGGTCACTACTTTCGGTCCTACAAGTGGTATCAGAGCGAGGTTAGGTTTTTCTAATATCTTAATCGATTCAAAACCTAGGTAGTAACCATGACGTCTTCTGGTAAAATCTCGTCCCTAGAAGTTTTTGGCTACACTTATTGGAAGACTCGCATGCGAGCATACCTTATGAGCCAGAGTTCGGATATATGGGAGATTTGTGTTCATCCTAATTTCATCATAACAACTATTGCTGCGGATACTGCTGCTGATGTAATTACCCGGCATCAAAATAATAGTAAGGCGGTGAATATTTTATTTTCTGGTCTAGGTCCTAGTGAGTTTGAGCGTGTTAGCCATCTCACCACTGCTCGAGAGATCTGGGCTACCCTCCAGGCACACCATGAGGGGACAGCTCAGGTCAAGGCTAGACTATATCAGACCTACCGGCGTGAGTATGAAAATTTCTCACAGAAGCCGGGTGAGACTGTTGAGGCTTTGTTTGGTCATTTTCAATCGATCATTAACAAGCTTCGTGTTAACAAGGCCGAGGGTGATCAGCTGGTCTCAGATCATGAACAGGCGCTTAAGGTACTTCATACCTTGGACCCTAAGATCTGGGATATTAAGGTTTCTTCTATTGTTGAGAGCGCGTCCTATGATACCTTGACCATCGCAGAGCTTTTTAGTAAGCTCAAGGCCTCAGAGGTCGATATTCAGTTGAGATCAAATCTCACTGATTCTGGCTCAAAGACTCTGGCGCTTGCGACACCGTCGGCTGATCCTAATGCCATGAGTTGTACTGCTTTTTCCTTGATGTCTATCTCCGAGGAACAACTTGATACTCTAGGAGATGATGATTTGTGCCTGTTTAACAACCGGGTGCGACGTGTCTATGATAAGCGAATGTTTAAGAGACACAGCACAAAATCTGGATGCTTTGAGTGTGGTGACCCAGGTCATTTTATCGCCGACTGTTCCAAGCAGAAGAATTACAAGAAGGGAACCGGCGGCAACTCCTACAACTCTAGCAAGGACGACAACTCCATGAAGGGCAAGCCTAGGACAAGATTCTTTCGAAAGGCTCTAAAAGATTACAGGCGTGAGAATAAGAAGCGAGACGAGACCTTCTTCGCCGAGATGGAGAAAAGATACTCCAAGAGATCCTCGTCTTCCTCATCATCTTCAAGTTCAAGTGATGAAGATATCATGATAAGGAAGGGGAAGGACAGGGACAATCCGGCGGGCCTCTGTTTCATGGGCTTCGGGGACAAGCCGAAGAGTCGCTCACGTCACAGCCGAAGACCCCACAAGAGCTTCTGCTCAATTGCTCTTGGGGAGAAGAAAGAGAAGGACTCCTCCGACGACTCCGACGACGACGACGAGAATGCATCTTCCTATGAACAAGAAGTTGTTAATTTACTAGAACAGAATAGTCAGGAGTTGAAGTATAGGGAGAAACTGCTTAGAGGGCTAAGAAGAGGATAGATGAGCTTGAGAGTGAGCTTGCCACGGCAAATGCCAAGATTGAGAGTCTGTCTTCTTCCCCTTGCTTGGGTGATAGTGAAGACTGCCCTAACTGTGAGGTGCTGCTGTGTGACCTGACGACTCTTAAGTCCAGGTACACAGAGAGAGTAGATGAGAGAGACGCATTGGCCACTGAGCTTGAAGGCGCTCAGCAGGAGCTAAAAGATGCTCATACCACTGTTGTCGCACCTTGTGTAGACTGCCCATCTCATTTAGCTAGTATAGCTGAGCTGAGAGCCAAGAGTGATGAACAGTTGAGCGAGTTAGCTGGAGTGAGAGGTGAGTTGGAGCAGACTAAGCTAGAGCTTGAGACCCTGTCAGTTCCATCCACTGTTTGTGAGAACTGTTTGTCCATTAGAATGGAGCTGATCAAGCTAAAAGCAGATAAGTCTGTCGATATTGATAAAGAGTGTGAGATCTGTTTGTCTCAGGTGGAGGTGTTAGCTTCTTTGAGAGAGGAGCTAGCTGATGTTCAGAATGAGAACTTTTACCTCTATTCAATCCTGAGTTGGATTAGTGCTAGAGAGCCATAGCTCGGCATGATGATCCAGCAATTCAAGAGACAGGATGGGTTTGGGGTAGGTTACTATTTCTGGACTGAAATATAAATATTTTGTGACTGTTTTCTAGGTGTTTTTATTTGCTGCAGTATTTTTATTTAGATTATTTTTAATATCATTTTAATTAGGACACCGGTCACTTTTAAGCTAGGCAACGTTAATTCCTGAAATTTGCTTTACAAATGTTATTTGTCTGGTCAAGTTCATTTGGGTGGTGGGATTAAAATATAGTTTAGCAAAAAAATTTTAGGCGCCCATTCACCCCCCTCTGGTCGCTACTTTTGGTCCTACACCCTCTAAGACCTTTGTAGGGCTGGCTCATCACAACATGCTTTGCAACACCTTGCACATCCTGTTGTTGTTCAGTGGGATCTGGAACACTTTTCGGCAAATCTCAAACCTCTTTGAGATGCACCATCCTCCCACTAACTCCTTTTGAGAGAAACTCTTTCTCAAGGAATATGCCATTCCGAGCGACTAACACTTTTCCCTCTTCTGTATTATAGAAATAATATCCTTTGGTTTCCCTAAGATACACCACAAAGAAGCACTGGTCAGACTTAGGAGTGAGCTTGTCAGACGTCAAACGTTTAACATACACCTCACATCCCCAAATATTTACAAAAGCCAAACTGGGATGCCTCCCAAACCACATCTCATATGACGTCTTCTCTAGTGAATTAGATGGAACTCTATTTGTCATTAAAGCTGTGGTTTCTAGAGTGAGTCCCCAAAAGGATAATGGAAGATCAGCATGACTCATCATAGACCGAACCATGTCTAACAAGGTATGATTCCTCCGCTCAGACAATCCATTCCATTGGGGCGTATCGGGTAGAGTCAGTTGTGGAACAATTTCACACAGCTTCAGATGATCACTAAAATCATGGCTCAAATATTCACCTCCATGATCAGATCGTAGATATTTAATTGTGTTGCCCATATGATTTTGTACTTCATTTTGGAACTCCTTGAACTTTTCGAAGGTTTCCCACTTATGCCTCATCAAGTAAACATATCCATATCTACTAATATCGTCGGTAAAAGAGATAAAGTACTGAAAACAATTCCTAGATATGTGACTCATTAGACCACACACATCAGTATGTACAATGGCTAATAGCTCACTCGCCGTCTCACTTTGTCCAGTGAAAGGCATCTTTGTCATTTTGCCAAGTAAGCAAGACTCGCATGTGTCATATGATTCAAAATCAAATGACTCCAAAAGTCCATCACTATGGAGCTTCTGCACGCGCTTCTCATTTATATGACCCAAACAACAATGCCAAACGTAGGTAGGATTCAAATCATTGAGTCATTTTTTCTTAGTGCTAATGTTATAAATGTGTGCATCTTCAAGACTCAGAATATATAATCCATTGACCAATGGAAAAACACCATAGAGCATGCCATTTGAAAATATTGAACAACACTTGTTCTTTATTACGAATTCAAAACCATCTTCCTCTAAACATGAATAAGAGATAATGTTTCTACCTAAGGCAGAAATGAAATAACAATTATTCAACTCCAAAACTTGTCTTGACAGTAGTGACAGTGAATAAACGCCGACGGCCAATGCTGCAACTTTTGCACTATTCTTGACACAGACATCCATCTTGACACTTGCACACTTTCTTACTATACTTAGCCCCTACAGCGATTTGAAAGTATGAATCATCGATCCAGTATCAAATACCCTTGAATCATTTGGATGAGTAGCAAGATTAATTTCAATAACATTAATACCTGATGTGGAAGTCACACTTCCCTTGTTATTCTTCTGCTCTTCTAGGTACACCTTGCAATTGTGCTTCCAATGCCTATGCTTGTGGCAGTGGTGGTACACATCAGAGCTAGCAGGACCCAACTTGGACTTTCCAACTGGTTTAGACTTCACACTAGAGATCGAATTTATAGTCTTAGCCTTGCCCTTCCTCTTTCTCTTTTTGCCCTCCTTCTGAACCATAAAACATGATTTGGAGATTTCCTGATTCTCTCCTCGACAGTTTTTAGCATCCCATGCAACTCAGCTAGTGTCTTCTCTAGTCCAACCATGTTATAATTCATGATGAACGAATCAAAGTTCAGTGGGAGCGAGTGGAGAATGACATCAATATCTAGGAATGCATCTAGTGGGGTACCTAGTCTCTCTAGAGTCTCGATGTAACCAATCATCCTGATCATATGAGGACTCACTAGGCTCCCTTTAGCCCGCCTACTCCCAAACAAGGACTTAGACATATTGTATCTCTCTGCCCTTGCCTGGTTCTGAAACATGCCCTTGAGACCTATGATCATATCATAAGCATCACGTTCTTCATATTGTTTCTGAAACTCCGAGGACATGCAGGAAAGCATCAGACAGCTGGCATCCACGGAATCACTAGCATGCTTCTCATAAACATGCTTGTCTGGTGCAGAAGCATCCTCTCCGAGATCATCGGGGTGCAGTTCCTCTAGAATGTAATATTTTTTCTCTTGTTTAAGAACGATTCTCAAATTTCGATACCGATCCATAAAGTTTGTTCCAGATAATTTCTCACGTTCAATATTAGAACGCACATTAAAAACTGGAGTGCTTTTAACAGAAGGAGTAGTAGGTGCCATGATCTACAAAAGATTAAATGCAAGGTTCAACACTATGTAATGTTTATCTTATATCCAATAAAAGATGCTCAACTATTTTAAAACTAGTCACTTTTCCTCTAATGACTAATAGTGGTGCAAGATCCATATTCATTCTAACTCCTAGTGAGCTTTGGCATCACTGCTAGAAGCTAGGTGACATAGGTAAACAACACTTTGCTAATCACATCGTATGTGACTCTTGCCATTGGAGAAGCATCCTATGCTCTATGCCAACTCTATGCTCTAAGGGCCAAAACCATTTTGATAGCCCTGTTAAGCAAACCAATACTATGCGTGCGGAAGTCTAACTTCTATCCCAACTGGTCAAGATAAAAGATAGCACCCTGCTTTGGCAAACCCACTATCTATGAGTAAGATCCTTGGTGTGTGCAGATATTAGGAAGAGCATCAATACTTAATTTTCTGAGGGAAAACTATTCTAGCATGTTAACGTCCTTAGCGTAAAAGAAACATGCAAGAATAGTACAACAAGAACATAAAAAAGCATCACATGCAATCATATCAACTATGACATAGCATGTCCCTCTTCACATGGCGATCTGCATATCCATGGCTCCCGTCATTGAGTGCGTGCTCCCAGCCTCCATGAAGTGTACTAGTCCATCTCGCATAGCCTATACTAGTTACATGGGCCGAAGCACTACGGAAACAACATGCAAGCCGTAATAAATTTACATCAGCCTTGGGCTGTAAATAACCATGTCATGCGGACCATATTAAATTTACATTCATCGCAAGCATCTCATACATCAAATTTATCCAAGGCCATGCTAGTTACATCATTCTCTGCAAAACAAAGTTAGGTGAGGAATCTACAAGTGACCGGATACTGGATCTGAAAGACGTAGTTCAACAAGCTCAAAATTTCAATTCGAGTGGGTTAGAACTTCCAATCTGGCATTGAAACTTTTGATCAATATCAGAATCCCTGGTAGCAATGATTTCTTTGTGTATCGAATCATTATTCAATATCAAAAAATCCGATCAGTATCTGAACTTCCGATCTACCATCGGAACTTCCGATCAGTATCAAAACTTCCGATTTGCTGCAGACAGAAACATATCTAATATGTTGGGGAATAGGGGAGCTATTCCATAAGCCCAAGACTCATGCGTGTGTGAGTTCATAGATTGTTACCTTCTTGCATGATACACGCTAGCTGCAGCGGAAGAAGATGTCGAAGAAGTGTGTCAAGCCTATCCTCTCTTCCTCACAACCGTTCCTCGCCAATCCAATAGGTGAAGATGACATAGTTGTTCACGTGATAAAGTCCATGAGTGTCGCTATTGGAGCAATGCCTCCACGGTGTCCACACGTACAGAGATGGATCCCTCCCACGGAAGCGTGCTAGCACCACACGTGAGTGACGGGAAATCCTCGACCTCAACTATTGAGATCAAGAAAGGGAGGAGAGGAGTCTTTGGTGGCTAGGTATAAACTATGCTTAAGCTTGTTCTCCAAGTCCTCCTCCTTCTCTCTTTATATAGACCTAAGAGCCCCTGGTAGTCCACATCTCGAAACCCACAAATCGGTTACAACCAATTTGTGTTGCAACAGATCTAATTTGTTTTATCCACGTCGGAACTTTCGATCCTAAATAGGAACTTCCTACAGGATATTTTGGTCTCTTGATTCTGTACGACACATAACAGATCCAATCTATTATCACTCACCTCAGAACTTCCGATCAATACAATTTTTCCAATTCTAATTGGAACTTCCAATACCATATCGGAACTTCTGAAGCAACTTTTGCTCTTTGACTCGAGTCTAGAAAATAATCAGAACATCAATTCAAAATCGGAATTTCTCATTCATGTCGTGAATCGAACCATCAGAACTTCCGATGTTTTTGCTCTCTGACTTGGGTCCAGGAAATAATCGGAACATCCGACACTACCTATCGGAACTTCCGATAGACGGAATTTTCTTGGCCATATCCATCATATCGTCCATTCAAACAGTCACCTCGGTGGTTCGAGGCAGAAATATATCTAGATATCAAGGCCGAGGTAACAAGGTTGTATGATGCAGGATTCATAAGATTGTGTCGATACGCATAGTGGGTGTCAAACATTGTACAAGTACAGAAGAAAAGTTGTAAGCTTAGGATATGCGTTGACTTCAGAGATTTGAAGAATAATCATCGGAAGAAGAATACCCAATGCCGATTGCGGACTTGCTGGTGTATGCCGCATCAGGCCACAAGATTATCAACTTCATGGAAGGGAATGCAAGTTATAATCAGATTTTCAAGGCTGATGAAGACATCCACAAGACGTCCTTTAAGTGCCCAGGCGCTACCGGACTTTATGAGTGGGTGGTGATGACCTTCAGCTTGAAAAATGTCAGAGCAACTTACCAGAGGGCAATGAACTACATTTTCCATGACTTGATCGGCCTATTGGTGGAAATATACGTAGACGACGTCATGGTGAAATAAAGCAGCATTTAAGACCATGTAACCGATCTACGTCAAGTTCTAGAGAGAGCAAGGAAGTATGGACTAAAAATGAATCCTGAGAAATGTGCTTTTGTTGTATCGACGGGAAAGTTTCTGGGCTTCATTGTACACCAAAGAGGGATTGAGATAAGAAGGCGCAGTTTCGAAGCAATCAAGAACACTCAACCCCTTGTCGATGAAACCAAGTTGTAGTCACTAATCAGGAAGATAACGTTCTTAGGAAATTCATAACAGATCTTTTAAGAAAAATAGAGTCATTTACTCCACCGCTAAAGTTGAAGCTTGACTAGGAATTCATATGGGTTGAAAATCAGCAAAAGGTGTTTAATGAGATTAAGGAATACATAGTCTCACCAATAGTGCTAATGTCGCCATAGAAAGGGAATATGGTTAGGTTATATTTGTCAACCGATGATGAAGCCATTGGGTCGGTCCTAGTATAGGAGATTGATAAAAAGAGAGGGTAATTTTCTATCTCAGCAAAACACTACTCGACAATGAGATCTAATACCCCGTGGTGGAAAAGCTTTTCCTATGCCTATACTTCTCGTTCACCAAACTAAGACATTACCTACAGTCCTCAGAGTGCACCATGATATGTGTTGGTGTAAAGATTACGCCAGCAGGTTTGAGTGGTTGGGATGTAGTTAAAGCTAGGTGAACTGGTCTAAGTCATGTAGAGCCTCCCAGGGAGATAATAACTCTACTGGACTGTTATTCAGTGGTTTTTCCCAATCTATATGTACAATACAAGGAGGGGGTATTTATAGTAGGCGTCCTACAAGGAAAATACCCTTTAACCTCTGAGTTATAGACTTCATTATAGATTCTGCACACCGGACTTTGTAGGGATATGATGGTACCAACTAGTTCACCTGCTCGGGTAGGGAAAACATTCGGTCGGTGTGACGTCACACATCTTGCTCTAAACATGCGCCTCGTCATGACATGATGGCTACACGGTGCTCACATCCTCCCCAATAGATGATGCCCGGCACTGTAGCCATCATTCCTTGCCTTAGAGGTTGTCTCCTGAGGGTGGCAAAGACCTGAATGGCCTAATGCAGAGCCTCCCCTGTGGCTATCTTAGGGGCACCTGCAAAGGCTTCCGATCCTCGTGGGGGCTCTCGTCTAGAGGTGTGCTTCATACTGTGGAGCGTCCACCTCAAAGTACCATGGTGGCACCATAGGGCTTCATGTACGCGGGCTTCGAAGTCTTCTTCTAGATTCGTGATCCTGGAACTTATGCTAACGGGATTATTTGCCCCAAGAGATGCCCCTCGCATGTGACTCTTTGATCGGCCTATCACTGATAGAGGCGACATGTGCAAGAAATAATACCATAATAGAATTTTGAAAAGAGTGGGCAAACCTTTTTGCTTACACTAAGATGCCACCGACCATGAGAAGACCTGGCCCGAAGGATCCCGTGGCGAGCTGCCTTGTCGCTTATGTTCCTCTTTGGTAACTTTGGTCTTTTGGGCACTGTTCTAGACGCGTCCGATCATGGCCCCACCTGTCGACCTCAAGGGAATGCGAACCGGCGCAGCAGAGACTTGCCATGCAAGCCTCTGGCTCCTATAAAAAGGTAGCGCTCCCCTATCACCGTCGAGCCTTTACATGCCCCTGGTTCTCATTCCTATCCGCTTGTCTTCTTCTAGTCTCTCGCTTTCGGCTTTTGGCTCTTTCCTCTATGTGGGCCAACATTCTGGGAAGATGATGAAGAAAAGAAGTGTCGACCTTGCCACGGATTCTCATTTCAACTAACACCAAATGGCAGTGGCAACAGCAGCCACGACCACGAGGGCGTCGAGTTTTGCTAGGGCTTATGCCCCCCGCGACCTTCGACCGCCCTCTGAGAAATTTACTTAGCAAACCTTGATCGTGTAGATATCCGCGTGCACAAAAGAGACAGTGAAGAATGCAGTTCAGGATCATCTCGAACCTAGATTCATGGCGAGGCTTCTCGAAGATGAGGTTATCCCCAATCCGCGCAAGGGAGAAGTGGTTGTTTTTGAGGCTTTCTTCGAGGTAGAGCTCGAGTTCCCCGCTTCGGGGCTCTTGGAAGAGGTCATCTGTTTTTACAATGTGGACTTGCCACATCTCTCCTCAAACGCCGTCACCAGCCTGGCCGTCTTTGAGTGGGCCATGCGGGCAGATGGGTGCGAAGGGAGGGCCGAAGTCTTTGTGAAGATACAGTGGTTCAAAACAGATGGCTCCACGAAGCTCTTAGAATAGGAGAGCGTCAATTTCTAGCTCCAGAAGGAGCATACCGACTTCTTCCCCATGAAGGCCATCAATGAGCGGTGGTACTCTGATTGGATCCACCGTTGGTTCTACGCAGCGGTCAGGGTGGACTCTAGACTATCGAGACCCCTCCGCCAGATTCTCTACATAAGGGAGGCCGACACCTCGGTGGATGCGGGCTCTACCTGGGTGCACATCCGTCTCTTGCATCTCGTGGCTCGATGGATGAGTATGCGAGACTTTGCTGATGAGGTATTCTCCCTCTGAATCTCTCCCTAAAGGAGGCATGGCCCCTTGTTTTCTAGAGTGTCGAAGAAAGAACTCTCTTAGAGACATCCTCAGGCTCCCTTGGTATGCTTCGGATTTTCCTTCCTACAGGGGTTATTACCATTTCTTTTAAACAATAAGTATTCTTTCGAAGGTACCTTCGCGCTTGCAGGTGATCCGGGTGGTCAAGAAAATCCTCAGGCCCCCCACTCCGGCAGAGAAGAGGCGGACGATAGAGTTGGTGGGAGTGTGGGAGTGACGCAACCGCATTTGGGCTGCCTTGGGGTTGAGCCCCTAGCGGTCCTAGATCTTGATATCTCAGAGCCTGTCCCCTGTACTGAGGAAAAGGAAGGCGGACATAGGGCCCACAAGCCTCCTTTGAAGAAGACCACCTGCAAGCCCAAGGGCCTTTCCACCACAGCGTCATGTCCCAACTCCACAGAGGAGAGGGCTTCGAGCGAAGCCTTGGTTGCCGAACAGGAGGTCTCGATGCCGGACGCCACCGGAGAAGCGAACACGGTTGGGGGCACGGTGGTCGGAGAGGCATTGTCCGTACCACAAATGAGCACGGCCGGGGGTAGGATGGTTGAAGAAGCACCAACTAGCCTATAAGCGAGCCCAACTGGGGGCACGGTGGACGAGGAAGAGCCAGCTGACCCACGTGCTAGCTCGACTCAGGGCGCGGTGGATGAAGTGCCAGTGGCTCCCGATTGAGTCTAGCTAGGAATGTCATGGCCACAGGGACAATAGCCGATCTGCTAGCAGGCCTTATTGGGGGTTCCAACGTCGTGGATGAGTTGACGGCCACGCTGCACAGATCTCTGGGGAACTCCTCGGGAGAGTTCTTCCGGATACTGGATGATATGGCATCCCCTGAGCCTTCATCGGATGGCACTGGTGCAGGTAGCCCGCCCTCTGTAGGACCGAAAGTAGCGACCAGAGGGGGGTGAATGAGGGCCTAAAAATTCTTTCGAATCAATGGCATGCTCCCAACACCCAACGCATCTCAAAAGACTTAGCAGCAAAACGTTAACAGATCACCAAAGCCTAAAAGTATCTAGCCTAGAACGACCGGTGTCCTAGACAAAGAAACACCAATACAGTGCTAATAGGCAGAATAACAAAGCATTTAAAACATAGGCAGATCAAGGTTCTCATAATAAACCATCACAGCAAAAACTCTGAGTGTACGTTAAAAGAAGATGAGAGGTTACTATTCAAGGTTGTCTCTAGTTTGTTACTTGACGAAGCCTGCAACGTCGAAGCCTGTGAAGGTTGTGACGAAGTGTGCTTCGAAGTCCTTTGTCGAAGGCTCACAAAGTCTGTACTGGACGTGCCGAAGGTTGATGGAATCGAAGCTAGTTCGGTGAAGAATGTCGCAAACTGTGAAGCATGCTTCGGTGCGAAGTGTGAGGCTACCGAAGCCTGCTTCGAAAAACACACTTCGAAGCTACTAAGCTTAACACAAGACAAAATCAACTTCAAAGCTTAACAGAGAAAAATCAAAGCCTGCAACGCAACCTTCGAAGCCAAATTGATCGAAGTATGACTACTGGAGTAATGACCTTCGAATCACAGACCAACTTCGAAACAAAGTCCTCTGGTGCTTTCACACAAGAAACCGAAGCCTAGAAACACACTTCGAATCACAACCTCCGAAAGCACAGACTGAGTGAGACCCACAACAAGACACTTTGAACCGGAGTCTGTTTGAAAACAGTAGTTCGAAGTCTACAGGCTGTGCAAATCGAAACTAGTCGTTCGAGGACTACAGACTGTGCGAGGAATACAAATGCAGACTTCGCAGCACACGTAGCTGTTGCTAAACGAACCGAACATAAGCGAAGTATGCAAGATAGCAAAGGTAGACACAACCTTTTGAAGTCACACGAAGTTAGAACAAAGCTTGCATGGAACAGACCTTTTCAGCACAAAAGAAAATCAACTGTCCGAAAGCAAACAGAGACATCGAGGACTATGTCAGGCTCCTGTCTCCACTAGCCTGTCACATAGATCGTAGACTGCAGTGCTAAAACTCATAGGCACTTGAGTGAATACTTCTACAGCAATCTCAGATCGAAAGAAGCAAACAAGGCACAACCATCAAGGTGATTAAACAAAACAAAAACCTGAGATTACTTTCGATGAACAGCGGTGGCGGAGTGACACAAAACGCCAGAGAGAAAGCAACAATAAACCAACGCACGCAAATCGAGGCAAGCAGAAACCTGTGAGACAAAAACACAGTTCGATTTGCTTGTGATGAACAGAAACTCCGTGCGCAAGAGATGATGGCGGCGATCGCAGGAAGAAGCACACGGAGAGATGAACAAAAATGACCCACTCTTGATTAGTAAACTGATTTCAGAAAAGGGTGACCTAACCCTAGGGATTGGGGCCCTATTTATAGGCAGCCCAATAGCCTAGGAATATTGCACCAGACCGTTAGGGTTTTTTACAGACGCTGAAATAAAAGGAAAAGACCAAACTGCCCTTAGGATATTTTTACAGACTCGACTGACTGACTGTGGGCCTAAGGACAAAATAGAAAACTCCTATTTACAGATAACTTGTCCGGAAGCGGAGCTTTCGTAGCGACTACGGCTTCACTCCAGGACGGTCTGATGCAAGATCAGCGGTTGTCAGTTTTGCGCCAAACCTGACAAAGCGTCCACCGACTTTGCACCAGGTACCTGGATTGGGCCGGCCTGATTCCGCAGCTCTCTTAGCCCAGCAATCGCTCGCCGCCTGTGTACCTGAATCAATCCTGGTCAACATCCCAGTGGATCCTCTGCTGCTCCTAGCCCATGTATCCGGATTGGGCTAGCCTGTCTTCGCGGCCCCTCTGCCTGACAATCGCTCGTTGCCCGTGTACCTGAGTCACACGCGGCCCAGACACAGCATATCTTCTCCTCTCTTTAGTCCTCTTTGACTACCGTTGACAATGACTCATCACATCTAGAGCCATGAGGCCCACGCTCTTCAGCATGGCTCCTCAGTCTCCTCCTTGATGAGTGCATTGTCAACACTTCTCTTCATCAGCTCCTTAGTACCTGTGAACACATGTGGAAACACGAAAACAAAGCACAAGAAAACAAAGAAGAAGAAAATAAAGTAAAAGTTTAACACTAATGACCAAAAGCCGAACAAAAGAAAGAAGCGGTCATTATGGTTAACCAAAAGTAAAAGCTCAAAGCGACTACAATCTCAGAATCATCAACAAGGATATCAAAAGAGTAAGGACAAACGGGACAAAAACTCCCCCTGAAACAAATCCTAGAGAAAGCCAAACTCCCCTTAAACTCTTCTCCCAAAATTTCTCCCCCTTGTTGACAAGTGGACTCATCAAGCGAGACTAAATGCACTCTAAAGAGACACAGACTCCCCTGAAATGCAACTCCCCCTCAAAATATGCAATGAATGCAACTGGGGTGCAGGTGGAGTGTAGAAAGCATGCTTCTCAGATATGATTGACTGCAATTTACAAAATCTAGCAGGTATAGCAAAATACATACTATCTAAGACACATGGCATGATCAGTGCAACAGATGATATCTAAAGAAAGTCATTAGCACACATTTTTCAATTTTTGCAAACAAAAGCATCACCACAGTTTCTAGTTGACAAGCAAGGTAAAGCATGAGATGCAGAAGCTAACTGATATCTACCAAGATAAGCATTGTCCAAAACAAAGTGCTTTTAGCAAACTTGTTATCTTTTAATTTTTAGGTTGTTTCATTTTCCTTTTTCATTTTTTTCCAGGGGTTATTTGCATGTCAAACCTTATGCTGACCGACCAAGTCAAGCCTAGGCCAGAACTGGACCATCAGAAGCTTAAGACATTGGTCTTGGCATACACTACACTGTCCTAGTTCATACCAAAGTTCTAAGGTACGTAGTCCAGAACAATGCAATGCGACAAAGCAAACCCACCTAGATCTTTTCAAATTATGCATAAAAAGGCATGGAAATTTTTATTTTTCTGATTTTTCATCATTTTTAAAGCACATTTTCCATGTTTAAAGCGTATAGATGTCCAAGTTGCATATTTGCATCTAAGAAAGGAACTAGCTACAAGGCATGTAACAGATAGCAAAAGCATTCAGTCTACACATGCTAGTTACCAGAAGCAATGGTGATCATTTTTTTTCAATTTTAAAGCATAAAAGCCAAGCATATGACATATATCAGACAAATCATCTGAACTGAAGCAAAGCATGATCATCGACAAGTAATCAAAAGCATGTACCAGCTGGAATAAGTAAAGCAGTTTAATCATATAACAGAAGCAAGCGCAAAGTGTGATATGTGAGTATGTATGATATGAACACACACAAAAAAACTCAAGAAAAGAGATAAAGAAAAAAGAAAAACTGACTCAAAATATCATAAAACGGATACACAACACCCAAATCCCCTCGTAAACGCTCAAAGGTAGACTGATCTAGGGGTTTGGTGAAAATGTCAGCCAACTGATGATGAGTATCAACATGAACAAGGTCAATGACACCTTTCTCATATTGATCCCACAGAAAGTGAAAGTGCACATCAATGTGTTTGGTTTGTGAATGGAGACAAGGATTTTTCCCTACACTAATTGCACTGGTGCTATCACAAAACAGAGGAACTCTGGTAGGAAAGAATAACCCAAAATCTCGCAACGTGGAAATCATCAAAAGCAACTATGAGCAGCAGCTAGCAGCAGCTACATACTCAGCCTCAGTGGTCGAAAGAGCAACTCCAGACTGCTTTCAAGAAGACCAAGAAACAAGAGGCGAACCAAGAAACTGACAAGTACCGGAAGTCGACTTGCGATCCAACCGGCACCCACCAAAGTCAACGTCCGAAAGGCCAGATAAATCAAGAGATGATGATGCTGAATAGTAAAGACCAAGATCAGGCGCATAGGTGAGATACCTGAAAATGCATTTGACAGCCTGCCGATGAGACACACGTGGTGAAGACTGAAAGCATGCGCACAGTCCCACGGCGAACTGTATATCTGGCCTCGTCGCCGTCAAGTACAGCAGCAAACCGATCATCTCTCGAAAATCTCTCTTGTTGACCTTGACGCCGCTCTCATCCTTGTCCAGGCCCCCAGATGTGCCCATTGGGGTCATCTGAGGCTTCAGCTCTCCACCAAAGTTTAATTTCTTCAACATGTCTCTAGTGTACTTACCCTGGTGGATAAAGGTGCCGTCCTTGGTCTGCTTGATCTAGAGCCATAAGAAGTACCTAAGCTCACCCATGAGGCTCATCTCAAACTCGCTGTGCCGCCAAAGATAATATCATCCACGTAAATCTGAGCCACTAAGAAATCTGAAGCATCTTTGAGCAGGAAAAGAGTTTTATCTATAGAACCCATCACAAAGCCCTTCCCCAACAAAAACTGCTTTACCCAGTCATACCAAGCCCTGGGAGCTTGCTTCAGACTGTATAAAGCTTTCTGCAACTTAAAAACATGTCGATGAAACTCAGGATTCTCAAAACCAGGGGGCTGCCTAACATAAACCTCCTCCTCTATGTACCCGTTGAGAAAAGCACTCTTGACATCCATTTGAAAAAGCTTAAAACCTTTCGAAGCGGCAAAAGCTAAGAGAATGCGAATGGACTCAAGACGGGCAACAGGGGTGAAGGTTTCTTCAAAGTCAATACCTTCCTTCTGGCAAAAACCCTGGGCAACCAGTCGAGCTTTGTTGCGCACCACAACCCCATCTTCACCTTGCTTGTTCTTGAACACCCACTTGGTGCCTATGGGGTTGCATCTGGGTGGCAGCTCAACCAGTGTCCAAACCCGATTGCGGACAAAATTCTCAAGCTCTTCTTGCATGGCATTAATCCAATTAGAATCAGAAAGAGCATGAGAAACGTCTCTGGGCTCAAAAGATGCAACAAAAGCAGATTCAGCAAACACAGCAAGAGAGTCAACAGACGAACGCAAAGTCCTTTCAGACAAATCACCAATGATGAGCTCTAAGGGGTGATCTCGCTGAACTGCTCGGGATCCCTGGTGATCTGAAGTCACCTCACCGGAGTCAGTATCTAGCACCTCTGGACTCGACTGAGGGGGCTCGATCGAAGTGGAAGAAGTGATCAGAGGTCCGCCCTCATCCTCAGTCGAAGTCTCAAAAGGTGTGGGTTCTACAGACTATGCAGAAGGCCCACCCTCATCAGCAGCTGGAGCGTCATCATCTTCCTCGAAGATGGACTCTCCGAGCTCACCATCTCTAGAAAGCTCAAAAGAAGGAGTCAAAGAAGGCAAGGATTCATCAAAAGAAACCTCGCAAGTCTCGACAAGCTACTGGGAGTCGAGGTTCCAAACACGGAAGCCTCGAGAATGCAAAGCATAGGCAAGAAAAACTCCATCCCAGCAACGAGACTCAAACTTGTCCAAATGCCCTCCCTTCTTGAGCACAAAGCACTTGTAGCCAAACGCTCGCAAGTGGCTCACCTTGGGCTGTCTGCCAAACCGCAACTCATATGAAGTCTTACCTAGGTAAGCTCTAAGAAAAATGCGGTTGGCCAGATAGCAAGCCATGTTCATGGCTTCAGCCCAAAAACACCTAGGAGTCCTGTGCTCATCGAGCATCGTCCTGGCCATCTCGACTAGTGTGCGGTTCTTTCGTTCCACAACGCCATTCTGTGGGGGAGTGTAAGGAGCAGAAAACTAATGGTCAAGACCCTGATCACTACAGAAGCTGACGAACTAAGAGTTCTTGAACTCAGAGCCATTGTCAGAGCGAATTGCTCGCATCCGACCATTGTTCTCATTCTTCAGCTTCAAAATTAGGTCACGAACACAATGAAAAGTTTCATCCTTAGACTCCAAAAAGAAAACCCACGAGAATCGAGAAAAATTGTCAATGATCACAAGCGCATACCACTTCCCACTGACCGAGCGTACCCGAGCTGGACCGATAGTGTCCATGTGTAATAGCTCACCCGGATATGAAGTCATCACCTGAGTCACAGGTGAGTGAGAAGCGGCAACCATTTTCCCGTGATGACAGGGATGGCAAACTAGATCCTTCTCCATGTTAAGCTTGGGCAATCCTTGGATGAGGTCCAAAGAGCTCAACCTGACCAGCAGATGAAAACTCAAATGACCTAACCTCCTATGCCACTTCCAGAGCTCAGAGGAGGATCCAACAATCAAACAACGAGAAGAGCCAAAAGAACTAGAGAAGTCAATCCGAAAAACCTTACCAAAAGGTAAGATCTGGCAAATCAAAGACCCTCTAGAATCAATCACAGAAGAATTTCCCTTCTTAAAACGAACCTCCAACCCATCCTCAAGAAGTTGCAAAACATAAATCAAATTGAAGTTCAAATTTCCAAACAAAGCAACGTTCTTCAGAGAGAAATGGTCAGAGATGTCAATTGAGCCAATGTCGTGTACCTTCCCTTGACCACTGTTCCCGAATGTGATGTACTCTTTGGAGCTCAGGGGAGTGAGACTGGAGAACGATCTGCGATGTCCCGTGATGTGGCGAGAGCATCCTGAGTCCATGATCCAAACGTCCTCCAGTCCCCGATCCTGCACAATCAGTGGTTGTAAGGGGGAGGAAATGGTCCGGCACCAGATTTAGCAAAAGAGCTAAACCAGTGTCGAGCCATCTGCTCAAAAGATGGAAAACAGAAACCATCAGAAGAGTTTGGACCAAAACGCGGCTCAAAGCGCGGTCCTCGGTTCTGCCTAAAAACTTGGTCACGAGGTCTAGGACCGTATCCAGAATGGCCTGGAGCTCTGCCAGAACGAACACCACCATCTGGAGCACGGGCATGAAAGCCGTCTCCTCTACCACCACCTACACGACGCGGCCTGGCCTCCAGCCTCTCCCCGCGTCGAGGAACTCTCAGTCTACCACCCTGCTAGTAGAACTGCTCATGGCCACCACGAGCTCTCTTAGCTCTCTCAACCCGCTTCCTCCTGAAGAAAAACTCCGCAAGATGCCCATCTCTCTGACAATACTCACAATGGTAGGTGGGCTTCTTGGGATGTGGTTGAGGCTTGGGGTTCTTGGGCTTAGTGGTGTTTGGTGTAGTCGTCTTGGTGTGAGAGGGTCCAGGAAGAGAGTCAAGAGAAGTGTGGAGGTGTTTGGGCTTTGGAACCCAGATGGGCTTCTTGGGTGGAGCTTTGGGCTGTTCTTGGAACACTCCATCTTTGGGCTAACTAGCCTGGAAAGACTCAGTGGAGTGAGTCTTGGGGTACCTCAGCTCAGGAGTCATTTTACTCCACTCCACTGCCCGGCTAATGGCACTCTCAAAGTCAGCCTTGGTGTAGGTGTAGCATACCCCAAACCCATCTTGCCTCTTAAACTGCTGGATCATCATGCCGAGTTGTGGCTCTCTAGCACTGATCCAACTCAGGATTGAACAGAGGTAAAAATTTTCATTCTGGGCATCAGCTAGCTCCTCTCTCAAGGAAGCTAGTACCTCCACTTGAGACAAGAAGGTCTCACACTCTCTATCTACTTGGACAGAATTCTCGGCTTTTAGCTTAATCAACTCCAGTCTAAGAGACAAGCAGTTCTCACAGACAGTGGGTGGAACTGATAGTGTCTCAAGCTCTAGCCTAGCCTGCCCCAACTCAGTTATAACTCTCTCCAACTCTCTCAAATGCTCATCACCCTTGGCTTTCAGCTCAGCTAGACTGGCTAGATGGGATGGGCAATCAGCACAGGGCACGACGACAGTGGCATGATCGTCTTTCAGCTCCAGCTGAGCGCTTCCAAGCTCAGTGGCCAAAGCATCCCTCTCATCAACCCTTTCTGTGTACCTGGACTTCAGAGTTGATAGGTCACACAGAAGCACCTCACACTTTGGGCACTCACTACCATCACCCAAGCAAGGGGAAGAAGATAGACTCTCAATTCTGCCATTGGCCACGGCAAGCTCACTCTCCAATTCATCTATCCTATTCTTAGCCCCTCTAAGCAGTTTTTCCCGATATTTTAACTCCTGACGATTGCTTTCAAGTAAATCAACGATTTCACGTTCATAAGATGACACCTTTTCATTGTCGTCGTCAGAGTCATTGGTGGAGCCCTTCTCTTCCTTATCCCCAAGAGCCATTGAGCAGAAGCTCTTGCGGGATCTTCGGCGTTGATGTGAGCCGCTCTTCAGCCTGTCCTCGAAGGCCACGAAGCAAAGGCCCGCCGGATCGTCCTTGTCCTTCCCCTTCCTGATGACAATCTCCTCATCGCTTGAGCTCAATGAAGAGGAAGAAGACGTGGACCGCTTGGAGTAGCTTTTCTCCATCTCGGCGAAGAAGGCCTTGTCGTGCTTCTTGTTCTCACACCGGTAATCCTTCAGGGCCTTTCTGAAGAATCTGGTCTTTGGCTTGCCCTTGTTGAAGGAGGAGCTGTCGTGCTTGCCGGAGTCGTGGAAGCCACCACTGGTGCCCTTCTTGTGGCCATTGCGCTTGGGGCAGTCGGTGATGAAGTGCCCTGGGTCACCACACTCAAAGCATCCGGTCTTTGTGCCGTGTCTTTTGAACATTCTTTTGTCATAAACATGACGCACCCAGTTGTTAAAAAGACACAGGTCATCATCTCCTAACGACTCGAGCTGGTCCTCAGTTATAGACATCAAAGAGAACCCAGCACAACTCACAGAGGAGGGGTCAGTAGAAGGTGTAGCAAGGGCCAGGGTCTTTGATCCAGAGCCAATGAGATTTGATCTCAACTAGGTATCAACCTCAGTGGCCTTCAGCTTGCTAAACAACTCAGAAATGGTCAAGGTATCATAAGATGTGCTCTCAATGATAGAGGATACCTTGATCTCCCAGATCTTAGGGTCCAAGGTATGGAGAACCTTGAGCGCCTGCTCATGATTTGAGACTAACTGAACACCCTCAGCCTTGTTGTCCCGAAGCTTGTTTATGATCGATTGAAAACGACCAAACAACGCTTCAACAGATTCACCCGGCTTCTGTGTGAAATTCTCATATTCACGCCGGTAGGTCTGATAGAGCCGAGCCTTGACCTGGGCTGCCCCTCATGATGTGCCTGGAAGGTAGCCCAGATCTCTCTCGCAGTGGTGAGATGACTCACACGCTCAAATTCAGTGGGACCTAAACCAGAAAACAAAATATTCACTACTTTGTTGTTGTTCTGATGTTGGGCAACACGATCTAGAGTAGTGCGCTCAGCAACAGGCAACACTGTGAAAGTAGCGTGAATACAAATGTCCCAGATGTCCAAGCTTTGGCTCATGAGATAGGCTCGCATGCGAGTCTTCCAATAATTATAGCCATAAGCTTCCAAGGACGGGACCTTTCCAGGAGACGTCATGATCACTACTGGGGTTTAGAACTAGTTAAGGTATGGAAAAACCATAACCAGGGTCTGATACCACTTGTAGGACCAGAAGTAGCGACCAGAGGGGGGTGAATGGGCGCCTAAAAATTCTTTCGAATCAATGGCCTGCTCCCAACACCCAACGCATCTCAAAATACTTAGAAGCAAAACGTAAACAGATCGCCAAAGCCTAAAAGTATCTAGCCTAGAAACGACCGGTGTCCTAGACAAAGAAACACCAATACAGTGCTAATAGGCAGAATAACAAAGCATTTAAAACATAGGAAGATCAAGGTTCTCAGAAATAAACTATCACAACAAAAACTCTGAGTGTACGTTAAAAGAAGATGAGAGGTTACTGTTCAAGGTTGTCTCCAGTTTGTTACTTGACGAAGCCTACAACGTCGAAGCCTGTGAAGGTTGTGCCGAAGTGTGCTTCGAAGTCCTTTGTCGAAGGCTGACGAAGTCTGTAGTGGACGTGCCGAGGGTTGATGGAATCGAAGCTAGTTCGGTGAAGAATGTCGCAAACTGCGAAGCATGCTTCGGTGCGAAGTATGACTACCAGAGTAATGACCTTCGAATCACAGACCAACTTCGAAACAGAGTCCTCTAGTGCTTTCACACAAGAAACCGAAGCCTAGAAACACACTTCGAATCACAACCTCCGAAAGCCCAGACTGAGTGAGACCCACAACAAGACACTTCGAATCGGAGTCTGTTCGAAAATAGTAGTTCGAAGTCTACAGGCTGTGCAAATCGAAGCTAGTCGTTCGAGGACTACACACTGTGTGAGGAATACAAATGCAGACTTCACAGCACACGTAGTTGTTGCAAAACGAACCGAACATAAGCGAAGTATGCCAGATAGCGAAGGTAGACACAACCTTTTGAAGTCACACGAAGTTAGAACAAATCTTGCATGGAACAGACTTTTTCAGCACAAAAGAAAATCAACTGTCCGAAAGCAAACAGAGACATCGAGGACTATGTTAGGCTCCTGTCTCCACTAGCCTGTCACACAGATCGTAGACTGCAGTGCTAAAACTCATAGGCACATGAGTGAATACTTCTGCAGCAATCTCAGATCGGAAGAAGCAAACAAGGCACAACCACCGAGGTGATTAAACAAAACAAAAACCTGAGATTACTTCCGATGAACAGCGACAGCGGAGTGACACAAAAACGCCAGAGAGAAAGGAACAGTAAACCAACACACGCAAATCGAGGCAAGCAGAAACCTGTGAGACAAAAACATAGTTCGATTTGCTTGTGATGAACAGGAACTTCGTGCGCAAGAGATGATGGCGGTGGTCGTAGGAAGAAGCACATAGAGAGATGAACAAAAATGACCCACTCTTGATTAGTAAAGTGATTTCAGAAAAGGGTGACCTAACCCTAGGGATTGGGGCCCTATTATAGGTAGCCCAATAGCCTAGGAATATTCCACCAGACCCTTAGGGTTTTTTACATACGCTGAAATAAAAGGAAAAGACCAAACTGCCCTTAGGATATTTTTACAAACTCGACTGACTAACTGTGGGCCTAAGGACAAAATAGAAAACTCCTATTTACAGATAACTTGTCCGGAAGCGGAGTTTCATAGCGACTATGGCTTCACTCCAGGACGGTCCAATCCAAGAGCAGCGATTCTCAGTTTTGCGCCGAAACTGACAAAGTGTCCACCGACTTTGCACCAGGTACCCGGATTGGGCCGGCCTGATTCCATAGCTCTCTCAGCCCGGCAATCGCTCGCCGCCCGTGTACCTGAGTCAATCCTGGTCAACAGCCCAGTGGATCCTCTGCTGCTCCTAGCCCATGTACCCTAATTGGGCTAGCCCGACATCATGGCCCCTCTGCCTGACAGTCGCTCACTGCCCGTGTACCTGAGTCACACGTGGCCCAGACACAGCAGGTCTTCTCCTCTCTTCAGTCCTCTTTGACTACCGTTGACATTGACTCATCACATCTGGAGCCATGAGGCCCACACTCTTCAACATGGCTCCTCACCCTCTCCCGGTCATATGATTTTTTTGCTACCTACATTTTCCTGCACATATCATATGTACTTTGTTTGTTTTGTAGGTAACATGGAGGGGGATGCCCCCCAAATCCCTGCACTTGCCCAAGATATGGCTGAGGCAAAGGGGAAAGCCCCCGCTGAGGTAGTCGATGTGACAGAGTCGGATGAGGAGGTCGGTTCAAAAGAGGCTTTGGAGAGAGCTTCTCAGCATCCTGAGGCCTCTTCCGGGGTGGAGATCGAAATTGTGCATGGAGCAATCCCCCTATTGGCTCCATTTTTGACTTTTGAGCTAGACCTCACAACAAAGATGGAACCCTTTACCCGGCTTTGCCACGCCTTGAGTGGTACCAACTTGGTCACTGAGGTGGCTCAGGCGGACGAGGTTCAGTTGAACCTTGCTATAGAGCATGAGGCCTACTAGGTACACATTCTAGAGTTTCTTGTTTGCCTTCTTTTTCACCTTTTCTTATCTTTTTCCTTCCATCTCATCATTCTAGCCCAAGGAGTCACGTTATCCCTCTCCACAGCGCACAGCGGACACACTAGCGAGGTCGCGAGGCTTCAGGACCATGTTGATGCCACCGAGCGGGAGTCATGGGACCTTTGGACTGAGCGAGATGCTCTGGTTACCGAAGCTAGGAAGTTTCAAGAGAAGTCAGCCGAGGTCGAGGAACTTCGTGCGTGAGCGGCTGAGGTCGAGGAGCTCCAAGCGTGGGTGGCTGAAGTCAAGGAGCTCTAGACTCGGGCGGTGTGAGCCGAAGCACTTCAATCATATAGGATCACACTAGAAAGGACGATCTCAGACCTCTCGGCCTAGAATGTAGAGCTAAAGTCATCCTCGGCGAAGAACGAGGAGATGGCGGCCGAGACCATAGCCATCCTCCTGGACTTCCTTGAGCGCTATGTGATGTCTTGTTCTTTATCCTTCGACGTCGCGAGTGAGCCCCTGAGTCATCGACTGAAGTTCATCCATGCCGCCGTGAAGAACATGGATGCCACAGTGGCAAAGTACAAAGAAGTCTCTGGGCGAGTGGCCACCTTCGGTGTCCTCCACCACCTTGAGGCTGTCTTAGGCATCATTCCACCTACGGTAGGGATGGAGCCTGTCGTCTTCAGAGGCGATTGCCATAGTGCTCCATCTCCAGCCATTGCGAGAGCTTGGAAGGCCTTCCAGGCGCATTGGAAGGCTGACGGCCCGGCGGCGGTGAAGGCTTGGGTGGGTGAAGTCCACTATAGAAAGCAGCCATGAGCACAACCTCCATCAAATCTTGCCTCTGATATCCCTCTAGCAGACCTCAAGGTGTAGTTTCCCTTAGGGTTTTTCCTATAAAATCAATCTTGTAAAAACGTCTATAATTTTATGAATGAGAACTTATTTTGGAAAATGCTCAAGGTTCGGTTGGTGCTTCGAACCCAGAGGTCGAGGTGCTTGAAGTGACAGATGCCCTTCGCCACCAATGGGCTATTTTCGAAGCCCTTAGGCCTAATAGATGCACTCATTTTGCTATACCTCGCGATAGCCACGAAATGTTGTTCCTGTTGTTTTAAACTAGGTGCTTGCCTCTATAAAAGAGGAAAAGAATAAAGAGGATGTTTCATCTTCGTCGTCCAAGTTTGTAGATTGGTCTGAGGTAGAGCAAGATCCTGAAGCGGTGGAGTCAAAAGACCATACGCTTCAAACTTGGGCGCAGCTCCAGGAGGAGTAGAAGGCCTAGAGGGCTTCGAAGAAGGAGAGATGGCCCCGGCCTAAGGGTAGAGAGAAAGCCTCCACAGCCCCTATGGCACTAAGAGCATCGGGGCCTATGGAGGGTTCTCGAAGTCAATCTAGCCTACAGGAGCGGAAGGGTTTTTGGTTTCTTCTTGTGTTACATACTTATTTTTCGTAGAGTTTTAGTTATTGTCTGAGCTGTAGCCATGTTGTAATTGCAATAATAACTGAAATAAAATTTATGGATTGAATCACCCATTTTGTTTTGCGCTCCAAACGTATTATCACCCTCTTCCACTCTTTGCGGGTAGGTGTCGGCTTTTCAACCGTGAGGTGCCATCCTCGTGCAATGATTACAATTATGATGCAGAGTGTATGTTGTTTATTTTTATTAAAGGTTGGGGGTTCTTGGCAAGTATGCTTTGGGCTAGTGGCTCGGATTTTATTCTGGATTCTTCGGGCCGGTGGCCCAAAATCCATATTTTGGATGCTTTAGGACGGTGGCCCAGAATTTGTATTCTACATGCTTTAGGCCGATGACCCAGAATCCATGTTGTGGATGCTTCAGGCCGGTGGCCCAAAATCCGTGTTGTGGATGCTTTCGGCTGATGGCCTGAAATTCGTATTCTAGATGCGTCGGGCCGGTGGCAAAGAATCCATTTCGTGGATGCTTCGGGCAGGTGGCCAGCAATCCATGTTGTGGATGCTTTGGGCTGGTGGCTCGAAATCCGTATTGTGGATGCTTCGGACTGGTGGGCCAGAATCCGTGTCATGGCTGCTTCGGGTCGGTGGCCCAGAATCTATGTTGTGGATGCTTTAGGCTGGTTGCCTAGATTCCATATTGTGCCGAACCTCGTCGAAACGTATCCCATACCGTAGTTCGTCCACCTTGGTAAAGGTTCGTTTTGCGGTGAGCATCGCTCAAATGGCATATTTTATTACAGAATAAGACATCAATTGTAGTTACAATATTCCTACGCGAAGTAGCGCTTGATGTGCTTTGCATGCCAGGTATGTCTTAGTTCTTCTCCTTCCAGGTTGGCTAGCTTGAACGACCCGGGTCGGCCGGAGTGCAGGATGATGAACGAGACTTTCCACTTGTTGCCGAGTTTCCCCGGGGTGGCGACATTCTGGCGAACGAGGTGTCTCAGCTTCAACTCTTTTAACTTCACTTTGGGGTCATGCCAGGCCTTCTTCTGGTCGAGGTACTTTGTGAGGTTGGCGACGGCCCGAAGCCTTGTTTCTTCAGATAGGTCTAGTGAGGGCCGCCTCTCTTGTTCGGCTTCAGGCTCCGTTGCTCGCAAGGACCCTCCATTGAGCTCCATCGGTTTCATTACTTCATCTCGAAATAGTAGTCAGAATGGAGTGAATCCCATTGACTGGGTTTGAGTGGTCCAAATGAACCATAGAATCTTTGGCAATTCCTCCATCCAAAGTCATTTGGCGAGGCCTACAATCCATTGGCTTAGGCCGAACAATATGTTCCCATTTGCTCTTTCGATAGTGCTATTGAATTGTGGGTGCCCGATGGCTGCGAAGCATAATTGGATTCCTAGCCCCTTGTAGAATTCTCTGAATGGTTGAGCGTCGAACTGGGTGCCGTTGTTGATTGTTCAGATGCCTTGGCACTCCGAACCTACATATTATATTCTTCTAGAAGAATTTTTTGACATTCTTCGAGGTGATGGTTGTCAATGGTTCGGCCTCGATCCACTTCAAGAAATACTCAATCGCAACTACTTCAAACATGAGGTTCCCTTTGGCTTTTGGAAGGGAGCCAATCAGATCCATTCCACACCTAGCCAAGGGCCATACTAGGCTATAACTTGCAGGGGGATGGGGGGTCGATGACTCCATCTCCGCATCCACTAACATCCTTGGAAAATACGCACCATCGCTTCCCACCTAGTGCTCGGGGCACTAGGTGGCTGCCGCATAGGCCTTCATGGATGCCCCAGAGTGTCTACTAGCCTTCGGTTCAAGAGATGCACTAGAGTAGTGGTGAGCATACTCCGGACTTGTAAAGCACACTATCGATGATGTGATAATGCCGTACCCTATGTTGTAGCCTCGAAAGCTTGGGGACTATGGGGAGTAATTCTTTGTTTCGAAGCATACTAATAATCTGGTCCCTCTAGTACTCAGTGGATATGTAGAGAACTTCGGCAGGTTCTATGAATGGTACTAAGGGACTGGATAGTTATTCGAATAAAGCCCTTATCGGGTGTAGGACCGAAAGTAGCGACCAGAGGGGGGGTGAATGGGCGCCTAAAAATTCTTTCGAATCAATGGCCTGCTCCCAATACCCAACGCACCTCAAAAGACTAAGCAACAAAGCGAGAACAGATTGCCTAAGTCTAGAAGTATCTAGCCTAGAAAAGACCAGTGTCGAAAACAGAGAAACACCAGTACAATGCTAATAGGCAGATTAACAAAATATTGAAGACATGGCAGATCAAACTTCTCAGTAAAATAATCTAAGTACACATGGAATGGGATGAGAAGTTACTGTTCAAAATCTGTCTCCTGTTCGAAACTTGGCGAAGCCTGCTGTGTCGAAGCCTATAGATTCGAAGCCTGCAGATTCGAAGCCTGCAGATTCGAAGCCTGCAGATTCGAAGCCTACAGATTCGAAGCCTGCTGATTCGAAGCCTGCTGATTCGAGGCCTACTGATTCGAAGCCTGCAGATTCGAAGCCTGTTGATTCAAAGCCTGAGGATTCGAAGCCTGCTGATTCGAAGCCTGCAGATTCGAAGCCTGCTGATTCGAAGCCTGCAGATTCGAAGCCTACTGATTCGAAGCTTGCTGATTCGAAGCCTGCAGATTTGAAGCCTGCTGATTCGAAGCCTGCTGCACCGAGTTGGATTTCACACAAGAAAAAGGGGCTTCGACAGAAACAGCTAGAAAAGAAACTAGACACTATCTGTTCGATCAAAAAGGCTATGAGGAAAAAGAAAGGCTAGGAAAAATAGCGTACTATTACTGCAGGAAAGTAGTACTACTTGCTACCAGCCACAAGAATTAGTATTCATGTGAAGAACAGAAGCGAAGCAGCAAGAGAAGCTTTCACTCCGGAATAAAATGACTGCACACAAAACGAAACTGCAGTGCTATTAATGAAATGCTACACACGCAACAACAGGAATAAAAGCTTCCAAATAGTGAAGAGCCGATTGAATCTCAGGAAGAACAAGAACACTGCCTGGCGGCGCACGCAGGGAGAGAGAAAGCGCAGGAAACACAAAATGACCCAATGGATGATTAAAAAGTGATTTCTGGAAGGGTGACCTAACCCTAGGGATTGGGGCCCTATTTATAGGCTTCCCAACACTAGGAATATTCCACTAGCCCCTTAGGGTTTTTTACAGACGATGAAATAAAGGAAAAGACTCAACTGCCCTTAGGATTTTTTACAGACTCGACTAACTAACTATGGGCCTAGAGATACAGATGACTTATCCGGAAGCTAAGCTTTCGTAGCGACTACGACTTCTCTTCTGGACAGTCCGATACAAGATCGACGGTTGTCAGTTTTGCGTCGAAAACTGACAAAGCCTCCACCGGCTTTGCACCAGGTACCCGGATTGGGCTGGCCCGGATTCCGCAGCTCTCTCAGCCCGGCAATCACTCATCGCCCGTGTACCTGAGTCAATCCTGGTCAACAGCCCAGTGGGTCTTCTGCTGCTCCTAGCCCATGTACCCGGATTGGGCCAGCCTGACTTCGCAGCTCTCTCAGCCCGATAGTTACTCGCTGCCCAGTGTACCTGAGTCACACGCGGCCCACGAAACAGCAGATCTTCACTCTTCATCTGTCCTCTTTGACTATCGTTGACAATGACTCATCACATCTGGAGCCATGAGACCCACGCTATTCAGCATGGCTCCTCATCGGGACATCTTGGCCTCCAGCTGCTGCCTTAGTGAGGGCGTCTGCCTACTATTTGTCTACTCTTGGAATGCTTCGGATAGAGATTCCCTTAAATCCTGCTTCGGTCTTGTGAATTTCCTCTAGATACACAATGAGGTCTGGATTCCATGCTAGGAAGCTCATGTCTACATGCCTAGCGACAATCTGGGAATCTGTTTTTACAATGACCCGAGCAGCGCCAAGTGCGTGCACCTTTATAAGGCCTAACAATATGCCTTCGTACTCAGCTACATTATTTGTGGCTTTAAAATTTAGCCTTATAGAATATAGCGCTTTTTCCCGGAAGGTGAAATGATAACTGCTCCTGCGCCTGCTCTGGATGCATGGTATGTTCCATCGAGTAGATCGTCTAGACCGTTCACTGGCTTCTTCCGACGCCCATACCGCAGGTGGGGTCCACTCTACTATGAAATCTGAGATTTGATGGTCGTTTGGGCAATGAATGTGATGTCAAAGGGGGCGAGTTCCACCACCCACTTCCCTATCCTCCTAGTGGCATCTTTGCTTTTGAACATGTCTCCAAGAGGCTATGGAGTGGGGATGGTTATGTTGTGTGCTAGGAAATAGCGGCGTAGCTTGCTCGAAGCCATTACGAGGGCATAAGCTATCTTTTCATGCTTGCCTCCAGGATCCCTCCTCTCGTGTGAGCATGACGCTTACAACGGATCCTATAGCTACGAGGTATAAGAGAAGGGTTTCTTTGGTGAGGGGGGTGTGAGTTTAACCAAGTTGGCGAGGTATTCCTTGATTTCATCGAAGCATTTCTAGTATTAGGGGGTCCAAGCAAAATCTACTGATCCTTTTAGTACCTTGAAGATTAGGAGGCTTCGCTCTGCAGATCATGCGAGGAAGCGTCTTAAAGTGGCCAGGCGGTCGGCCAGCTTTTAGACCAACTTTAGATTTTTCAGAGGAGCCATCTGTTGTAGGTCACCGATCCAAGTGGGGCAACTTCGATCCCTTGACTCAAAACTAGATATCCTAAAAGTTTACTGACCTGTGCCCCGAAGACACATTTTTTGTGGTTCAGAAAGACTCCGTGGGCCCGAGGACATTTCAAATGTTTCTGCTATGTCTAGGCTATGTTGGTGCTTTTTCCGCACTCTTGATTACAATGTCATCAATAAATCCTTCGACTTTACGACCTATCTAATGGCCCAGAGCCTTAGCAATTATCCTAGAGAAAGTTACCCCGACGTTTCTCAAACTGAAAGGCATTCTTACATAGCAGAAGACTTTGCATGGGGTGACAAAAATAGTTTTAGCTTCGTCTTCACATTTCAACCATATTTGATGGTAGCTGGAGTAGGCATCGATGAAGCTAAGAATCTTAGAGCCGGCCGTGAAATTGACGAGCTGATCAATGTGAGGCATGGGATATGGGTCAGGAGGGCATGCTTTATTTAGAGAAGTGAACTCAATACACATGCGCCATTTGCTAGAGTTTTTCTTCATGACAAAGACGAGGTTTGACAGACACTCCGTATGGCTAATTTCTTTGTTAACTCCTGCTCGGAGCAGCTTTTCTACTTCTACTTTGGTGAGGTCAGCTCTTTCCGCGGACAGCTTCCAAAGCCCCTGGCAGTATGGGCCGTTCCTTTTGGTTCACTAGCAAGGAATGCTCGATGACGCTCCGATCCACTCCTAGAATATCTTCGTTTAGGCCAAGCGAAGACGTCTAGGTTGTCTCGAACTACATCTTCTAGCATGGCCATGACTTCGAGAGCAAGCCCTCCACCTAATTAGATGGGATATTCCCACCTCCTTAATGATGAGCTTCGTGATTACTTCTCCCTCGGGGTGGGGTTTGTCGGCTAGGCCCTTCATGTGGTCAGAGGCAGGATAGTGGTCTTCCGATTGCACCCAGACGCTATTGACTTGTCGCGCTTTGAGCGGGGTGGTGTGTCCATACTCTACCCTTTGTGCTGCCGCTTGATCACCGAGTAGGGCTGGCAACGAGCCGAACCGACCTGGCTCGGGCTAAACTCGGTCTACCTGACACTTCAAAAAGTCGAGCCAGGCTTGGCTCGGCCACTCGGGCGAGCCAAAAAGTCGAGCCTCGAGTCGGCTCATCTCGGCTCGCCTGTTTCGTATGTCTAGTCAAATAGCAATAAATTGTAATTTTTTATTTTCCATTTTACTCCGCAGGCCACAATAGTAATTTTTAAACATAAAAATTATAATCACATGTCTATTCAAAATTTATATACTATCATAATATTGTTCGAATGTTCGGTTTCATTTCTTCATTCCAATTTCCAAACATTCAAGTATTCATCGTCAAATGCCAATACATCATTACATTTACATGATTACATCAACTAGCATTATTTACATGTTTACATCAACTAGCATGAAGTAACCACATGTCCACAAAAGCCATAACATCAACTCATCAAGCCATAAAAAATATTTCCACATGTCACAGTACCACATGTCCATAGTCCATGTTCACAAATCACAAGATCACATGTCCAAAAATTCCACAAAAACATAGTTAAAGCACAAGTCCATGTTCACAAATCACAAATCAAAAGACCACAAGTCCACAACCACAATTCAACATAGTCCACAACCAAAAGGTCGCAAGGGTCACAAGTCCTCAACCACAATTCAACATAGTCCACACTACACAATTCCACATGTTCAAAAACCACAAGTCTAGAATTTTAATAAAGTAATTTAAATGACAACATTGCTCCCGACCACACTTGTAGGAAATGGAATGGTCTCGACATCATCTTCATCCTACAAGTTCATAGTGATCAAGTTAGTAATGAATAATAATGAATTATGAAGTGAATGTATAATAATAAAATACATAAGCACAAATTAATTTACCATAGTCATACTAGCTCTAGAATCATTATAAGAACCTCTGATCCAACTAGAAGCACACACCATATGCCTCCATCATATTTGGATGTAGAGAGCTCCGATAGTCATCTAGAACTCTACCTCTAGTGCTTAAAGTAGATTCTAAAGACACAGAGGTGGCTGGTATAGTTAAGAAGTTATTTGCCATCTTCGATACTATAGGAAATCTACATGCATTCGCCTTCCACCATTGAAGAAAATTGAAATCTTTGTCTTGCATGCTCTCAAGCTTCTCATCTAGATTGATGAAAAGTTCACTCTTAGATAGTTACATAGAAGATATTTGTACTTAGGACTGAAACTCTATGCATTCTGCTAAGGCACCTGTATCCACAATTGAAATTGAGGACGAACAGGATTTATGGCTCGCTATTTTCTTATTGCGTTCACCCTTTTCATATCTTCCATAAATCCTCTCTAACTTGGAGCGAACATATGCTAACTCAATTTGAGCTCTTGAAGCATCATACAACCTGTGAAAAGCCCAATCAATCTATTTCATCTTATACCTTGGGTCTAAAATAGTAGCAACGACTATGACATTGTTCTTTTCTACCCAATACTTATTGAACTTGTCCATCATTGCAATGCCCATCCTTCTCAAATGTTCATTGCTAGAAACACTTGCATCCTTCAATGCAATATTGATAGTAACAATGTGAGGATAAAATATATTTGCAGTTGGATATGTTGATGCTGAAAATGTTGTAGTAATCTTTGCCAAAGACTCAAGTATGGGTTGGATAACTTGAAATAGATCCCATTCCTCAGAACTAGGCTCCCACTTATAATTTTCATCTGAATCAACATAAGACACTAATGCTTCTCTATAGGCAATAGCTTTTTTAACATATTATATGTTGAATTCCATTGTGTTGAAACATAAAGTTTGAGTCCTTCTCCAATTGTCAATGCAAGAGATCTACAAGTTTCTACAAACTTCTGCAAACGAAGAGGAGACTTCTTTATATACTTCACAGATTCTCTAACATTGTTTATCAATGGTGATATGGCTGCTATCACATCATTCACAACAAAAATGATAATATGAGCACAACAACGAACATGAAAATATATAACATTGAAAGAAGTTGATTGTCTAGCTGCAAACATTGCCTTTAAACCCCAAACTGCAACATCATTGTTGGAAGGATTATCTAGAGTGATTGAGATTATCTTATACTCTATCTTCCATGCAGTAACACATTCAAACATAGCTTGTGCTATCACAGATCCAGTGTGAGGGGAGTCTAACTCAATAAAATTCAGCACTTGACATTGCATATTCGAATTATTATAAATATAGTGTGTGTTGGTGGGAAATACTTCATCCCCACGGCCATTAAGATCAAAAGGCAAAGACAATTTATGCATCTTTAGGACAAAAGCTTGCCCCCAAGTTGATGAAGTTTCCAAGCCGAAGGGTCCTCTGAACCCCAGTTCGAAGATACCCTCCAAAGCTCCGTCTCTACAGTGGGAAAGCAACAAGACTGACGGGACTTCTGCCTTATCTATTTTCTTCGAATACATTTTACTATTTTAGCCCAATTCGGGGTACTGAATAGTTTCCACTATGTCGGTTGTAATTGAGGGGTAAAAAGGTATTTTCCTTAGAGTTTTTACCTATAAATACCTCCTTCTCACCCTGTAATAGGCATCGAATACCTAGATATTCAATACACAACTTTGAACTACTTCGAGCTATTATCCTATTCGGAGGCTTGAGATAGTTCACTTCACAAACTCATTGTTTGTTAGTTCTTAATCTTAGAGAACCTATTAGCGTAACCTTTTACGCCAACAATTGGTGCCGTCCGTGGGGAACTTAGTTCTAAAAGCTAGTTCTCCGCCGTTGACTGCACTTCGAAGAGCACTTGCGGAGGGAGCTTCAGAGTCTCAGGATTCCGCGCACCCTTCGGTAAGGGGCTTCCTAGTGCAGCTCGAAGGCCTTTCCTCGCCTTCCCAAACCAGTCGAAGTCTTCGGCCTTCAGACCATAACTTCGTTAGCCATGCCTCCCAAGCGGAGCCTAGCCACCGATCCTCCCCGAAGGTCCCCTCGGACCAACGGTGCAAGACCCTCAGTCATTCCACCAACCCCCGAAGGGGTCATCAGACCTCGAACACCCAGAGGTCCCCGAGCAGCTCCCTCGGTGCTCCGAACTGATTACCTCAGTTCCCATGACCCGGAGATCCCCTCAGGAGGAGATGAAGACCTTCCTAAGGATGCGGCTGCCCAGGTAGCGTGCCTTCAGGAAGAAGTAGCAAGGTGGAGGCAAGAAGCTGTAGATAGACTTCGCTCTCAAGCCTTCACTCATGCTCAGGAGGCGCCTCAAGACGACGGTCCTAGTAATCATCCCGAAGCTCTTCAAGTCCCGGAGGAAGCCGAGAATGCATACTTCGATGATGAATCTTCGTTGCATCTGGACCTGCAGAAAGTGCCCTTCGACCCCAGGTTCAAGGCCTTGAAGCTGCACAAATACTCTGGTGGGTCTGACCACGGAGAGATCTCTCGGTCGTATGCCTTGGCAATAGAAGCCAGTGGAGGGGTGCGTAACACAATGGTGAAGTGTTTCCCTCTCGCACTGGAAGGTGTGGCTCTCTGATGGTTCTGGTCTCTAAATCCAGGATCGATCAAGTCATGGGAGCAGCTGAAGAGGAAGTTCATGAGTAACTTCCAGGGTACATTTGTAGCCCCGATGTCGACCGGAAGTCTGTTCCAAGTGAAGCAGCAAGAAGGGGAGACACTTCGGGAGTATTTTACACGCTTCGCCCACACCAAGTCCTAGATCAAAGGCTTGTCTACCTCTTCGGTAGTTGATGCGGCGCGCGAAGGGGTGTTGAATCCATATCTCCTCAGCAAACTTCACCGGAATCCTGTGTCATTTGTAGCACAACTGATGGCATACTTCGAAAAGTATGCCAAGGTAGAGGAAGGCTGCCTCTGAAGAATTGTGACACCTGCACCAGCCCTTCGAGAAGTGAAGACGGAGCCTGAAGTCCCAACTCCTCCGCAAGCCTCCCTTAATAATCGCTTCAATGATCATAGGCGGGGGAAGAAACACTTCCACTCCGAGGTATTAAATATTGCACCCTCCACCCCAAAGATGCCTATCAACTTTCAATAGGCACAAGTTAATAAGGCTGGCACCTCAAAGCCCCAAGAGAGAATGGCTGGCAGGCATCAAACCTTCTTATGTTGTGTGCATGGAAAAATAGAAGCCATGACATGAAAGATTGCTAGTCTGTATTGACCCTTCGGGGTGAGTACTTAGGACGAAGCTCAGGGCGAGGTAGTTCAGACCGATCCCCTCCAGCAGTGTGTTCGGAGCCTGTGCAAGCTGTGGCTCGAGCCATAACCCCGAAGCACTGATGCAACTCCCGGTGGCCAACATTATGCCACCACCGATGCAGGAGGATCCCCAAGATCACGGCAAGCTAGTGGTCCTGCCCATCTCCAGAGGGGGGACCCTCGGTAACATGTCAAAACGGCAGCAAAGAGAATATGTCCATGAAGTAGGGCACATAGGGACGTCGAATTCGGCGGTAGAAATGCCCGAGTGGTCTCAAGTACCTATTTCTTTTACTGCCAATGATGATGTGGGGGTGAAATTCCCTCATGCTGACCCCCTTGTTATTTCAGCCGATATAGCGGGAGTTGAAGTCCGAAGGATACTGGTGGACGGTGGGAGCTCCGCAGATATACTCTTCGTCCAGTCCTTCGACCAGATGTGCATTCCCCGAAGACACCTACTTCTAGCAGCTCGCCCACTCCAAGGTTTCACAGGTCCTCCTCTCGATGCCCTCAGGCCAAATAAGTCTCGAGGTTGCCTTTGGAGACGGGTCCCTGGCCAGGGTAGAGGAGGTTATCTTCGATGTTGTCGATGCCCCGTATGCCTATAATGCAATCTTCGGGAGGGGAATGCTGAACCAGTTCGGAGCTATAGCACATCATAAATATTTGTGTCTCAAAATGTCCACGGAAGGTGGAGTCATCACTATTTCAGGAGACCAAGCTACAGCCCAAAGAGCAGACTACGACCATAGTCCACCTCTAGACCCTCGGCAGGTAAATAGTGTGTCGGAGCACATGGAGGAGGCTTCGGAGTATTCAGGCTCCTTGAAGGGCCCTTCCCTAAAGCCAAGCCCCGAAGGTGATGTGATCACGAAGATGATCCAGAAAGATGGCAAGGAGTACCCAGTACAATTTTCCAAGGGGCTACCTTTGGAAATAGCTACTTCGCTGGAGGAAGTAGTTAAAGAAAACTTAGATATCTTCACCTTGACTGATGAAGATATCCCCGGAGTTGATCGAAGCATCATCGAGCATAGTTTTCTTGTCAACCCGAAGGCTAGGCTAGTGCGTCAGGGGCTCCATAAGTTATCAGCAGAAAGGGCATACCTCGCTAGGGTGGAGGTGGAGAAATTGCTGAGGGCCAGTTGGCTAACCCCGTTTTTGTCTAGAAAAAGGGCTCCGGTAAGTGGCGCATTTGCATTGATTTCACATCATTGAATAAAGCATGCCCGTGAGACCCCTAGCCTTTGCCCCGAATAGACCAGCTTGTGGATTCTATGGCTGGCTCTGAGTTGTTAAGCTTCCTAGACGAAACCAAGACGAGTTTTATAAATACCCCTTGAGTATTTTGTTATGTTCGAATGCCTTTTGGCTTGTGGAATGCCGGAGCCACCTTCTCACGTCTTATAGCTAAGGCTCTAAGTCACCAGATAGGCCGAAATGTCCAAGCCTGTATGGATGATATTGTAATAAAGAGTGTTGTAAAGCACCATCATAGCCTAGACTTAGCTGAAACCTTTGAGAGCCTCCGAGCATGTGGAGTTTGCCTCAACCCTAAAAATGTATATTCAGGGCGCAAGCAGGAAAACTGCAATGGTATTAGTTTCGAGTAGAGGAATCGAAGCTAGCTCGACGCACATAAGCGCATTTCAAATAATGGCTCCACTAGAAAATCTGAAGTAGGTCCAGAAGCTGACAGGACGGCTCGCAGCCCTCAATAGATTCCTGGCCAGATCAGCCGAATGAAGCCTTCCAATTTTTAAAGCTCTAAAGGGGTCTGAAAGTTTCAGGTGGACTCCAGAGTGCCAGAAGAGCTTCGTTGACATTAAATATTATCTCAGAAATTTGTCAACACTTACTGTGCCCTCCTAGAAGAAACTCTCCTTTATCTTGCGGCAACGGGCTCTGCAGTAAGTGCAGTATTGGTCAGGGAAGTTGAACTTAAAGGAAAACTGGTGCAGAACCCAGTCTACTTCATCTCAGAAGCTTTGTCCAGGAGCAAAGACATTGTACTCCAAGCTCGAAAAATTTTCTTATGCTTTGGTAATAGCCTCGTGAAAGCTAAGGCATTACTTCTTAGCACATAATCTCATCGTTCCTACCTCGTATCCCCTTGGTGATATGCTTTGGAGCAATGATTCTGCGGGTAGGATTGGAAAATGGGCTGTCGAGCTAGCCCCCTTTGGCATTTCCTTCACGGCGAGAACAACTATCAAGTCGCAAGTCATAGCGGACTTCGTGGTTGAGTGGACTCCATCCGCGGTCTAGGCTCCGGAAGAAACCTCCGAAGGTCTATGGATAATTTTTCTGATGGAGCCTATCAGGCATCTGGTGCCGGAGTTGGAGCTATGATAATATCATCGTCAGGGCAGAAGGTCATGTATTCTGTGAGGCTCAACTTTAATACCACCAACAATATCGCAGAGTACGAAGGGATCTTGCTAGGCCTCTGAAAGGCAAAGGCACTTGGAGAAGAAAGGATTATAATAAAAACAGATTCCCAAGTCGTCGCAAGGCAAGTTGACAAAAGCTTTCAAGCCAGGAACCCACATCTTGCAAAGTATTTATATGAAATCGGCAAGACCGAAGCAATGTTTAAAGGATTTTCTGTTCGAAGTATCCCTCGAGTAGATAATCAACTTGCAGACATTCTAGCGAAGGCTGCGGCCGGAGCATTGGATGTCCTAGAGGGTGCTTTATATGAAGAACTCATCAAGCCTACGGTGCATCAATTACCCTCCGCAAAAGTCCTTTGAATCCCATTCACCGATTGGCGGACTCCGATAATGGATGTTTTCCAAAACAACGCAGTCTTGTCAGAAGGTTCAGATTTCCGAAGGTTGCAAGCAAGGGCTCGAAATTATGAGCTTGTCAACGGAATATTGTACAAAGCCGGAGTTTGTTCTCCCCTACTCTAGTGCATCTCACAACCCGAAGGCCAAGATACACTTCGGGAGATTCACGAAGGCTTATGTGGTAGCCATCTAGCCCCCCATGCTCTAGCAGGAAAACACTTCGATAGAGGCTCTATTGGCCAACAATTGTAAGAGATGCAAAAGAGTTAGTTCGAACTTGCCAAGGGTGCTAGTGGATGGGTAGACGGAGCCACCGTCCACCAACACCTCTTCAAGTTATTGACCTAGTATGGCCAATGGCGCGATGGGGAATGGATCTCATCGGCTCTTTTCCAATGGCAAAAGGCAGCTTGAAGTTTGTCGTGGTACCAATTGAATATTTTTTGAAATGGGTCAAAGCTGAAGCCCTAACTGCTATCACTTCAAGAAATGTGCAAAAATTCTTTTGGAAAAATATCATATGCAGGTTCGGAGTGCCAAGGGAGTTAACCGTGGATAATGGCACTCAGTTCGAAGCTGAGCCCTTTAGAGAGTTTTGCGAAGGACTGGGCATCAAGTTATGCTTCACAGCTATTTGCCACCCCCAATCCAACTGGAGCCGTCGAGCGAGCCAATGGAAATATTCTCTCCGGTTTGAATCGCAGGATTGTCGGGTTGGCTAAGGCATTGTGGACCGAAGAGCTCCCTAAGATTCTATGGTCCATTCGGACCACTCAAGCCAGGTCCATAGACTTCACCCCATTTAGGTTGCTATTCGGAGACGAGGCCATGACTCCTACGGAGCTCAAAGGTGGATCCCTCCGCATAGTGGAGCCTAGAAATGAATATGAAAGAAACACTTCACTAGACTTGTTAGAAGAAAACAAGGCTTCGAGCTATCGCCAATATGACCAAGTACCAAGACCAAACGAAGGCATGGTATGACCCGAAGATAAAAGTGAACGAGATTAGACCAGGTCATTTGGTATTAGAAAGTGTAATTGCCATGGGGAAGCTAGGAAATAAATGGGAAGGACCATATATTATCCTACGCTTAGGTCACCCCGGATTGTTTAAATTACCTAATTTTTCAGGGGAAGAGTTGAAGCATGCATGTCATGCGGAGCACCTTAAATGTTATTATGCTTAGGGGCTCCTTGTAATCAATTGTAAAAGTACCTTTCTAAATTAAATAAAGATGGAGGTTCGAATTACGCTTACTCTTCAAATATTCCTTACTCCTGGTGGACGCATTAGGAGAACGGAGATGCTTGTGGAGGTAAGCATCTTTCAAGGAACCCAGCAAATGGCCTTCGAACAATTGGTTCAAGGATTCCGTAAAAGAGCCAAAGGTGGCTAGCCTATGGATTCCAGGCTCTGGCTTGTTAGGATCCGTAGAAGAGTCTAAGGACTTTAAAAGAACAGATTTCCGGCCTCCAGGTTCAAAGTATTTGTAAAAGAGTCATAGGTGACCAAGCAATAAGGTTTCAAGGCTCTTACCCAATGAAACACTTTTAAAGTCCTAAGTGACTGCTATTGGAGCTTACAAGTGTAAACTTAGCTCCAAAACTTATAAACATCATAATACGAACGTATAGTTCGAAGAACTCGACGAAAGAGTGAAGTATGATTACCAAGTGTAATGTGAAGCATCAGGTTGTTATATCAATCATTGTGTTCGACGGACCCTATCGCAATGCGTACAGTCCCCCACCCACAAGGAGGGGCAAGGGAGTAAGGAACATTCAAGTGATGCTTCCAAAATAGATCATATTAATTGGGTAATCATATTGTATTACATGAAGAGAACTTTTGGTCTAAGCCTAGATAAAAACGGAGACCGCTCCAACCTCTAGAGCTACTTCTAAGACCACCTCGCTCTTCGGAGCCCAGAGTATTTAAAACTTTCCTCTTGGTCCGAGTGCTTCTCTTCTTTGAAGCTCGCAGTTTCTTCTGCTCTTCTTGAAGTTCAGCCCAGGACAGAAGTCTTTCGAACCTAGCCTCCACTGGGTCTTCGGCTTGGTACTCTGAGTCAGACCAATCTACGTATTCGGAGGACGAAGATGCTACTTCCTTATCCTCTTTTTAATATAAGCTAAAGTGGCAGTGCTGCGGGGCCATGGGGGTGCGGGGCGGCCACCGGCGGGGCTGCACTACGTGAGGCTGCCGGTGGGTGCGTGCGTGCGGCAGCCGGTGGCGGTGGCAGTGAGGGTTGAGGGGAATAGGAGATGAGGCGAACAACAGGGGCTAGGGGGTTGACCTGGTTGACTCACACAAATTTTGAAGTAAAACCCTAATGGTGTTGACACGAAAACGTGCCCCCGCACTTGGGTCACTTCGACGATCCAAAAGTGTGCGGATACTTAGGGACAAGCCTAAGCGTAACACAGCACCGACATCATGTTTCGACTGCCCTTACCCGTGGTAAGGGGGTGGAGTCGCCAGGTAATCAGATCACACAGAAATAATCCAATTAGCCGAAAATGAATATATTAAACAGAATAAATCAGCAAGCACGAGTGGAGCCTAACTTATCCGAAGTGTACAACGCGAAGGGTATAGCCGAAGGGTACCTTCGGCGTCTGATGTGAAGGGTCCCTGCCGAAGGGTGGCTTCGGCATTTGGACTGATCTAGCTGAAGACGGGCTTCGAACAGATATCGACGCGACAATCACCTCCGAACAGCGGGGTTCGACACGAAGTCTCTGACGCGATAAAACAACTTAAACGCAACGCACTGGCGTGACTTCATCTGGCGCGGGGTATGAGCATGGCGAAGCCTGTCATGAAGAAGCCTATTGCGAAGCATGCTGGTGCGTGGGAGTCGGCCCAGCACGCTTCACAAAAGGCTTCGTCACGACAGTCTTCAACACGCTCGTACCCCGTGCCAGAAGAAGTCACGTTAGTGCATTGCGTTTAAGTTGTTTTATCGCGTCAGAGACTTCACGCCAAACCCCGTTGTTCGGAGGTGATTGTCGCGTCAATATCTATTTGGAGCCCGTCTTTGGCCAGATCTGTCCGAACACCGAATCCACCCTTCTGATGGAGGAGGGGGTGCCCGATCATCCATCTGGTGGGGGATAAACAACGATTTGTGGAGAACTCGACGTTGACGATCCGGCTTCCAATCCATGATATCGGCCCTTGCAATCGCTACACCACTGCTCTGTTTGTTATCAAACAAGCATAGCCTGATTGACATTGCCAAGAAGGCTAATCCTTTCATACGAAATGAAGAACACAAGCAAGAACGCAGAAGACGCAATAGAACTAAAAATTCTATTGGAATCTGCGAGTTGGGGTTCACTTACAAATTTGGCGAAGCGGCGGCTATCAAAGCAAGCTGTAAACTAAACCCAAAACCCTAGATGGCTGTAGAAACACATTATATAGTAGTTTGGGACGCACCCATAATGGGGTCAACTGGATACACGACCCAAAGGCCCAATAACGCAGAAAACAGCATGCTGACAGATTCTGGACTCTATCTTGTTTTGACTATTTCCATTGATCTAAAACGAATTTTGAGATGAAACTGGAGGCATTGGAAATTTTATGAAGTTATCTTTCTAGTGGCTGGGTGGAACGTTAAAAACAGAGTCTGTATGTGGCCTGGGCGATGATTTTAGTACATGCTGCTCCTAGAATCCGAGTTGGACACGAATTGTAGTTGGATTGGACTCTCAAATTGGCTTGGACGTCCTTCCTAGTTCTTCTCCAACTCTTTGTTTATATCCAAGTGATTTTCATCATCTCCATAATTTCTAACAATAATAATAATATTAGGTAGTAATTTATTCCCAAGATAATATAGTAAGATACTTAGAAACGAGTTGACCTGGAGATTTAATCGTCGTGCTCGAACTCGAATAATTGGATCATGGTATTCATGAATTTTTGTATCATTGGTAGGGATGTCCTCATCATCCTCCCCTTCATGATTTGGAGTCATCCTCGACTCAACGTCTATTGGTCCCCAATCAAATTCCATGATAATACAATAGTTCCATATACATGCATCTCTTCTATTGATCCAAGAAAGTATTATGAAATTGAAAATGAACGCATCTCATGGTGTAGCATCTGAGGTTCAAATATATAAAAATTAAATCTAATTGGATTATTTCTGTGTGATCTGATTACCTGGCGACTCCACCCCCTTACCACTGGTTAAGGGTAGTCAGAACGTGACGTCGGTGCTGTGTTACGCTTAGTCTTGTCCCTAAGTATCCGCACAATGTTGGATCGTCGAACTGACCCAAGTGCGGGGCACATTTTCGTGTCAACACACTTTATGGTGACTCCGCTGGGGAAGGCTATGCCAACATGACAAGTACATCTACATCGGCCGCCAGTACATCTATGATGACTACCACGTCTACATCACCGGAGGATCCCATGGGAGGCGCGGATATCGACAACCGCAACATCATGATGCCTATCGTTGAAGATATTCCCACAGAAGACCGAGCAGAGATCGAGGGAAAGGTGAAGGCACTCTAGGGCCTCATGCTTGGGAACTACATCAAGACACGCGCAGGCTTCATCAAGCGCAACGTCAACGTCCCTAACCTCGCTCGGATCTAGGTAACACCGGTATCGCCTTGTTTATCTTCTTAAGAGATTGAGCAAAAGATAGCCGCATCAGTAGACAAATCCATTAGCGCTTCTCTAGCCAACCATTTAGATTCAACAGTTAGCTCTCAAGTAGAGGCGACGCTTAGAAGGTTCGGCTTTACTAAGGCCGTACCTCCAGCTCCTATTGCTAGTATACCTCCAATGAATCACATTTACAACAGAACTGATGGTAGTACCGGTAAAGCCATTACGTCTCCGGCCTCGATATCCATGGCTGAGACCAATCATCATGCTTACAACCAGGCCAACACTGCTCACCATGCACCACCTCCATCTACGCCAGTGCTAACTTTGCCCGTGCTGCCCGCACCACATGCACAAGTGCATAGGCCCGAACACGTCGTATAGCTAGCGCATGAGGAGGAAACCCATGGCCGACACGCCGACATCCCACCATGTGTCATGCCTCCACATGAGAGTCGCCCGTAGGCAGTAGGTCAGGATGATATTGAGAAGCGGATCCATGCACTGTTTAGGGAGTGCACCGGTTTCGTACCTAGGGGTCGAGCTAGGGTTTACCGGAAGTCATACCCCAATCATTTTGATACGATACCTTACCCTCGCAGCTATAGAGTCCCTGAATTCACCAAGTTCAACGGTGATGGTAACAAAACCACACTAGAACATGTTAGTCAATTTCTAGCACGGTGTGGGGGAGCGAGTGGGTCAGACGCTTTAAAACTTAGATTGTTTTCTCTCTCGCTATCCAGCACTACTTTCAACTGGTTTTCGGCACTCCCACTAAACTCTATCCAAACGTGGGCTGAATTAGAACAAAAATTCCACGACTACTTTTACACGAGAGAGACAGAACTTAGGCTTTCACACTTAACATCGGTTAGACAGAAATCTAGCGACATCGTCTCTGAGTATATCAAGCACTTTCGAGATACTAGAAATCGATGTTTTAGTCTTAATATTTTATAAAGAGATTTGGCAGATCTAGCTTTTAGCGGGTTACGTACTGAAATTAAAGAGAGACTAGACAACAAACACTTTTAGAAGTTAGTCAATTCTTGCAATAGGCTCTGGTCCAGGAAGGCCGAGCCAAGGATAAAAAGTTTATTAATACGTTTAACAAGCCTAGGGTTGAAGTCCACGTCATGGAACACTCTGACGAGGAAGAATCTAAAGAGGAAGAAGATTTGGCCGACATGTATGCAGCTGAATGGGTTTGGAATGCTAAGAGTAAGTCTGTTACTTGCTCTGAGTTACGACCGTCTCCCACCAAGAATCGTCCTAGAGAGGTCAAATAGTCATTTAATATAACTAAGTGTGATAAAATATTTGATTTCCTCTTGAAGAACTAGCTTCTCAGGTTACCTAAAGGCCAAGGCATTCCATCTACCGACGAGCTAAAGAAACACCCATACTGTAAGTGGCATGATTCGCACCCGCATTATACTAACGACTGCAATGTGTTTTGTCGACATGTTCAATCGGCCATAGAAGAAGGACGCTCGAAGATAGACCACAGTCCAAAGATGAAACTGGACAAAGACCCATTTCCCTTGAACACCGTCGATATCGATGAAAAAAGAGTACAGATTCGGCCAGAGCAGGCCGAGTCAACTAAGGGGAAAGCGGTCGTTATTGGAGGAATGCGTACACGCACACTCATACCTAAGAACCTTGAAGTAGGAGTATGGAAGCGAAATGTTAGCACATATCCTTCGGCTAAGGATCGCAAGCGCTGAAGGTAACATATCAGATGTTGTTAAACAAACACTAAAAAAAGCTAAGGAAATAGACCCCTGCGGCAAAAGGCTAAGTCATCCAAAGGGACCAAAGTGGTCGGAGGGTGGCTTCGGATTACAGTGGCCGAACCCTCCGCATGGTGGCTTCGGACCACATTGGTTGAATCCTCCGCATGAGGACTTCGGGCCATAGTGGCCAAACACCCCTTACGTTGGCTTCGGACCCCAATGGTTGAACCCAGCTCCACACTGGACGAGCCCTCCAACGGGAGGATTCGGCCCACAATGGCTGAACATACCTCGGGCCTAGCAGGACCCCTCGCTAATATGGTCCGAAATACCATCGACCGGGACGAACCCCCTCCAGGTAATGGGTTCGGCTCACAGTGGGCGAAGCCGCTGGACCACCAATGCCTCCACCATACAATTAGGCGGGGACCCCATGGGCTCCGTACGTATCATAATCAGAGCTCCCTCTGGAACATAACACCATTCCTTGTTTTCCCTCGGAGTATTATAACTGGCAAGAACAAGCAGACACGGTGGAGGGGGCATCATCCATAGGCTGTCCATGGTACCTCTGAAATTGACTCGCGCAGGACGGAACCAAGGGAGATGAATGCGAAGAGGCAAAGGATAGGGAATCCGAAGCTATCATGGTCATAATAGGGTCTCAGGAAGTCCCAATCTCGAAGGCCCCTTCGCCGAAACCTGACAAAGCTAAGTCCCCTGCTCAGGCAGAAGCCTGCACCGAAGCCTGGTCTACCGACTAAACTGAGGTTGGTCCGAATTAGCGGGGTCCATAGTGAGGGCCCCTCCGATTATGAAACATGCGAGGCCGAGCTGGGTAGTACCCCTTCAGCCAATAGTGATAGGAACAACGCAGTGGCACTTGGTACTAAGCCACAACCATCTTGGGCACCTCCAGGCATGTCCAAATCACAAAAGAGGCGTCTACAACACCTACGAGCAAAGGAGATGCGCACTAAGAAATCCGAGGATGAGCGAGATGCCATTTTTTGAAGAAATCCTCCCTCGGTCAGCAATGAGACAGGTATGGAGGATCAAGCCGATTGATATAACCAACCCGGCTCCTAGCTCGAGCGACGACTGATGACATGCTCGATGATGATTACTCGCTCGTCTCTGAGGGACCCGCACCCCAGGTGATGGACATCAACATCGTCATGGTGCCCGCCGAGTAAGCCCTACCATAGGACGAGGTCGAGGTCACTCAGTTGAACCTCGGACCCACGCAATGCTATTTTTGAGAAACTCGAGGATACGACTCACCATCTAAAGCCTCTCTACGTTAGAGGTCACATTGACGGGAAGCCGATCTCTAGGATGCTTGTTTGTGGTGGCACCACTGTTAACCTAATGCCTTACTCGCTATTGGAGAAACTTGACAGGGATGAGGAGGACCTGAAGAAAACCAACTTGATGCTTAACGACTTCAACGGTGAGAGTTCCGAGGCCAAAGGCGTGCTCTCCATGGAGTTGACAGTAGGCAACATGACATTGCCGATAGCATTCTTCGTCGTCGATGAGCAAGGTAACTACAGTGTGTTGCTTGGGCGTGACTAGATTCACGCAAACTGCTGCATTCCTTCTACTTTGCACCAACGCCTAATTCAGTACGATAGCGATGAAGTAGAGGTCGTACCCATAGATACTTTGGCCCAGATAGCATTGGCCGATGTGTCCATTGACACCATCCACAACAAAGTAGAATGTCTATCAGGTAGAGACTTTTTGGATTACGACTTTGTTAGTGTGTTCGGAGGACGTTCCGTACCAGTGTTTGTAAAGTCGGCTGGTGTAGAATGGTTGTTTCTAAATTAGTAGTCATGTATAGAAAGAGTAATCTAGAGTGGCTAAAGTATCGTGTAGAGCAATATTGGTCTGCTAAAGACAGTATTGCCAAGGCCATCAAAGACTTTAGCGAAGTAGAGAAATTAGGACAAGGTTTTGTGTTAGCCAATCCTTTAGAAGAAGTTGACATAGGCGATGGTAGCATCCTGTTGGCGTAAAAGATTACGCTAACAGGTTTCTAAAGATTAGAAACTAACAAATGAAGTGTTTGTGAAGTGTTGGGGGAAAATACTTCATCTTCAGGGTTATTGCTATAACAAGACAAAGGCGGGTGATTGAGTCAAAGGTTTCCAACATCTAACTTCGGGAGTACGTTGGATCAAGTTCAAAGTATGGAGGCGAACTCTAGTTTGGAGTATATCTTCGAACTTGGACTCTTCCGAGAGCTTTCTTCCCAGCTAGGATAAAAGACTTATCTTCTTTCTCATTAGATTAGTCTTTTACCATTTTAGCCCTATTGCGGGTACCGAATAGTTTCCACTATGTCGGTTGTAACAGAGGGGTAAAAGGGTCTTTTCCTTAATGTTTGGGCCTATAAATACCCCCTGTTTTACCCTGTAAAAGGGGAGATCAAGTTATTCAATACACATCTTCGAACTGTTTTGAGCTATTATCCACTTTGGAGGCTTGAAATAGTTTACTTCACAAACACTTCGTTTGTTAGTTTCTAATCTCTAGAAACCTGTTAGCGTAATCTTTTGCGCCAACAGTTGGCGCCGTCCATGGGGAACCTAGTCCAAAAAACTTCGTTCTCTACCAAGTTCTCAACCAAACCTCCCAAGCGGAGTTCAGGTGGTAGTCCTACTCGGAAGTCCCCTCAGACCTCCGGAGCAAGATCTTCAAACACAGTTGAGGTCGGAGGACCTTCGACGTTTCCTCCACCTCAGACTCCGCAAGGGATTCCCCTTCCTCAAGCATACGGAGTTCCTCCCCCAACTCCATCCATACTTCGGCCAACCGGAGTTCCTCTTCCACCTCAAGTTCCACTTCGAACTGATGCATACAGTTCTCAAGACCCGGAAGGTCCTTCTGGAGGAGACGAAGATGGTCTGGGCGATATGGCCGCTCAAATGGCTAGCCTCCAAACTGAAGTAGCGAGGTGGCGGCAAGAAGCCGCAGATAGGCTTCGTTCTCAAGACACCCCAGTCATCCCCGAAGTGCCCGAAGACGACGAACTTCCTTATCCCGAAGCCCCGGAGAATGCTTCCTTCGACACCAAATCTCCACTGCATCTTGAGTTGCAGAAAGTGTGCTTCGACCCTAAGTTCAAAACTTCAAAGCTTTGCAAATATTCTGGAGATGAAGACCCTAGGGAGTTCTCCTGCTCTTATGCATTGGCAATTGAGGCCAGCGGGGGAGTACGAGACACCATGGCCAAATGTTTTCCTCTAGCTCTTGAAGGAGTGGCACTGCGGTGGTTCTGGTCTTTGAAGCCAGGGTCAATCAGAACCTGGGAGCCATTAAGGAAGAAGTTCATAAGCAATTTTCAGGGTACCTTTGTACCCCCAATGTCCACAGGAAGTCTTTTCCTGGTGAAGTGGCTCCCCGGAGAGACTTTAAGGCAGTATTTCAAGCGCTTCGCTCATACGAAGTCGCAAATTCGAGGGTTAACTACATCCTCTGTAGTTGATGCAGCTCGAGAGGGAGTTACCCATGCGGGCCTCCTTGATAAACTTCACCAGAAGTAGATATCTTCTGTTGCTCAGTTGATGTATTATTTCGAAGAGTATGCAAGGTTAGAAGAGGGGTGGCTCCGGAGAACTACCGCAACTCCGTCAATTGTGCAAGAAGTCAAGCTAGAAGTGAAGACTTCAACACAGTCCCAGGGGCCTAACTTCAAAGCTCAACATGACAGGCGTCGGGGGCAAAAGCATCCTCGTTCAGAAGTCTTGAACATTGCACCCCCGTAGAAATTTGCCCCAAGGACTTCGCAGCCTTCAGGAAGCAAGACCAACGGATGGAGGCCGCCAGGGAAACCGGTTGGCAAAGCCTAGGCTTTTTTCTAGCTGTGTCCATGGTGAGAATCGAAGTCACGCAACTGATGCTTGTAAGTCTATACTCGCTTTAAGAGGCAAGTACCTGGAAAGAACTTCGGGTCTAGGCACTACTGACCGAGTTCCGACCGAGGTGCATCCGGAGCCTGTCCAGGCTGTGTCGCGTATAGAGAACTTCGACCCTACGAGAAGGCCTCCGGTGGTCAATGTTATGCCACCCCCGAAGCAGTAAGATGGTCAAGATCGAGGGAAAAGAGTAGTCCTCCCCATCTCTGGAGGAGGGACCCTCGGAAGCATGTCGAAGAGGCAAAGAAGAGAATATGTACGAGAAGTGGGCTATATTGGAACTTCTTCGTCTATAGCTGCTATGCCTGAATGGTCCCATGTGGCAATATCTTTTTCTGCAGATGATGCAGTTGGCATAAAATTTCCACATGCAGACCCACTTGTCATCACTGTCGACATAGCAGGGACTGAGGTCCGGAGAGTGCTGATCGATGGAGGGAGTTCAGCGGATATTATCTTCGTCCAAGCTTTTGATCAACTCTGCATCTCTAGGAAGCATCTTCTCCCACCAGCTCGTCCTCTGCAAGGCTTCGCAGGGCCCCCTCTTGACACCCTCGGCCAAATAGGCCTGGAGGTTACTTTCGGAGAAGGGCTATTGGCTAGGACGGAAGAAGTAATTTTTAATGTGGTAGATGCCCCATAGGCATACATTATCTTCGGAAGGAGCATGTTGAATCAATTCGAAGTTGTGGCGCATCATAATTATCTGTGTATGAAGATGCCCACACAAGCGGGAGTGATCACTGTTTTTGGAGATCAGGCCACTGCGCTGAAGAGCGGAATATGGTCATGGCCCTACTCTTGATCCGAGACAGGTGAACAACATGGAAGGCAATTCGGAGGACTTTTCAGCTGCATGCAAACCATCGAAGAAGTCCTTCCCAAGGCCAAGCCCTGAAGGGGAGATTATAACGAAGGTCATTGTCAAAGACGACAAAGAATATTCATTTCAGCTTGGCAAGGACTTGCCTCCAGAAGTCGCTACTTCGTTAGAAAATGTAGTTGAAGAGAATTTAGATATCTTTGCTTGGTCCGATGAGGACATTACCAGAGTCAGTCGGGATATTATTGAGCATAGTTTACTTGTGAACCCAAAGGTTCGGCCTGTCCGTCAAGGACTCTGGAAGATATCTACGGAGAGGGCTATTCTTGCCAAAGATGAAGTGGGAAAGTTGCTGAAGGCTGGGATTATTAGAGAGGTAGCTCATACGGAGTGGCTAGCCAACCCAGTCTTCGTTAGGAAGAAATCTTCCGGGAAATGGCGCATGTGTATTGATTTTACATCTTTGAATAAAGCATGCCCCCGTGACCCCTATCCCATGCCCTGAATTGATCAATTGGTTGACTCCACCGCTGGTTCGGAGTTATTAAGCTTCATTGACGTGTACTCTGGCTATCATCAGATTTGGCTAAAGCGCGAAGATGAAATCAAGACAAGCTTTGTAACTCCTTCGGGAGTCTTCTGTTATGTAAGAATGCCCTTTGGCTTAAGAAATGCCGGGGCAACTTTTTCGAGGTTAATTGCTAAGGCTCTAGGTAATCAAATAGGCCACAATGTAGAGGCTTATATGGATGATATTGTAATAAAGAGTGCTTTAAAGCACCAACATAGCCTAGACTTAGCAGAAACATTCAATAGCCTTCGGGCATGTGGGATCCGTCTTAACCCCGAAAAATGTATCTTCGGGACGTAGGCTGGAAAATTGTTAGGGTATCTAGTTTCAAGCAGAGGGATCGAAGCTAGCCCCACTCAAATAACTCCGTTGCAAAGGATGGCTCCTCTAGAATTTAAAGCAAGTGCAAAAGCTGACTGGTCGTCTGGCAGCACTTAGTAGATTTTTGGCATGGTCTGTGGAGAGAAGTTTGCCCATTTTCAAAGCATTGAAAGGGTCCAAAGATTTTTCATGGACACCGGATTGTCAAAAAAGCTTCGATGATATTAAGAATTATCTCAGTAACCTCGCTACACTCACGGTGCCTGTTGCAGACGAAACCCTACTCCTTTACCTTGCGGCTACTGGCTCTGCTGTCAGCGCAGTCCTTGTGAGAGAGGTTGATTTCAATGGGAAGTTGGTACAGAATCCAGTCTATTTTCTATCCGAAGCATTGTCCGGAGCAAAAACAAGATATTCCGAGATTGAGAAGTTCACCTATGCTCTGATAATGGCTTCGAGGAAGTTAAGGCATTATTTCTTGGCACATAATGTGATTGTACCAACTTCGTATCCCTTAGGAGATATGCTCTGAAGTAACGATTCCACAGGAAGAATTGGGAAATGGGCTGTTGAACTAGCACCCTTTCGGCATTTCCTTCGTGGCAAGGACAGCAATTAAGTCACAAGTGTTGGCAGATTTTGTAGCAGAGTGGACTCCCCCTGCAGCATGGGCTCTGGAGAAGCCAAGCGAAGGAATTTGGACGATATACTCCGATGGAGCTTTCCAAGCATCTGGAGCAGGTGTCGGAGCAGTGATAATTTCGCCCTCAGGTCAAAAGGCGATGTACTCCGCAAGACTCAACTTTAAGTGTACCAATAATACAGCGAAGTATGAAGGAATTCTGTTAGGACTTCGAAAGGCACGTGCTTTGGGGGCTACAAGAGTTGTTATTAAGACAATTCTCAAATTGTAGCAGGGCACATAGACAAGAGTTTTCAAGTTCGACATCCACAGCTTGCAAAATATTTGGAGGAGATTCGTAAGATTGAAGCAACATTTAAAGGGATTTCCATTCGAAGTATACCCAGAGCAGAAAATGCGCAAGCTGATATCTTGGCAAAAGCAGCAGCCGGAGCTATGGACATTCCAGAAGAGGCGTTTTACGAAGAACTCAGTATACATTCGATGACAATGATCCCTTCTGTGGAAGATCCTTTGCATTCCGAGTACAGATTGGCGAAGTTCAATTATGGAATTATTGCAAGGAGAAGCAAGTTTGCCTGAAGGGCCACAGCTTTCGAGGTTGAAGCTTAGAACTTGAAATTATCATATAATCAACGGTATTTTGTACAAGGCCGTAGTATGTTCCCCTTTGCTCCGATGTATATCTCAAGCCGAGGGTCAAGAGATTCTTCGAGAAATTCATGAAGGACTTTGCGGTAGCCATCTGGCCCCTCGAGCTTTGGCAGGAAAAACACTTTGCCAGGGGCTTTATTGGCCTACAATAGTAGCTGATGCGGAGAGCTTTGTCCGCACTTGCCAAGGTTGTCAATGGGTGGGAAGAAGAAGTCATCGCCCAGCAAGAACTCTTCAAGTCATTGCCCTAGTATGGCCCATGGCCAGATGGGGCATAGACCTTATTGGCCCCTTCCTAGTAGCAAAAGGAAATTTGAAATTCACAGTGGTAGCGATTGAGTATTTTTCCAAGTGGGTCGAAGCAGAACCCCTAACAGCTATCACTTCGAATAATGTAAAGAAATTTTTCTAGAAAAATATCATATGCCGGTTCATAGTGCCTCGACAACTCACAGTTGACAATGGAACACAATTTGATGCAGAGCCCTTCAGGAAGTTTTGTGAAGATCTCGGCATACAACTATGCTTCGTTGTAGTAAGGCACCCTCAGTCTAATGGAGCTGTTGAAAGAGCCAATGGTAATATCTTGTCAGGGTTGAATCGAAGGATAGTAGGATTGGCAAAAGGATTGTGGACCGAGGAGCTCCCGAAGATTCTATGGTCCATCCGGACCACTCAAACACGGTCCACGGGTTTTAATCCTTTCAGACTATTATTCGGAGACGAAGCTATGACTGCCAACAGAGCTTAAAGGAGGATCTCTTTGCAGCACCGAACCGGAATTAGAAGCAGAAAGGCAGACTTCGCTTGATTTAACAGAAGAAACAAGACTTCAAGCTGTCGCAAATTTATCAAAATATCATCAGCAGACGAAGACTTGGTTTGATTCGAAGGTCAAGCTTAACGAACTTAAGCCAGGTCATCTTGTTGTGCAAAGTGTTATAGCACCAGGGAAACTAGGGAATAAGTGGGAAGGTCCATATATAATTCTCCGTTCAGGACGCCCTGGTTCTTTTAAGTTAGCCACTTTAGAAGGTGAAGAGTTAACGCATACTTGGCATGCGGAGCACTTAAAGCGATATTTCGCATATGGTCTCCTTGTAATCATTTGTAAACACCTTATGAATTAATAAAGTTCATGGTTCAGATAATGCCTACCTCTCAAACACTTCTTACTTCTAGTGGACACACTGGAAAAGCGAAGTTGGCTTGGAAGGAAGTGTCATTAATTTGAACCAATTTTTCGGACTTCGAACCACTAGTTCGAAGCTTCCGACGAGGTGGGAAAGTCATTGAAAAATGGATTCCAAGCCACCGGCTTGAAAGCATCCGTAGAAAGAGTCCAAGGAGACCAAATAATGCAGATTCCAAGCTCCAGTTTGAAAGCATCCGTAAAAAGATTCCAAGGATACCACTGCGAATTCCTAAACCACCGGTTTGATAGCATTCGCAAAAAGAGCGAAAGGAGGCCAAACCAAAACAGAGTATGAGCTGATGAGCTTCGAATATCTGTGAAAAGAGTCCAAGGTGACCAATCGTTTGGGACATTAAAGTGTCCAGAAAGTTTGTCCAAAGTGACTTCTTTCAAATAAAAGGTACTAAGTTACCAGTTTTACGACTCCAAGTAGTCAGACATTTCATAAGATTTTAATCAATCTTTAAATTGCTGAGGGGCTCCGAGCCTCCAAAATTGTGCTCCTAAGTTTTTCTTTGCGCCTAACCATCTTCGAGTATAGTTCGAAGTTGCTTACACCCAAAGAGGGGCTGGGAATAGGGAGACAATTTTAAAAATCAATATTTATTATTCGAACAAATTACAATTACATCACGAAAAATCAGTGTCTATGCCGAGAAGGAATCGAAGACCCCTTCGATCTCTAGAGTTACCACTAAATTCGGAATGACTAGTTCTAGAGCCGGGAGTTCTAACAACTTTGCGTTTAACTCTTCTACCTCCCTTCAAAGCTCTAAAATCTTTCTGTTCTTATTGAAGTTCAGCCCAAGTTCGAAGTCGTTCGGGGCTCCTTTCCCAGCTTCGAAGTTCTTCAGGTTTTTTCCCTTGATCTTCAGAAATACCTTCATCCTCGGACCATGCAATGTCTTCAGAAGACGAAGTTTCCAAGTTAACCTCTTTTTCTTCCTCCTTAATATAAGATAATATATATTTACATATTTTGGGCGCAATTGCACTGGAGCTATCTCGAGGAATCAAAAATCGAGGTCATTTATGAAGTTTTAAAAGATCGAAGGTAGCCCATAGCAGGCGGAGTTCTTCGGTAACGTTTAACACTTCGACATCATCCATACGGGGTTGAGAAGCCTAAAAACATGATAAGTAAATTTTCATTCATAATGTATGAAAGCATAAGTTTTTACATAGTCGAGATCCTAAAACAAAGCTAGACCTGCGGGTTCGGCAGAGGCTGGCTGCTTGAGGCTTGAGACCGAGCTTGCTTCTGGCGTTGCCCTTCATCGATCCAAGTCTTGATCGCAGTGCGACCTTCGGCTCTCCAAGAAGCTTGGAAGGCTTGCCAAGCTGCGGCCACGTCTTCAGAAGGATTAAGAAGCTGGTTTTCGTCGAAGGTAATGGGAGCTGCCCCTGAGTAGCGAAGTACTCCGAGAGCATCCACTTGGTCGGAGATCTCTCCATACCGAATGCCTGCTGTCTTCATCATCTTTGCAGCTCCTTGGATCATTTTTAGCCATCGCAGCATAGGGACGTTGTCATTCGAAGGTAGTGTCCCAGTAGTACCGAAGTACTCTAGAACACCTACGAGATGGTTCATGACTTTCGCAGCAACCTTCTCCGATTTCAGCTTATCTTCAATTAAAGCGTCCTTTGATAAAGTCAGCTCATCCACCACAGCGGAGAGCCTAGCTAGCCTCCTCTATAGCTTTAATCTTTTCTTCTTGGAGCTTGACTAGCTCAGCCCCCGCCGTAGCGTGCTCTGCCCGCATTTTTTCTATCTCTGCCCGAATGCACAATTTGTTCCGCTTCGAGCTTTTTATTCGCAGCCTCCAAATTTTTTCTGGCCCTCCGCTCCGCTGAAACCATTTCGTCTAAGTGGGGAAATCGACCTTCGGAGATGTTAAGATTCCTCTGGAGAGCAGTAATCTTCTCCTGAAGGCGAAGGCTTCCGCGCTCGTTCGAGATAGCCGCGACTCGAGCCAGAACTATTTGCTACGAAGAGGAAAAAGCAAGGTGAGAAATTATTTGTAAGAGATTAATTTTATTTTGCAGATACTTCGTACCTGGTATGCTGCCCGTTCCAAGGCGGCATTGAGCTCCGAACCCTAAGCTTCGCTAAGGATGGCCACTAAGTCTGTCTCCCCGACTTCGTGGTTAGCTTGATCCAAAGGCTCGAGCAAAGTCCGAAGCCCGGTCCTTCGCTCCAAGAAAGGAGCTAGCAGAGGGAGCATAGATAGAGCCCTCTGGTCGTCCTCATTCGGTGAGGGGTCGGAGCGCTAGGCTGCATCTTCATGAGACTTCGGTAGATTGGCCCCCCTCCGTAGATTGACCCCCATCTGTTGATCAGACGGAGTTAATCCTGAACTAAGAGCAGGGAAGGGGTCCATTTTGCCTTTACCTTTTCCAGGTCCCATATGTGTGACTTCTGCAATCGGCATCGGAGAGGTTGAGGTCCTAGGAGCAGTATCTTTGGGAGGAGTCACTTCCATAGGAGCGGACCCTGCAAAGACAAAGGTATTATATATTGCATAATTTTGCAGGGAAAAGGAACAAAGGGTTGATGCGAAGTTTACCTCCAAAGTCCTGTCGGTGAGTGAGTACGGGGCTACTCGGAGGGTCGAAGGCTACCTAGAAGTCTTTGTCCGATTCGAAGCCTAAAACCGAAGGGTTGACTGTCGAAGCTTCTCTTGGAGCTACAGTCACCACTTCGTCCGGAATCAAAGCTGGATCAGCAGCAACTTCGACTCCGCCTTCAGTCATAGGGGCTTCACGTGGCAAGCCTGGCTGGACCGCAGAAGTCCCAGCCTACCCGGAGCTGCTTGGAACTGTCTGGCGTGTTTGCGGCATCGCCAGTGTTTGCGTCCGTCTGGTTTTCATCCTCGTCGATCAAGCGAACAAGGAGTCTTCCTTCATCTTCAGAGGAATTGGAGACCGAAGCCACCGGGATTGAAGGCGCCACATTCATTGGCTTTCGGGCTACCTTTTTGGACGGAGTCTTAACAGGGGCTGAAGTTCCGGCTTCCGCCTTCCTTTTCTTCGGCCCTTGCTCTGAAGGCACCCAGTCCGGAAGAGGAGGGAGAGCAACTCCGAGTACCACCCATACTCGGTTGAGCCGCTCCCAATTACCCACTAGTTTCATTCTCCACTCTTTCTCAGCTAGAGTTGGAACTCCCAGAATCTTCTCCGAAGCTCGAACAATTTGCTCCGAAGTCATGGGGCTTGAGAAGCTGAAAGATAAGTTGGTATTAGTCATTTCATCACATAAATATATACATAACAAATTGTTTTCGAAGCTACCTGCAGGGCTTGAGTTCGAAGAGATTTTTCGGAGTCCTGCCCTCCGGATCTTCTTTGAAGGTAATAGGCCAGTTGGCCATCAGAGGAGGAATTTGGAGTCTGATGAAATCCTCTGCTAGGTCCCGCATGCTCAGGCGGCGACTAATTCTTTGAAGTAGGCTGAGGCGAGCTTTGAGCTGGCCGGGATCCGGATGAACTAGGGCTTCCCTTCGGAAGTTTATGTCTTGCAAGGGTCCGGCCAAACGACTCCTTGCCCCAACTTCGTCATAAAACCACCGGAGGATCCAATCTATGTACCATCTGGCATTGATGGCCTTCGCTGGAAATCTTAGAGCATACTCATCCCGAAGCCAAAAGTTGATGCTTCCGAAGGCCACCATGATCTTTTCACCTCCAGAGCCTACATAAGTCTTTGGTTGGCAAGATGCCCTGTGCAGAGCTGCGAAGATCTCTGCTCTTCCTTCGCAGCCTTCAACTCGCAACGCCTATTTGAAGATGGCAAGGCACGCTATTGCATTCGGAGAGAGTTGGGGGAGGGTGACGTGAAATAAATCCAGCACCTCCTGATAAGAAGTCGACTGCCGGAAGTCCTAACCCCGCTTCGAAGAAATCTTCGAAGACTACCACTTCTCTAGGTCTTGGCGAAGGGATGGCCTCCTTTCTAGGTTTGCGGATTATGATCTCCGAACTAATTTTTCCTTCTACTGCTGATGCGAGCGATTCCCTCTTGCAGGTAGATGGTCCCAGTTGATAAGACTGGTCCGAATACTTCGACGATGCGGGGAGGAGATCGTGAGGACCAACATTTTGGGGATTTCTTCCTGCCTCTACCACTGGTGCTGCTACTGCTGCCACCGGGGTCGCCGTCGCTGAGGGCAGTCGATGATGTCGCTGTCGCCGCTGCGGATGCAGCTTGCTGCCGGGCAAGCGCTGAAGCCGCCCCAGGGACCTTGAAGCTTGTCTTCACCATGAAATCGCACGGGTTGTTAGAGAAGGAATTTGGAGGCTAGGGCTTGTTTGCACGAAAGCGGTGAGAAAGGTATTCGGGAAGGGTCTGGGTCCCCTATTTATAGCCCAAGCCCACGATTTTTTACCGTTTATGTTTGTCGTTTCGCATTCTTGACCATTACCCCTTGCGAAGTTAACGCATAGTGTAACTTCCGCTGAAAGGAAAAAGCCAACGACTGTTTCTTCTCAGTCTAAGAAAGCTTTCGAACTCCTTAAGTTAATTCTAAAAATAGTTCGAATATATTTTTCTTATAAGTTGATTTGAATCTTTGAATCTCCACATATTTCAGAGGTTGATTAAATCTGTTAACCCCTGCGCATGATTATTTTTCTTGCGTATACTGCTCTCCTAACGTTACAGATCTAGCGGAGAAGCGTATTCGAGGGGCTACTGTTGGGGGAAAATACTTCATCTTCAGGGTTATTGCTATAACAAGACAAAGGCGGGTGATTGAGTCAAAGGTTTCCTAGCATCTAACTTCGGGAGTACGTTGGATCAAGTTCGAAGTATGGAGGCGAACTCTAGTTCGGAGTATATCTTCGAACATGGACTCTTCCGAGAGCTTTCTTGCCAGCTAGGATAAAAGACTTATCTTCTTTCTCATTAGATTAGTCTTTTACCATTTTAGCCCTATTACGGATACCGAAATAGTTTCCACTATGTCGGTTGTAACAGAGGGGTAAAAGGCTCTTTTCCTTAATGTTTGGGCCTATAAATACCCCCCATTTTACCCTGTAAAAGGGGAGATCAAGTTATTCAATACACATCTTCGAACTGTTTTGAGCTATTATCCACTTTGGAGGCTTGAAATAGTTTACTTCACAAACACTTTGTTTGTTAGTTTCTAATCTCTAGAAACCTGTTAGCGTAATCTTTTGCGCCAACATGAAGTAAACTATTTCAAGCCTCCGAAGTGGATAATAGCTCAAAACAGTCCGAAGATGTGTACTGAATAACTCAGTATTCGATGATCTTTACAGGGTAAAACATGGGGTATTTATAGGCCAAAACATTAAGGAAAAGACCTTTTTACCCCTCTATTACAACCGACATATTGGAAACTATTTAGTACCCTTAATGAGAAAAAAGATAAGTCTTCCATCTTAGCTAGCATGGAGGTTCTCTGAAGACTCTACATTCGAAGATATACTCCGAACTAGAGTTCGCCTCAATGCTTCGAACTTGACCCAGTACTAAGCCGGAGTTGGATGGCTGGAGAGCTTCGACAAAATAGCCTGCCTTCGTCTTGTTACAGTAGTAACCCTGAGGATGAAGTATTTTGCCCCAACAGTAGCCCCTCGAATACGCTTCTCCGCAAGATCTGTAAAGTCAGGAGAGCAGTATACGCAAGAAAAGTAATCATGCGTAGGGGTTAACAGATTCAATCAACCTTCGGAATACAAGAAGAATCACAACTTCGAATTGATTTCTACGGGAGTTACATTCGAACAATCCTGGAATCAACTTAAGAAGTCAGAAAGCCTTTTAGACTCAGAAGAAATAGTCGTTAGCCTTTTCCTTTTAGAATAAGCTACGCGGTGCGTTAACTTCACAAATAGTAACGGTCAAGAATGCGAAACGACAAATGTGAACGATAAAAACTTGTGAGCCTAGGCTATAAATACAGGACCTAGATACTTTTCAAAAACCTTTCTCACCATCTCTACGCAATCAACCTTTAGCCTCCAAATTCTAGCCTTAAGCATTCGGTTCAGATAAATGGCGAAAAAAAGCTTCAAGGCTCCTGGGGCGACTTCGGCCCTAGCCCGGCAATAGGCCATGGCTACGGCAGCAACAGCGGCATTGGCGGTGCCAGCAGCGGCGGCAAGCGGCGACGGTGGCACCAGCAGCTACGGTGGCGGCTCCGGTGGGGAATCCCCAACAGATCGGTCCTCACGATCTCCTCCCAGCTTCTTCGAAGTATCCGGATTCAGTCTTACAAACTGGGGCCGTCCACCTATAAGAGGAAGACAATCGCTGCGGTGGTAGAGGGGAAGATTAGCTCGGAGATTAACGTTCCGGAAACCTGGAAAGGAAGCCATCCCTTCACCACGGCCTGGAGAAGTTGTGGTCTTCGAAGCCTTCTTCGAGGCGGGGTTAGGACTCCCAGAGGTGGACTTCCTATCGGAGATATTGGATCTGTTTCATGTTACGCTTCCTCAATTGTCTCTGAATGCAATAGCGCGCCTGGCTATCTTCGAATGGGCGCTAAGGGCTGAAGGCTGCGAAGGAAGAGCAGAGATTTTTGCAGCACTGCACAGGGCATCTTGCCAACCAAAGACATACCAAGGCTCTAGGGTGGAGAAAATCGTTGTAGCCTTCGACAGCATTAACTTCAGACTCCGAGATGAATTCCAACTGTGATTTCCAGTGAAGGCTATCAATGCTAGATGGTACACAGATTGGATTCTCCGATGGTTCTATGCCGAAGTTGGAGCAGGCAGCCGTCTGGACGGAACTCTGCAAGACATATACTTCCGAAGGGAAGCCCAAGTTCATCCGGACCCCAGGCTAGCTCGAAGCTCGCCTTAGCCTGCTCCAAAGAATTAGCCGCCGCATGAGCATGCGAGATTTAGCGGAGGAGTTCATCGGGCTCCAGATTCCACCTCTGATGGCCAACTGGCCTATCACCTTCGAAGAAGATCTGAAGGGTGGACTCCGAAAAATTTCTTCAAACTCGAGCCCTGCAGGTAGCTTTGAAAACTACAACATATTTTATATGCGATTTTTTGATGAAATGACTAATGCAAACTCATCTTTCAGCTTCTCAAGCCCCTATGACTTCGGAGCAAGTTGTTTGGGCTTCGGAGAAGATTCTTGGAGCTCCAACTCCGGCCGAAAAAGAATGGAGAAAAAGTTGTTGGGCAGTTGGGAGCAACTCAACTAAGTATGGGGCGTACTTGGAGTTGCAGCCCCCTCTTCCGGATTGGGTGCCCTCTGAGCAAGGCCCGAAGAAGAGGAAAGCGGATGTTGGGACTTCGGCTCCTTCAAGGCCCATGGCTTCGCCCTCCGATTCATCTGAAGATGATGGAGTGAGAGAAATGCAAAGGTTCCTCGTGAACCTAATTGCCGCAGATGAAGCGCAGGCGAATGTTGTCATAGACACCGGCGACGCAGCAAGTGTGCCAGCTGCTCTAGGTAGCTCCGAACAGGCCGGGACCTCAAGCGTCCAGCCTGACTAGCCGAATCAAGAAGCCCCTATTACTAAAGGCGGAGTCAAAGTTACAGCTAAACAAGCTTCGATTCCGGACGAAGTGGTAGCTATTGCTCCAAGGGAGGCACCAACAGTCAACCCTTCGGTTCCAGAATCCGAGTCTGATGATGACTTCGAAGTGGCCTTCGACCCTCCAAGTAGCCCCGCTACTCACCCGCCGACAAGACTTCAGAGGTAAACTTCACTTGAACCGCCTTTTTCTTCACCCTGCAAAATTATGCAATATATAATACCTTTGTTTTGGCAGGATCTGTTCCCATGGAGACGACCCCTCCAATGAAGACTGCTCCTGGGACCTCGACATCTCCGGGGTCAGTTCCAGAAGCTGTACAAATGGGACCTAGAAAAGGTAAAGGTAAAATGGACCCCTTTCCTGCTCCGAACTCAGGATTAACTCCGTCGGAATCAACAGACGGAGGACAATCTACAGAGGGGGCCAGTCCACCGAAGTCTCCGAGGATGCGGCGCAGTGCTCCGACCCTTCACCAAACGAAGACGATTGTTGGCGTAAAAGATTACGCTAACAGGTTTTTGAAGATTAGAAACTAACAAACGAAGTGTTTGCGAAGGAAACTATTCCAAGCCTCCGAAAGGATAATAACTTAGAATAGTTCGAAAGTGTGTATTGAATAACTTGTATTCGGTCCCTATTACAGGGTAAAACGGGGGGTATTTATAGGCCCAAACATTAAGGAAAAGACCCTTTTACCCCTCTATTACAACCGACATAGTAGAAACTATTCGGTACCCTTAATAGGGCTAAAATGGTAAAAGACTAATCTAATGAGAAAGAAGATAAGTCTTCCATCTTAGCTGGCAAGGAAGCTCTCGGAAGAGTTCAAGTTCGAAGATATACTCCGAATTGGAGTCTGTCATCATACTTCGAACTTGACTCCATGCATCCTCGGAGTCATATGCTGGAAGTCTTGGACTTAATCGCCAACCTTTGTCTTGTTACTACAATAACCCTGAAGATGGAATATTTTCCCCCAACAGTAGCCCCTCGAATACGCTTCTCCGCTAAATCTGTAATGTTAGGAGAGCAGTATACGCAAGAAAAATAATCATGCGTAGGGGTTAGCAGATTTAACCATCTCTGAACTACGTGGAGATGTAAACTTTGAATCAGTTTCTAAAAAATTACATTCGAAGCAACTTAGAACTAAATTGAAAAGTCCGAAAGCCCTTTTAGACTTAGAAGAAATAGCCGTTGGCTTCTTTCTTCTAACGGAAGTTACGCAATGTGTTAATTTCGGAGCAAAGTAACGGTTAAGAATGCGAAACGGCATAGGCAAACGGTAAAAAATCGGGGTCTGGACTATAAATAGAGGGCACAGACCCTTCTCGAGTACCTTTCCACCGCTTTCGTGCAAACAGACTATCAATCGAGCCTTAGCCTCCATTCTTCTTCCGAACCAATCTGTGAGATTTAATGGCGAAAACCAAGGGTCCTGGAGCAGCTTCAACAGTAGCTCCGCAACAGGCTGCGGTAGCAGCGGCGGCTGCAACATTGGCGGCGACTCCGACTCCAGTAATGGCAACAATGGCGGCGGCGGTAGGAAATCCTCAGAATCTTAGCCCTCAAGATCTCTTCCCGGCGTCGACAAAGTACACGGACCAGTCTTATCAACTAGGCCTTCAACCTGCAGAAGGGAATCGCTAGCGGCCGCAGTAGAAGGCAAAATCAGTTCTGGGGTTATGATTCGCAAACCTAGAAAGGAAATCATCCCATCACCAAGACCTGGAGAAGTGGTTGTTTTCGAATCCTTCTTCGAAGCTGGCTTAGGGCTTCTGGCGGTCGACTTCTTGGCAGAAGTATTGGATTTGTTCCACGTCACTCTCCCCCAACTCTCTCCGAATGTTGTAGCACGTCTGGACATCTTCGAATGGGTGTTGCAAGCCGAAGGTTGTGAAGGAAGGGCAGAGATCTTCACAGCACTGCACAGAGCTTCGTGCCAGCCGAAGACCTTCGTAGGTCCCGGAGGCGAGAAGATGGTGGTGCCCTTTAGAAGTATCAACTTCAGGCTCCGGGACGAGTATGCTCTCCGAGTTTCCCGCCAAGGCCATCAATGCCAGATGGTACACCGACTGGATCTTGAAGTGGTTTTACGCCGAAGTTGGGGCGAGCAGCCGTCTAGCCGGACCTTTGCAAGACATCAACTTCCGAAAGGAAGCCCTTGTGCATCCAAATCCGGGTCAGCTCGAAGCTCACCTCAGCTTGCTTCAAAAAATCAGTCACCACCTGAGTATGCGGGATTTAGCCGTAGAATTCCTCGGGCTTCAAATTCCTCCCCTGATGGCCAACTGGCCGATCACTTTCGAGGAAGATTCGGAGGGTGGTCTGCGGAAAATTTCTTCAACTTCGAGCCCTACAGGTAACTTCGAAAACAACATATATCATGTATATTTATTCGAAGAGTTAACGAACTTAACTCATTTTTCAGCCTCTTCAGCTCCTATAACTTCGGAGCAGATTGTATGGGCTTCAGAGAAGATTTTGGGCGTCCCAACTCCGACCAAGAAAGAATGGAGAATCAAATTGGTTGGAACTTGGGAGCGATCCAACCGAGTATGGGGGCTACTCGAAGTTTTTCCGCCCCCTCTGATGGATTGGGTGCCTTCGGAGAAAGGGCCCAAAAAGAGAAAAGCCGAAGCTGGAGCTTCGAATTCTGCCAAGACTCCACTCAAGAAGGTGGCTCGAAAGCCAAGAGTTCCTGCGCCTTCGAGTCCAAGAGCTTCAATCTCCGATTCTTTGGAGGATGAGGGCAGGATGCTTGTGGGCCTGATTGACGAGGATGCAGCCCAAAAAGATGAACATATTGATGATGCTGCGAGCGTGCCAGAGTCTCAAGTCAACCTTGAGCAAGTGAGGACTCCGGCTGCTCAAGAAGATTTACCTCAAGACGGAGCCCCTGTGGATGAAAGCAGAGTCGAAGTTACTGCAGCTTCGATTTCGGGTGAAGTAACAACGGCTGCTCAAGAAGATGCTCCAACAATTGAAGATTTGACCGTTGACTCCGACGAAGACTTTGGAGTAGCCTTCGACCCGCCAAGCAGTCCAATGCTTACCCATCGCCAAAATGTCGAAGGTAAACTTCGCATAATTCTTTTGTTCTTTTTCCATGCGAAATTATACAATGTATAATACCTTTGCTTTTATAGGATCCACTTCCGTGGAAGAGGTCCATCCCGAAGATGTAATTCCTGGACCTTCGACAACTTCAGAGCCAATTCCAGGAGCCACTCAAATGGGCCTGGAAAAGGCAAAGGGAAGATGGACCCCCTCCCTGCTCTGAGCTCAGGATCAACTCCATCTGAGTCAACAGACGAGAGCCAATCTAATGAGGGGTGCCAGTCTACCGGGGCTCCAAAAACCACAGCTCAGCACTCCGGGCCTTCACCAAGCGAAGATGACCAACAAGCCTTGAGCATGCTCCCTCTTCTAGCTCCTTTCTTGGAGCGAAGAACCAGGCTTCAGACTTTGCTCGAGCCTTTGGATCGAGATAGTCGCTGAAGTTGGGGAGACAGACTTGGTGGCCATCTTGAGCGAAGCGGAGAGTTCTGAGCTTAACGCTGCCATGGAACGTGCATCATACTAGGTACGAAGTATCTGCAAAACAACATCAAATTTATATACAAATAATTTCTCACCTTGGTTTTTCCTTTTCGCAGCATACAGTCTTGGCTCGAGCTGCGAACATCTCAAATGAACGTGGAAGCATTCGCTTTCGAGAGGAAAATGTAACTCTTCAATGAAATCTTACTATCTCCGAAGGTCGAGTGGCCCACTTGGACAACATGGTTTCAACGGAGCGCAGGGCCAGACAAGGCTTGGAAGCCGCGAACAAAGAGCTCGAAGCAGAAAAAATTGTGCTTCGAGCGGAAATCAAAAAGATTGCGGGCGGAGCACGCTACTGCGGGGGATGAGCTTGTTAGGCTCCAAGAAGAAGCTAGCCAGCTACTGAATCAGAAGAATTCTTTAGCTACGGAGGCAGCTAGGCTCTCTGGAGTAGTAAGAGAATTGACTTCGACGAAGGATGCCTTCATTGAAGATAAGTTGAAGTCGGAGAAGGTGGCTGTGGAGGTCATGGACCAATTGCTAAGCATTCTGGAGTACTTCGGTACTACTGGGACGCTTTCTTCGGA